>VWZX01001564.1:0-23832 GCA_013399015.1 Galbula dea
GTCTGTGTCTTGATCTCCGGCTGATTGCTCCTACAAGGCTGATGGGTCTATAGTTACTCGGCTCCTCCTTTATGCCCTTTTTGAAGACTGGAGTGTCGTTTGCCTTCCTCCAATCCCCAGGTACCTCTCCTGTTCCCCAGGACTTACCCAAGATGTTGGAGAGTGGCCTGGCAATGACTTCTGCCAGCTCCCTCAGCATCTGTGGGTGCATCCCATCAGATACCATGGATTTACGGATGTCCAGATGGCTTAAGAACAACTGGGCAAACTGCAGTGGAAGAAGAGAGTCTCCAGGTCATGGAAGGAGGGGCTGGCCACATGGGAAATGTACAAGACTGTTGTCAGAGGTTGTAGGGAGGTAACTAGGAAAGCTAAGGCCTCTCTGGAATTAAACCTTACAAGGGAGGTCAAGGACAATAGGAAGGGCTTCTTCAAATGCATTGCCTGAAAAACTAATACTAGGGGCAATGTAAGCCCCCTGCTGAATGAGGTGGGTGCCTCGGTGACAGACGATCCAAAGAAGGTGGAGTTACTGAATGCCTTCTTTGTCTATACTGTTCGAGACTGTCTTGAGGAGCCTCAGACCCCTGAGCCCCCAGATGATTTTAGGATACTGGAGGAGTTTTCCTTAGTTGAGGAGGACTGGGTTATTCTCCAATTCTACTGATTTAGGTAAATTAACAGTACTTCCACCAGAATGTCTAGCTTTCCCTGATATTTTTATTCTCTTCACTATTAAAGTTGTGCCTTATGTTTGTTTAATGCGTTCTAGGATGATGTAATGAAAAGAAGCATGAAACCAAAAATATGTGGATTGAACTGGTTTGGGGGAATTATTAGGGAATGAAGAAGGATCAGAGAGAAGCTAGGAAACATATTTTACATGAGGAAATACTTCCAAGTGCATGCCACCAGCTGTTCTTTCTGATATTTCTTTCTTTTGAATAGCTGCTAGATGTTCATCCAGAATTCACTACCCATGTGGAAGAAGACAGTAAGGTAGAGCATCTAATTTCTGAATCATCATCAGGGTGGGAACACCTTTCTCTCAATATCTCTCTTAACTAAGATGAGTCTGCAGTGGCTCCACTATTAGTTTTGGCACATCAGCCTAGAGGTTAAGGCTCTCTGGAAGGCATAGCAGATTCTCTTTTCCAACTTCTCCCATTTGTACTTAAAAGAATATTGTTCCTGCAGCTTTACAAGAAGGATTATAAATGACTTAAATGGGCTAAAAATAAGATGTTACAGGGACAGATTACAAGTCTTGACAAGCATCATTATCATTAGGAACTCAAATAGGTAAAACATAGCTAATTATACCAACCTGTCTTCAGCCTTCAGACTGACTGGATCTTGAGAATGAGGATTTTCTTAGATATATGAAAAAAAATTGGTTCATACCAAATATCCCACTGTTATCCTGCCCTTTATTCTGAGTAATTAACTGCCCACCAAGGAGGCAACTGGCTCTTGCGCAGCCTAAAATCCGATGTTCAGACATTTTGACACAGGCACGCATACTTTCAGTGACTAAGATATTAATATTTCACTGCTGAAACCATAGGTCTGAACTGATAGAATTTGTGTCACTTGCTAAGGGTGGAGATTTGAAACTGCACTATAAACTGGGGGGATTTTGCCAACCCTGAGGAGGCAGGTCATGAAACAGGAGGACAAGCAGTATACTTAGGCTGGTCAAATATTTACCAGAAAAAGAGTTATCTGCTTGATTCAAGATCAAGAAATGTGTCTTGAGAAAGTTTTGATTTCATTGAACGTTTTCACTTGTATCAGATGGGACTGAAGGTGAAATGTAGGTTACAGGGAATTACTAAGTCACTGCCAGAGAAGCTGCCGAGGCCTGTGAGATCCAGTTATAAGTAGTAAGCATAAGTCACAGAATCACAGAATCATTACGGTTGGAAAGGACCCTCAAGATCATCTAGTCCAACCAATAGCCCTACACTACTCTTATCCCTAAATCATCCCCTGAAGAAACACATCCATCCTCTTCTTAAAAACCTCCAGGCATGGTGACTCCACCACCTCCCTGGGCAGCTTATTCCAATACCTTACCACTCTTTCAGTGAAGAAGTTTTTCCTAATACCTAGTCTAAACTTCCCCTGGCACAACTTAAGCCCATTCCCTCTAGTCCTGTCACTAGTCACAAGGGAGAAGAGGCCAACACCCGCCTCCCTAGAATGACCTTTCAAGTAGCTGAAGAGAGCAATAGGGTCTCCCCTCAGCCTCCTCTTCTCCAGGCTAAACAAGCCCAGCTCCCTAAGCCTCTCCTCATAAGGCCTGTTTTCCAGACACCTGACTAGCTTAGTTGCCCTTCTCTGCATGAAACAGGACTAAACCTCTACTGTATAATGGCCTGTAAGAGAGCAAATCCACTCTACTATCTCCAGATATAAGAGTTAAAAAATCCTGCTTCAAAACTAAATCAATATTAACTGAATTACCATTAATAATAGCAGCCATAACCTTCTCGATTTCTTGAAAGAGTTCATTGCATCTATTTAAAGCTAAGCTACTGGAAAGATAGAGCATTGGCTGTTTTTATTAAAGTCCTCTTTATCTTGTACTACATTGCTGCTAAATATGAGAGATTATTATGAATAGGACATCAAACAATAGAAAATACAGTTAAAATAATTCCCTTATATTTTTATAAGGATTTTTTTTTCCAGGCAAATGCAGACTGTTTGGAGATGTTGAACACAACATTAAAGACAACCTTCTGTACGTCACAGAACAAAACAATTTTAAAGTTTAAAGTCCATTATTTTAGAAGAGCTATTTATTTCAAGTAAGTGGCAATTTTCTTCCCCTCCCCTAGCCCACAGATTTCAGTAGCTATTTACCTCTCACTATTTTCATCTAGCCTATTCTTTAGAAACCAATTGTAACCTTTGAAGTAGTCATCTATTCCCAATGGAAATCTCCACATCCTGCTCTTTACGCTATTTTTTTCAAACTCTTAATAAATTGTCTCAGGTTATAGAGTTAGTAATGATACTAAATAGTGGAGGGCTTTCATGAAATGTTCTGAACCTCAGTTCCCTTCTCACCCTTTCTTTTGTCCATGGCTTCTTGCATTTTTGCAGAATTTCAACAATTACTCATTCAAGAGAAACCCTTTATTCTCCCTCAACAGGATTTGCGAAATTTGCCAGATAAATTGGTATGAGGAGGAACACATAAACAGGGTCAGCTGAAGTACAATTGGATCTCAAAATAGCAGTAAATACTAAGCTCTAATAAAGCACTTCTCTTGGCAAGAATAATCTCTTCAGGGAGAGAAAGAAGAAATCAGAAGGTTACTTTATGCTACTGAATTTACCTCCTGCTGCTGCTTTACAATCAGTGTACGCAGTGAATTGGAAGTGTTTGAAAGCTAGGTAGGATACCATAATACTGCAGTGTGCTCTGTAGGAATAGTCCTCGTAGAAGTGCTGGAGGTAAGAGGTGGTCTCAAAGGATGGGAAATCAGGATTCATAAACTCTCAAGTCTGCCCAAGCACCTGACCAAACCTCTGGATTTGCTGGCTGAAAAATGTGTCAGGATGGTGTGGCTCAGTGTACTACTGGCTTCATTGGTGGAGAGCCCTCAACATAGAGAAATAAGGAAGAATTTCTCAGGCTGCATTTGATTGCAAGTTTCTACAACCCAAGTGCTTAAAAGATGTCATAAGTTGGATATTTTTGAATGCAGTATTAAATGAGGGGAATTTGTACTAGGATAACTATATCCTGGATCACAAGGATATAGGGACACTCCAGGAGAAGCAGGTGTCCTGAAAAACCCCCAGTATTGTGCTCATGTGCATATAGGCACCCAATGTTGTCACTAAGGACAAATGCAAACCTTAATATCTGAACAGGGGAATTATCAAATACAGCAGGGAAGCAATGTTTATTGGTGTGTTATGAAACAATTCATTCATGGCTAGGCTTCGTGAAGGGCTCTACCCATGTTTGTTGCAAGCCCGCTGGTGGCTAAAAAGGCCAATACCACATAGGCATGAGCAGTTGCAAAAGGCATAGCAGAAAGACTCCTTCGACGGTGTATTCTGCAAGGCACGATTCTTTCTGCGTTGTCTTTCCTCCTCAAGGGTGATCCTGCATGCTTTCTCAAAAGCATCCACAGTGTTATAGATGGTATGTCTCCGGGCCTCCAGCTTGGAGGCCAGAGTAGACCAGTTGTGGTGATCAATATGGCCAAGGCTGAGATGTTGTTTCAGGGAGTCCTTGTATCTTCTCTTTGGGGCTCCTTTCTTGAGGCAGCCAGTGGCAACTTCACCATAAATCAAGATCTTAGGGAGGCAGTGGTCCTTCATCCTTGAGACATGCCCTGCCCATCGCAACTGTGTTCTCAGTAACATGGCCTCAATACTTGTGACTGCTGCTTGTTCTAGAACAGATGTATTGGTCACATAATCTGACCAGTGGATGTTTAGGATTGTGCAGAGACAATGTTGATGGAAGCATTCTAGGAGATGCAGGTGGTGGCGGATTATGAATCTTTCCGAAAGCACTATACGCCTTTGTTAACCTGTTGTCTATCTCTTACCAGCAATCTTACCATCCAAGGAGATGAGGCTACCTAGTTAATTAAACTGCTGAACTGATTTGAGCTCTGGTTCACCTATGGTAATATGGGGATGATGGAAGACTTCCTGAGGTGCTGGTTGATGGAGAACTTCTGCCTTCTTTAAGCTGACTTCCAGCTCAAAGAGCTTGGCAGCATCTGCAAAGCAGGATGTTAAATGCTGCAGAGCTGTTTCTGTGTGTGCAACAAGGGCGGCATCATCAGCATAGAGCAGCTCTTGGACAAGATGGTTTAAGGTCTTGTTGTGGGCCTTCAGTCTCCTTAGGTTGAAAAGGCTTCCATCAGCATGGTATTGGATGTAGATACCATCCTGATCATCTATGTCTGCTGTAGCCCTTTGGAGCATCATGCTGAAAAAGATTGTGACTAGGGTTGGTGCTAGCTCGCAGCCTTGTTTCATACCATTAGTTATTAGAAAGGGCTCAGAAAGTGCATTGCCATANATGAAATTTAGCATGGAGAGCAAGGCCCCCATGTTTCCAGACTTCGGGTGGAATTCCATCAACCCCAGCTGCCTTGCCAATTTTCACCTGCTGTATGGCCTTGAGGGTTTCACCTGAAGTGGGGGCAGTATCCAATTCATATCTCACCAGTTGTTGTGTGATGGACTGAATTGCTGAGTCTTGGACTACACGGCTGATACTGAAAAGAGTCTGAAAGTGTTCAGACCATCGATTCAGAATGGAAATTTTATCTGTTAGAAGCATTTAACCATCATCGCTGAGTAGAGGGCTTTGGACTTGATATGTAGGCCCGTATGAAACATTTAGTGGACATTGATATCCCAGTATTGGTTTCCACACTTCAAAAGATCATGTGGGTGAATCAGAAAACATTCAGAAAAAAATACCCACCATGATTTAGAGCAGAAAAATAAATTCTCACCATGTTAGATTTAAGAATTCAGTCAATTCAGTTTATCTAGGGTACGTTCAGAGGTGAATTGATCATAGTCTACAGATACCTATATTGGGAAGAGATTTTAGAAAGCAAACAATCTTCAATCGAGTAGTGTAAAGCTTAATACTTTGGTAGTTTGAAACAAAACTATTGAGAACCCAGATTAGAAATGTGGCATACACTATTTGACTGTGAAGATAATTAACCACTGAAGCAGTTTAACAGCGTATATCAGAAAATCACAGAATATGGACAACTCTCCATCACTTAAGTATGAGTTAAAGATAAATCATTATTTAAACAAAATTGAGTGATTGGTGCAGACATATCTCGCAAGATTTTGTGTTTTGCACATCAGATTAGATAGCTGTATTGATCTCTTTGAAATTATAATTCTTCAGTAATCATTTCTGTAGCAAAAGGTTAATTGTTCAGAAAGGATAGGATTGAAGATTATAATTAAGAACACTACATATCACCTATTTAATTCTACTGGAATATAAATTACCTATAACATTTAAAAGGCTTTAAGAAATAAAACTTACTGCAGTTCTCAGGGCTTTCCGTTTTTACCCTTAATAGTTAATGTTCACAGATTTGTCCTCCCAGTTTTTAGCCATCATGAGCCATCTAACCTTAATATAGAACTTCATCTTCAGGAACAATGGTATTGGGAAACCACCCTATTCCTTTGCTGTTTTCTGAGATAGAATGGTCACCTCCTCTGACGTGGGGACAAAAGGGGTATTGGAAAGCAAGGCAAGATAACTCAGGCATGGTCTGTTTTTGTTTATTTGTCTACTTGTTTTAAAGAGGCCTTTTAGAGAACCTCATAAGTAACACAGAGGTATAACTATATTTCCATATGCCATGCCAACTTGTTCATAAGGGTACTAGTCATCTGGCTGAGAAAATCCATTGATAAAACACCTATTTTCTTATAGGAGAGATTAAAAAACTGAAATGCATAAATCTCCAGTAATCAGTGGATATGAGGAAGAAACAGAGGTCTTGTATGTGAGCTCTGAATCAGGAAAAGCAAATCACAAGATTACAAACCAGTGCACATCCACTGCTGATGGAGATACTCATCCTCAAACAGAATCCTGCAGGGCACAACAAGCCACTCAGATCAGTAGAAGTAAGAAGACACAGGGACTTGTATTTCTGAAATATAAACTTGTGCTTGCTAAAGGAATTGTATTATCAACAGCTTGAGAAGTCTACTGTCATTCAAACAACATTGGAGTAAGGCATGAAAGAGGTTGTGGATTTATTGTTTCTTACACCAAGGAATAAATCCTCAATATCAAATAAACCCACCACACCATGTACTAGTGTAGGATTTTCCATGCAAATTTTATGGAATTCAAGGAAAATCTGCACTTGTATCTGCCACTCTCAGGAATCTCCCTGCAAATATTACTTCCCCTAGTATTGCTCCAAGAGAAATGGAATGTAGTAAACGTATGAAGCTTTAAGAAGATTTACTTTTGCAAATAACTCTTGCAATGGCAGAACAGTGGGTCTCTGGAGATATTCAAGACCCGTCTGGACACATTTCTATGGGATCTGGTGTAGGGAACCCTGTGGTGGCAGGGGGGGTGGACTAGATGATCTTCTGAGGTCCCTTCCAACTCCTAACATTCTCTGATTTTGCTATTCTCTGATTCCTCCAACTTTGATATCATCTGCTAGTCGTTCTTTATTCATCTGTACTAGGTCCAGTAGAACACCTCTCCTTGTTGGCTCTGAAAAAGTTATCATCAATACACTGGAGGAATCTTTTGGGGTGCAACTGGCTGTCTGTGTGACCTTCCTAGCTGATACCAGGGTAGTTGAAGTTCCCCATGAGAACTAAGGCCTGTGGTTGTGAGGCAGCTCTCAGTTGTCTGTAGAAAGCCTCAGGAAATTCCCCATCCTGATCAGTTGGTCTCTAATAAACTCCCATAGTAGTATGTCTCATTCCAGCCTGCCCTTTAATTTTTACCCACAAATTCTTAACTCATTCATCATCCTCCCTCAGGGACAGCTCCCACCTGGCAAATCTACATTCCCTAAACAGAGCATAGCCATCCACAGTGTTCCAGTCATGAGAGCTATCCCACCATGTCTCGGTAATTGCAATGACATTGTGGTCCTGCAACTGCAAACAGATCTCTAATTCTTCCTGCTTATTCCCCATGCTGTGTGTATTCGTATATAAGCACCTTGAGGAGGGAGTCAAGCATGTTGTTTTCACCCTTAAGGAGGGGTAGGCTTTCTGGTGCTCCAAGTTACTAACATCTTGATAGTCATGGTTTTCTGACTGCACAATGGCCTCCCATCCATCCTGCTTGTTACCGATATTCCATGTTTTAGTGTAAAGACACTTCAGCTGGGCTTTTGGCCTTGCCACCTTCTGGGAGAAGCCTTTTCTATTGTCTTTGGGATGATTTGCAGGCATTGTTTCGCTGATTCCTGAAGTGTTGATGTCACCTCTATCTTTCTGGCCCCTCTGAAGTACATTCCCTGTCCCTGACAAATCTAGTTTGAAGCTCTGCTGATAAGTCCAGTGAGCTTGCTCCTGAGAATATTTGTACCCTATCAGGCAAAAGCTTCCCCCAGGCAGATTTGCAAGCCTTTGTGTCTGAGTTGTTTGTGTTTTTGCTGTGGTTTTGATATCATGTAGTGTGTTGTACTTCCATCTGGAACAAAGTCGATGTGCCACAAAGTCAACATGAAAAACTATATGGGGCTTGTGCGACTCGGTAGCATGACTTGGTAGACAAAGTCCTGCTTATCACTGTACTTGGGGGAAAAGTCAGGTGCTTTCCCCCCTGAATTCATGAAAACAGATTCTGAAGCTCTTACAAAAAGCTGTGGTTTTGATCCCCACTTGGCAACTGAGAGCAAATAGACTACACTTGACTTTTTTATACAGGTATTTATCATAAACTGGGTAAGTCACAGTCACAAAACATGGTTCAGTTGAAGAGAGCCATAGGTGGTGATCCATGGACTCTTGAGGTACCCTCTGGCTCTGAGACAAGCCTTATCTTATACTCTGTTCTTTGTAAAGCTTAGTAGAATACAGGTGCATAAATCTAAACCATCCTCAGATACGGACAGCTCTCTCCACCCGGGGGTGACCACAATCTTACAGCTTGAAGTTTCATAGTAACACTTGGTTTCCCTCCTTAATTTCAGCCCTTTTCACATTCTTCTGGTACAGCTCCTCTGAGAAAGCCTTTCATTTTCAAAAGAATGTAAAAAGGAGATAATATTCTCTCTCCCTCCACCCCCAACGCCATTAATCCTCAAGGAAATCAGTCTTCCAGTCAACACTATTCAGTCTCAATAAAACAGTTTTTTCCAATGGGAAAGAATTGGTTACTGGAGAAGTTCTCAGCTGGTTCTAGGAACTGACAAAGGTCACAATATGATGAGAACTTGTGTTTTGTTAAAGCATTTCTGCTTCCGCTGAGGTATATCTGGACCCATATTCTTGTCTTTTAGTAATTTTTCTTCCTGCTTATGCCAAAAGCTCCCCTATTGGAGAGAAGCTGGACATAAGCAAGCAGTACGTGCTGGCGGCCCAGAAGGCAAATTGTATTCTCAGCTGCATCAAGAGAAGTGTGACCAGCTGATCAAGAGAGGTGATTCTGCCACCATACTCTGCTCTGGTGAGACCTCATCTGGAGTACTGTGTTCAGCTCTGGAGCCCTCAACACAGGAAGGACGTGGACCTGCTGGAGCGGGTCCAAAGAAGGGCTACAAAAATGATCAGGGGGCTGGAACACCCCTCCTGTGAGGATAGGCTGAGGG
This sequence comes from Galbula dea, assembly GCA_013399015.1. Lineage (NCBI taxonomy): Eukaryota > Metazoa > Chordata > Aves > Piciformes > Galbulidae > Galbula > Galbula dea. The sequence continues at coordinate 9,327 of VWZX01001564.1, forward strand.
AGCTGGGATTGTTCAGCCTCGAGAAGAGAAGGTTGCGGGGGGACCTAATAGTCACCTTCCAGTACCCGAAGGGGTCACATAGAAAGGCTGGGGAGGGCCTGTTCACAAAGGCCTGTAGTGATAGGACAAGGGGTGATGGATTTAAATTAGGGAAGAGTAGATTTAGATTAGATATTAGGAAAAAGTTCCTTACCATGGAACATGGTAGTGGAACATTGGAACAGGTTGCCCAGGGTTGAGGCCCGGTCCCTGGAGGTGTTCAAGGTGAGGCTGGAAAGGGTGCTCGGCAACCTGATTTAGTTAGAGATGTGCCTACTCACTGTTGGGAGGTTGGACTAGATGATCTCAAAGGTCCCTTCCAACCCTGATAATTCTATGATTCTATTATTCTATAAAGAAACAGCTGCTGAACTTGGAAAAGTAGCAGGAACTTTCTCATGGTGCTACGGGAGGGTTTGAATGGGGAAGGAAATCTGAGGTCTTTTCACCAGTTTTTGGACTTTCTCTTCCTCCCTCTGCCCTACTCTGCCCTACTCTGGGGCCAAGCTATTGGAAGACAAATACTTCAGCTTGAGTTAGACATTTTGCCACTCATTTGTAGCTGCCAGCAGTAAAAACTCAAAGATCATCTTCACCCAAGTGAAGTCAAGTGGCCCAATGGGATCTCAGAAATTATTACACATTTTTTAAAAGTGCCAAGGGTGGTGAAGTGACAAATTTCCACTAAAATTTAATGGAAGTCAGAAAAATATTTTTATTAATCCTTTTGAAATTTTTCCTGGTCCTTGAGATACTTGTGGATACAACCATTCTTTCCTGTTTATGAGGGGAAACTGGGAAGGTGATTCATTGATGAGAGCAGCAATATAAGAGAAAACTGAAATCATTAAGGGGAGAAAAGAGGAAATTTAGACAATAGCCTGTATGTGTCCATGCATATATATGTTGTACAGTGTGAGAAATAGTAAAAGACACCATCAGACATAAAAACAAAACGAGAAGCTTGTCCACCATCAAATTCTGAATCTTTGTCCCAGATTGAGCTAGAACAGAACTGATTCTCTTTAATAGATGTGCTTTCTGTCTGAAGCACCTCACAGTGACTTCATTTCTGAAGCTGGCAGTTATGTTGTTCAGAAACACTGCCTGCTTCCAGCAGTGATTAGGATGACATTAAACTGGGTGGAATGGCTGACACACTGGAGGGTTGTGCTGCCATTCAGCAAGACATCGACAAGCTGGAGTGTTGGGTAGGGAGAAACTGAATGAAAATCAAAAAAGGCAAGTGTGGAGTTTCAGACCTGGGAAAGACCAATGCCATGGATCAGGATAGGTTGGGGACTGAGCTGTTGGAGAGCAGTGAAAGGGAAAGAGATCTGGGGGTCCTGGTAGATGGAAGAATGACCATGAGAGAGCAGTGTGCTCTTATGGCCAGGAGGGCCAATGGGATTCTGGGGTGTTTTAGAAGGGGTGTGATTAGTAGGTCAAGAGAGGTTCTTCTCCCCCTTTGCTCTACGCTGCTGAGGCCGCATCTGGAATCTAGTGACGAGTTCTGGGCCTCTCAGTTGAAGAAAGATAGGGAACTGCTGGAAAGAGTCCACCACAGAGCCACCAAGGTGATGAAGGGACTGGAACATCTTCCTTCTGAGGAAAGGCTGAGGGAGCTGGGTCTCTTTAGCTTGGAGAAGAGGAGACTAAGGTGTGACCTCTTCTATGCTTTTAAATATGTGAAGGGTGGGTGTTTAGAAGGATGGGGTCAGGTTCTTCTCAGTGAAGCCCAGTGACAAAACAAGGGGTAACGGTTGTAAGGTGAAGCATAGGAGATTCCATGTGAATACACGTAGAAGTGATTTTTCCCCAGTTCAGGTGCTGGAGCAGTAGAACAGACTGCCCAGAGAGCTTGTGGAATCTTCTTCTCTCGAGATATTCAAAACTCATCTGGACATACTTCTGTGAGACCTAGTGTAGGGAATCCTGCTGTGGCAGGGGGGTTGGACTAGATGATCTTTCGAGGTCCCTTCCAACTCCTAACATTCTGTGATTCTCTGATTCTGTAATGTTTGGTTTTACTGCTGAGGATTGGTATGGAAACCAGGGCCACTGCTGAACGTATTTATTTATTTATTTACTTATTTTGTGACTGATACTGGAAAGGGCATGCAAAGTTAAACTGTGCACCCACAGGAAAGGACCAGACAACCAAAGTGACCAGCTAAGTACTCCATTTCCTACACGTCATGCTCGATATAAAGCTGAAGGGCAGTTCCCTCTGCTTTCTCTCTCACTTCCTGTTCTTCTGCTCTTCAAAGGCCTGTCTTTTCTGCTTCTCTCTGCCTTTTGCTCCTGAACCCACCCCCAGGATCCAGCCCCCAGAGCTGGACTCCCATCTGCTGCTGGAGGCTCCTGTCACAGTATCATTGGGGATGGTGACATAGTTACTATTGAAGGGCGGTTGGGTTTTGGTGCTGGCTCTATGTATACATGTTTGCATATATTATCTATTACTGTTTTCATTAAAGTAGTTGCAATTGCTTTGTGTTTCAATCCACAAGTCTCTCTCTCTCTCATTTCCCTTTCCCCTCCTGTGGTGGGGGAGGGGCAAGAGTGGAGTAGTGTATGTATGGTATGTTGAGGGGTGGTGGTCAATCCAGCCTTAACCCTCAAATGCTCACACCCTTGTGTGACGGTTTCGACCTGGCTCCCTGCCAAATGCCCAATCTCATAGTGAAAGCCTTCCCCCCCTTTCCCTCTCAGAGTTTTAGAGAAACTACAAGAGAAACTAAAGAGCCCAAAACAACCTGAATTATATCAAAAGTATATGTACTTGCATATATAGCAGTTATATACAATTAAAATACTATGTACACAGTAGAGGGAACCCCCCAAGGGAAAGGGAAAAGGGAAGGAAAAAGGGAAAAAAGGGGGAAAAGGGAAAAGGGAAACTAAACCAGGTATGTACACTCGAAACCCAGGATAGAACTAATAAAAGCAGAATCTTACAACTCTCCTTAAGATATCAGAGTCACACTGACCGATGCCAGTAACCGCTGCCGCTCAAGGCCTACAAGGCCTGCAAGGCTTGACTTCCTCCGCACGGGTGAGACTGATAGAAGAGAACCTGCGTCTTTGGATCCATCGGAAGGGAAGGGAGAGCAAAGGCCTCTCCCCCTCCTTATTTATACCCTGAGTTACGTAACATCGTATGGAATACTGGGAACATGACTACTTCCCTGGTTACAAGCTGGTTACCAGGAAAAGGCCTGGGCCAAACAGTTACACCTTGTTGCCATGGAGTATGGTGAGTGCGAGAGTATAAAGTGACCTAATCACTTATGGTTTTAGCTAGTCCTACAACAAGAAATGCCTTGACTTCAATGATGTTTAATAAGAAAAACAGTAAACCAGTCTGTTCTCTACCTTGATTATTCTAATGGTAGCTGTTTTTAAGATACAACTGAAAACTGAATCTTGTTGTTTAAACTGGGGATCTTTAGAGAGTGGATTGTCCATGTTCTGCTTACCCACCTCTACACTAGTCTGTTTGTTAGAAAATATACAACCAACCTCATCCCAACATGAGGCATTTATATAGCAAGCATTTTCACTACTGGTTTCTCCATGGCTACTAGCTGACCTGCAGGCTTTCACATCTGCTACTGTTTGGCAGAAAAGCAGCAATATATCAGTTATCTCCCCATCAGCTATGCTTTGATCCTTCTGATGACTTCCCAGATGGCTATTTTATCAGTTTAGACCCTGGCATGTACTCTTCTGGAGGCTTTTGCTTCCATCCTTGTCCTTTTTTACTGAAAACTATGCCTTGTTCCTAACAGAAAGAAAATTTCAATATTTTACGTAGATTCTTCGGCAATTTTGGCAGAACTAATGATTCTTTTACATGCTTAAACTGAGAATATGTGCAGCATGGCCTCCTTTAAAATCAGTTTTCCACCAACCACTTGAACTCTGAAGATAAAGTTACCACAGCTCAGTCTTATCATCCTCCTTTTCTCTCTCTCTCTCCACTGCCGTGTTTTTTTTCCGCTAGTTTCTTCTACATGCTGGTGATTATTTTTGCAGTACTCTCACTTAGTCATAAAAGGGTTGGGTTCTTCTTTGTTTTTTGCTTATGATATTCTCTGGAGGCCAGTGAGATGTCACCAGATTTATATAAACATAACACAAGGTGACCATAATGTTCTTTCTTAAGCTCAGCATCTCATATCAGAGATTAATTTCCTTCTTCATTATCTCAATTCTACTACATGTGGCATCTTTCTACCTGAAAATAGCACCTAACTGAGCTATGCCTTCACAAGAGTAGACGGAGAATCTTACACATCTAGTAAGACTTCAGAAAATGGCTGAGTCTTCCAAGGATTTGGGATCATTTGAGCAAGTGTATAGTTCCGGGTATTAGGTCAGACTGGGACGTGATTTTTTTTTAAAAGTATTTTAATTCAATTTATTAATTCAACTAGATATTCATGCTTATTGATAAATGATACTATAAATCAAAATGTTAGAAAATAGAGCATAAGATGAATTACTTTAGTGATGAGAAATAACTTCAAAAACATGTTTTTAACTCCTAAATCACAGTTTGCTTTCGCAGTATAAAACTTTTTCCTTAAAACTTTGTCTGTCTAAACATTTCAATATGAGTTCATATGATGCATTCTACTTATTAACATTTTTTGTTTCTGAGTCTTCTTTGCAGTTTCAGTTATGAAGTTTTAGCTTTTCTTCCAGTCATAACATCTATTCAAACTAATTTTCTTAAGAGAAACTGCCAGAGAACTACCTTTCATACAGAGTCTTCAGAGCTTCTATTGCCAATTCCAACAATCAGTTTTCAAGAGGATGTAATGATGTAACATATGAACTGTAAAACAATCCAGAAAAAGGTGACATTGTAAAAATCCAGTAACTAAGTAAATATGGCTAAGAATTGCAGCATAGATTTTCCTGGAAAAATAACTGTGCTTTTCCCATTACACAAGAAAATAGATATAATTTTGTCTCTATTTGCTCTCCTGTGCTCAGCACTTTCAATAATCTTTACAGTAATAACTGTAGGAAACCATGAAAATTCTGGGAGTTTTACAGCTCTAAAGTTCTACACCACCCTTTGAAGGCTGTTGACTTCTTGGTAACCCTGTGAGCTGATTATAGGTCATGACAGGTAGGTGATGTAAAGCCCCAAAGAGTATGTTTCTACAGATTGACCTATAGAGTCCAACCTTGGCACATGATGCTCAAGAAGTTTCAAAGTCTTTGTGAAAGTACTACAGAACAACCTGTACCTAATACCCATAAACTGGTCATAAACTACAATGATACAATTCTTTACTTAACCCAAGAGTCTTCTGACTATCGGTAAATCACCTCAGTAATATCAGTGAAGCATTGATATAAGAAAATCTCAAAACATACCTCAACACATCCCCTTTGGAAAAAGCTGACTTTCTATAATTATATTATGTTCTGGATTTGGTGGTATTAGAATGTCACACATGCATTTTTTATCTGATAATAGAGGAAATCCATGCAGCCGCTTGACGTTAAGGCATTTCTTCCATTTGTACACAGGAATAGAAAGTGGATGTCTTTCATGCCCAGATGCTACTCATCACTATCAAAAAAATACCATCAGAATTACCCTAATTACTATTCGTTTTCATGAAGGGCACAGGGACTAAACTGCCGCTGGTATTTTTCCTTGCCGTTTGTGCACAAACTTACACTTTCCTTATTTCTTTCTGGGATTCACTTGACATGGGGGGATATGTAGGAATTCTGTACCAAATAAAAACATTAAGGTTGTTTAATAGTATTTTTATTTTTAGAAAAACAAATATCTTTGAGGGGAATATCTTTTTATGTGATCTATTCATTGTGGAGTTACAATAGCTACTATAGACATAGCTAGACAAACAGAGAGGAAAAAATTATTGGGCTGTCATTCCTGTTTGATATAGCTTGAAGTTTCATACAAGCATTTTATAGCTGAATCATCTAAACTGTAGTTTTCTCTTCAGTTTTCCACACAGCAGATATTGTCTTTCCCAGGTGAGTCTCAGTTTTTTTCTACTGGAAGCTAGAACAGTATAACAAACCAAAGGTACCTGATACACAGCTAACCCCAGGTGGATTAATCTTCAACCTTAAGAACTATGTATATCAATTGTATCTTTACGACCACTGTACACACAATAAGAGTGTGAACCCATAAATCCGCACCCTTATGAAATTAGAGAAGAAAGTGTGACCCTTTTCAATAAGGAAAACATCTGACAGTATTCTGCTGGGGTTTTTTGCCAAGTACAAAGGGGTCTTAAGGGCTGAGAAAAAGACGTAATATTTTTTCCCTGAATGTATTAGTTTGTTTAATGTATATAATATATCTTTGCTGATATTAGCTAGTATTTGTTCTTCCTCCAAACCTGATTATTAATAAAGACCATTTTAAGTATTGCAAAGGAAGGAAAACAGAAAGTACAAAGGTCCCAAAAGAAAGTGAGTGATGTTTGTGCATCCAATTCCCATAAGGTCTGTGCAAATCATAAACAGATCACAGAATCACAGAATGTCAGGGGTTGGACTTTTAGGCTGCAGAAGAAAAAAAAACCTACTCCAAAAGATCCATGAATTTGTGCATGAAATCCTGTCTATTTATTCAGCCAGTTGTTGGTGAGTAATGGTGAAGAGGAAAGAACTCTTCATAATAAAACCACGGATTTCACATTTAATGTTCACAAATTATGGAATACAGAGAGAGGTCTATGCCATATAATATGTGAGATTGAATCATCTAGTCTGACTTTTTGCATAATGAAAGGTGGAAAATACCACCTCATTATGCCTAGATTGAAACCCATAACTTGCACTTTACCAAAGCATTTTAAACAAAGCCCTTGATCTTGACTGGCAGTCATCCAGTAAAAATACAGCTGACTGAATATTGCTATCTGAAATGTATATGTCTACAACTCAGCTGGTCAACCTGTTCTCCACTGAATGTTATGGCAAAAAATAGATATTTAAGGGGAAAATGTATCTCATCCTACAGCAAACATTTAAAACTGCTTAAAGAAATAGTACCTATTTCCTAACAGTGCCCATTTCAAGCTGACAGTAGTCTTCCCAGGACCAGCAAGATTTGATTTGTGTCTGGTGGTTATGAGAACCTATAGTACAGTGAAACATCAGTTTAAAAAAATAAAACAGGTAGGGGCAAGGTTATTCTTGATTTCAACTAATCCTACTTAATAGAGAAAGAAAGAGAACATTGCCGATATTTGCTCACTCTGCTGTTGTTATTCTGTAAACTCACTCACAAAGCTCTTCTCTGATTTGGGCATTTAAGTCAATGTTGTTAAAAAAGTCCTATAGTACTATTAAATATGAGGGTTATACTAGAGGTGGAAGCTTTCTTAAAATTCTTATATCTACAGCCTAAGATAATATTTCTTCTGGAACAAAAATAATATTCCTCTTTATATGCATGAGCTGGAGTTTACCTATGATGTAAGTATTGTATAAAAATTACTGGAGTAATTTACAGAGATCACTAATCCCTCACACATACTAATCTTTCCCTCTGAAACTATAAACTAGAAATATAGTTAAATTCCTCTATTTTCTTTAAGATGTGGGTGCATGGGGAGGAGTTTAAATGCATTAAAAAGCCTTCCATTGAAGCACCAGGTGTGCAGCCTGCAAATCTCCCCTAAAAATATAACTAAAAGTGGGTGTGAAGAATTAGAATGTGGCTCTGGCTTTAGAATCTCCTACAAAAAAATAAGAAGAAAAATAAGATTTATTTCCCACAAATGATTCAATAGTTAAAATTCACATTTCTTTTACAGAGTAATAATATGTTATATGCACACACAGACACAGCCTGTCATTTTACATATGGGTTTTGTGATGTTACAATGGCAATAAAAAAACAACCCACAGTTTTCCTGAAAAGGGAGCAGTGTTCCTTGCAAAGTTTCCTCTCACCAAGCACTGTGGTCATGAAGAATAGTGCTCGGAATGTGTTGTATCAATGGTTAATTTCAAATCTAGAAGTTGATTAACTTTGACTCATAGTATAAAAGGCCATGACCAATCATTATTCTGAAAAAAATCCTGTTGTTTAGTCAAAGACCATACCAAGCAATCCTCTACTAGGTGTGCTTGAGATAAACATTCACATGACAAGGTTATTTGGTGTACAGTGGCTGGAGGGGTTGCCATAGCAACCTTGTGCACTATGCCCATAAATCTGATGCGTGGTTATCCTTGTGTGTATGCAAAAACTACAAAGCCAATTCAAGCAGTTCAATTCACAGCACTCACTGTCTCAAAAAACCCCCGTAAGGTAAGAGACTTCTTCAGGCTAATTTCCTTCACAAGCAGATACTACTTCCAGAGCTGAGACAACCTCTTCAAAGCCAAAAAGACTTTTAAGATCATTATTATGGTAGGGAATTCAGGTCAACACTCATACAGAGAAATAAAAAATAAAAAGCTCTCTTGAAAACCTCTGCTTAAGTATATTGATTGTTTTTTTGTTACACATACAAACAGCTGACTGTAGGTGAAAAAAACCCAAACACTCTCATTTTTATTTTGCTTTTGCTTTCCAGAAATGGTGAGATGAAACCTTGAATCACTTGTCAAATAGGCCACAAAATACTCACCTTTCCTTAAAAAGTCATGAGGACAGGAAAAATCTATCTTTCTTTGCAGTTCTGTTTCATTCAAATACAGGAGAAAAATGAAAAGTAAAATATCACTCATTTCTGATGGCTACAAAAGATTGTTCTAGAGATAATAAAGATGGTGGATGAAAAAGCAGGAGACCAGTTTTTTTTTATGAACCAACTCATCTTTACCTTCTGTTTGGCCAAGTTGCCTAAATTATGTGCTAGTCTCCTTACCTTTGTAGCAAGGATGTCTTACTTCCTTTCCTGGTAATAACTTTCCAGGCCCTTTAGAAAGAAATAATGTCTCAAGACTGGGTGTTTTAGAGTAAAACTACTTGCCTTGTGTGAGTAGCTATGGACCAACCCCACCAGAACTGGGGAGCCCTGGTGGAAATCCTCCCCTTCTGGTGCCCCTCTAGCCTATACAAGGCTGCACCCACAGGAAGTACATGGATACCAAGAAGCAACAGCAGCAACTTTGTCTTGTGCGTACACCTACAATGCTGCAAACCCCATATATGTGTAATAGGGTATGATGAGTGCCAAAGTCCTCTAAAGCATTTGGGACTCTCCTCTAGAGAGTGTAGATATTTATTATTACTTCAAATTGTATATGTATTGATGAGTAAAGGGTCCTAGACATATCCAAACCAAGAAATTGGAGGTGCAGAACAAGAGGGCATGTTGTTCAGGTTCATGTTCCTGCTCTAGTGCCCAGGCCTTTTGCAAGAAGCTGTTCCATTAAACACAGAAGATACTTCAAAATACACAAAATATTTCCCCAAAGTTTTCTTGTGTGTAAGACTGACATCATACAACACATAATTTATCTCCAGGGATGGCTGCAGATAAATTAATCTGGAACTGCTGTTCTATCATGTCTTGTCATAGAAGTAAATATCTAGATACATAGGTAAAAGTACAGTGTAAATTACAAAAGAAGAAAATCAAGGCATGACCCTACTGGAGAGAAATTGGAATGTCCTGAGATAGTCAGTTTGGGAAAGTGATTCATCGCAGCCTCAGAGAAGTATTCAACAGGATCAAATGAACTCAGTCTGGAAAAGCATATTTCTGTCTGTTGACGCACAGGAATGCTAAGAGTCATAGAACTGTTTGGGTTGGATGGGCTTTAAAGATCACCTGGTTCTAACCCCCCATGCCAGGGGCAGGGATATTTTCCAATAGACCAAGCTGTGCAAGGCCTCATCCAAGCTGTTTTTGAACACTAACAGGGAGGGAACATTCGCTACTTCTCTGGGCAATCTGTTCCAGTGTCTCACCACCCTCACCATAAAAAACTTCTTCCTATTATCTAATCTAAATGTAGCCTCTTTCGTTTTGAAACTGTTACCCCTCATCCTATTACTACTCCCCTGATAATGAGTTCTTTCCTTGTCTCTCTGGAAACTTCTATATTAAAGGCTGAACAACCATAACTTTCTCAGTCTGCCCTCATTTTTATAGACCTCCCTGGGACCTGCTTGAGCAGGTCAATGTCTTAGGCTGGGTGCCCCAGATCTGAACACAGTACTGCAGCTGGAGTCTAACCAGCGCAGAGAAGAGGGAAGAATCAACACAGTACTGCAGCTGGAGTCTAACCAGCGCAGAGAAGAGGGAAGAATCACCTCCCTCAACCCGTTAGTCACACTTCTTTTGATGCAGCCTAGGATGCATCTGGCTTTCTGGGCTGCGAATGTATATTGCTGGGTCATATGCAGTTTTTCATCCACTACAGAGGTGTAGATGACTAGTTCATGCATAGTCCCTTCCAATACAGGTCCCTCAAGCTAGTTAAAATCGATGTCTTATAAAAATCCTCTTTTTTTTTCATCTAGCATTGAAACTTCATTGACAGCTATGCGTCACATATACCTTCCTCTTCCAGGTAACTGCTTTCTCAAGGATTCCCTCTTCCAAAAATCGCTCTCATTTTACTACATTTACTCTTTAAAATGCCAAATTGCTCTGTTGCCGTGTTTCCAGTGAAAGTGTCTTTCCACAGGGACTGTCATCTTATACTGAGAAAACCTGCCACTTGGCCACTACTAACAACTTTTAGAGGAAGAACTTCAAACTCTTAGTGCATGTGGTCTCACATTGTAATAAAACATCTCCCTAGGAGTGTGGTCCAACTTTGGTTAATTTCATATATCCACCACATAAATGGCAAAATCCAAGCAGCTTATGCTGGGCTTCTATTGTAATCAACGGGAAAGAAGTGTGGGTGGTGGAAAAAACACTTTTTGGGCACAGTTTATCTGTCAGATTTTAGATCTATTTCAGGATGAAATTAATCACATCCTGAAAGATTTCCACAGGGAGCCTAAACTGACTAAAGCTGAAGTAAACACCTACAAGACAGACACACTCTGGAAATAATGACTATACATAGTGTGCCATAGCAACCTGTTAGAAGATGAACTTGATATTTTCCTGTCCTTATAGTCCAATGACACTGTAATGAACTAATTACTCACTTCCAGACAGGTTTTATGCAGAACACAGAGTTAGAGTACAATGCTCAATTTCTTCTGGGTTTCCCTCTCCTGAGAACCCAAAAAGCCATAGTGTGAACCAGTTAGACTTGGGTTGCTGCATCTTCTGAAGAGTTCCTACTGAAACAAGTAGGGGCTGTTTTGTTATTCTGTCTTCTTCCACCTCTTGAGAGAAATATATATTCTTGGTATGTGGCAGTGGGGACCCTAGAATCAATGGGAAGCAAGAAGAAAGCTGAGTAATTTCTCACATCCTTTATTTCCTCATGGCAAAAGAGCAAATTGGCCAAGGTTTATGACCAGAAGGCATTTATTTTGAAAATGGATCTACTGTGAAACTGCCAGGCAATTGAAAGCAAGACTTTCAAGCCAGTGATCCTACTTTATGTCAAGGGTGCTGGGAGTGGAGCTACTCTGGTCAGGCTTCACTCTCCACATTCAGTGCAGGGATTTCATTATTTTATCAAAGATGATCAGGGATGCTGGTGCTTGCTGAATTTCTTCTCTCTGCTAAATCTCCAGAAAGGAAAGATATGCTTAGAGAGAAGTCCACAGGAAGCCACTGAGGGAAGAAGTAAGCAAGAAACATATTTCATTTACTTTTTAGCCAAAGTCTGTTGATTACATTGGTCCATATTTCACCATCAAAGTGTAGCTCAGAAAAAGCTATAGATGAAGGAAAGAACTCATGTTAATTTAATATGAGGTATTTTTAAAAACTACCAGATAAATAAAGAAGCAGGATGTCTGGACAAAGAGCATGTAACACTGCAATTCTCCAAGTTCCTGTCTGATGGTTTGAAATTATCAAAGATTTGTAAGTGTGACTTCAATAAGATATTATAACTAATTACCTCAAAAAAACTGTTCTCCATTCATTCATTCATTCATGGCTAGGCTTCACGAACGAAGATTTGGGAAGGGCACTACCCACGTTTGTTGCAATGTTCTCAATAGTTCTAGAATAAAAAATGCTAAGGAAAAACCATGAGTTACTCGTGTTTAATGAAATTTTAGGGGAATTAAAAAAGATTGGAGCTAACCAGTTTCATAATATATTTTAAAGGATTTGAAAAGAAAGAAATTGGATGGAACATTCGCTCATTTTTATTTTTTTCATGAGCCTCTGATATATGCAGAGGAGAATGTCAATCTACCAGCCAATGGAACCATGAAACAACTATGAAACTCATGTTAGAAAAAAAAATAGGCAAAGTTTTGTTTTGGGCAAGCACCAGTGTTTGTAATTGTCAAAAATCTTTGTGCAATCTTTTCCATTAAGGAGGATCACAGAATCACACAGAATCACAGAACCTTAGGGGTTGGAAGGGACCTCAAAATGTCATCCAGTCCAACGCCCCTGCGAGAGCAGCTTTCCTAGACCAAGGTTACATAGAAGTGTGACCAGACAGGTCTTGAATACCTTCATAGAAGGAGACTCCACTACCTCTCTGAGCAGTCTGTTCCAGTGCTCTGACACCTGAACTGGGAAAAAAATTTTCCTATGCTTCAATTTGCAGCCGTTGCCCCTTCTCCTGTCACTGGCCTTCAGTGAGAAGAGCCTGAACCCATCCTCCTAAACACCCACCCGTCAAATATTTAAAAGCATAGATGAAGTCACCTCATAGTCTCTCTCTTCTCCAAACTAAAGAGACCCAGCTCCCTCAGCCTTTCCTCAGAAGGAAGATGTTCCAGTCCCTTCATCATCTTGGTGGCTCTGTGGTGGACTCTTTCCAGCAGTTCCCTATCCTTCTTCAACTGAGGGGCCCAGAACTGGTCACTAGATTCCAGATGCAGTCTCACCAGGGTAGAGTAAAGGGGGAGAAGAACCTCTCTTGACCTAATAACCACACTCCTTCTAATACACCCCAAATTGCCATTGGCTCTCCTGGCCGCAAAAGCACACTGCTGCCTCGTGGTCATGCTTCCATCCACCGGGACCCCCAGATCCCTTTCCCCCTCACTGCTCTCCAAAAACTCAGTCCCCAACCTATCGTGATCCATAGGGTTAGTCTTTCCCAGGTGCAAGACTCGACACTTGACCTTATTGAATTTTATTCAATGTCTCCCTGCCCAACTCTCCAGCCTCACTAAGTCATGCTGAAAGGCAGCACAACCCTCCGGTGTTTCCACCACTCCACCCATTCTACTGTCGTCAACAAACCTGTGCTGTCAAGCACACTCTGTTCCCTTGCCCAGGTCATTAATAAATAGATTGAAAAGTACTGGTCCCAGTACTGACCCCTGAGGGACTCCACTAGACACAGGGCTCAAGCTAGACTCCATCCGACTTACCATGTCTCTCTGACTTCTCTCCTTCAACCACTTCAAAATCCACCTCTTTACCCAATCATCCAGACCACACTTCCTCTGTTTAGCTGCAAGGATGCTGTGGGAGACAGTGTCAAATGCTTTACTGAAATCAAGATAAACCAGATATACTGTTCTACCACTGTCTGTCCATCCAGTTATGTCTTCATCAAAGGCTATCAGGTCAAACATGACTTCCCCTTGGTAAACCCATGCTGACTGCTCCCAAAGACCCCCTTATCCTTGATATGCTTCGAGTCGAGGATGAATTGTTCCTTCACCTTTCCTGGGATGGAGGTGAGGCTGACCCGTCTAGAGTTCCCTGGGTTCTCCTTCTTGCCCTTTTTGAAGACTGGAGTGGCATTTGCCTTCCTCTAATCCCCAGGCACCTCTCCTGTTCCCCAGGAGTTACCCAAGATGATGGAGAGTGGCCTGACAATGATTTCTGCCAGCTCCCTCAACACCTGCGAATGCATCCCATCAGGTCCCATGGATTTATGGATGTCCAGATGGCTTAATGCTCCCTAAGCCAGTCCTCATCTACCAAGGGAAACTTGTGCTGCAAGTGCACATTGCTGGCTCATGTCCAGCTTTTCGTCTTTCATGACCCCCAAGTCCTTCTCTACACGGCTGTTCTCAATGAGTTCTTCTCCCAGCCTATACTCATATCTTGGCTGGCTCCTACCCATATGCAGGACCTTACACTTGGACTTGTTGAACTTCATTTGATTCTCACAGGCCCACTTTTCAAGCCTGTCCAGCTCCCTCTGGATGGCATCTCGCCCCTCTGGTGTGTCAACCACACCACTCAGCTTGATGTCGTCTGCAAACTTGCTGAAGGTGCACTCAATACCTCTGTCCATCATCATGGCTAGGCTTCGCGAACAAAGATTTGGGAAGGGTTCTACCCACGTTTGTTGTACACCTGTTGGTGGCTAAAAAGGCCAATACGAGATAGGCATAGCACCGGTCCCAAGACAGAACCCTGAGGGACACCAC
>VWZX01001566.1:0-18078 GCA_013399015.1 Galbula dea
CTGAGTTAACTCTTTGGGCCTTGCTCTGTTTCAACTGGAAGAAGCACCACTTGGCTTCTGGTGCCAAGAAGCCCAGCCTGTCTTGGGATACCTCTTTCAACTCTGCCCCCCCTCCCCTTTCCCTGTACCATTCAGCCAGGAGAGAGGGAAGGCTTGTGCCAATTACAGCAGTTCTTCTCAGCATTAGGAGCAATGGGATTTTCTTTATATCAGTCTCCCTTCATCCAGCCCTTATAACCTGTTCACTCTGGATTTACAGAGTAACCTGGCAAACCTGTACCAGTCCTGCTATGTTCTTCAGTGTTGTCAGTTTTGGGATACCAAGGTCCTTGGCTTACTGAGATCATCACTTTGTCCCAGTACTTTACTTTGGAAAAAGATTACTTTCATTCTCCACCACTTAACTCCTGTCAATGTATGAGGTGTAAAACCCTTGTGATTTAACACAGCTATTTTAATGTTGGTTCAACCTATGTCAGCTTGGAATAGATCGCTACCTAATTCATCTATTTGCATGTCCTATCCACCTGTCTATAAATCTGATTTGTTGCACAGACATTTCATTCCAATATGATCTTAATATATACTGTGGGAAAAGCATTTGCTGATCTATGCTCCAAGCAGAGAAAAGCACTTGGGTTTTCTAAAGAGGTTGCAGCCAACAGGGCAAGTTGTAGATAACAATAGAGGATCATGGATGAACCAATACCTAAACACAACAAAATTCAAAGCACAATTTTCTCAAAACTCAGCAGAAATATGGCTGTGCAACACTGTATGGTTGGCTTTTAAAAAAGCCTTGCATGTATTTCTATTCAAACTATTGCTGTCTTCAACATGTTATGAAGGTAGTTATAACAACAACAACAAAAAAAAGAGAATGGGGCATACAGTGACACCTTCCAGACTAGCTTTCTCCAGTGGTTTATTTATTTAATAGCCCATTATACAGTTTTCAAAGCCATTAATTTAGTTAACCAATCACTAGATATTTAAAAGGCAGGTATATAATTAATGCCTGACTAGCATTCTTCAAATATAACCCCCAGAGATTTTAATTTAAAAAGTTACATCAAGAGCTAGCCGAAAATATTTAAGTTAATAAAGAAAATTATAACATTAATCTACTCAATATTAACTGTTTTAGAAGAGTGCATCTATTTTAAAATATGATAATGTAATGTATTTCTCCTTGCCTTTTTATGGAATTAAAATTATTAGGTTATTATTGAAACATCAAAATTACACACAACACTTAAAATCAGTTTTGTAATAAACAGTACCAGCTCAGATTGATGCCTTTTATTACAAATAAAATTTTCATAGCATAACCCCAATATGTACCACACATCTCTGCACATATAGCTTCTCCAGCATTTGTTGGTAGAAAAAGGAGCAAAATGTGCTTGTTAGTCTATAGGCTTTAATTAGTTCAGATGAACAGCACATCCAGAGGATCATTTTAAACACACAGGAGTAGCATTTATTCTGAAAAAAAGCAAACCAAGGATGACATTTGGTTGAATTGTGATAGGAAGTCTCTGGGAGTTGTATTAACTCAAGAAAGGTCATGCAGCTCATTCTGCTTTCTATAGTTCTTACACTCCTGCTGATACTGATTAGTTCCTTTGATATTCAAAAGACCAATGAAAAAAAGACACTGAGGTATATTTTACAGGGTCTAGTTCAGCAGATTTTAGTACCTTAAAAACCAGAACATTACTAGATCCAGAATGGTCTTTGAGTGTATAACCCACAACCAAGGCTATGCCACTTGCAGAGACAGGCTTGGATGTTGTTAGCTCAATAGTCACAGCAACCTAGGACTTTACTGAAGAGCCTGAGTGAGAGTGACCATGGTGAGCACACATCGTTAACTGCTGAGGCTAACCTATTAGCTAGTCTAGTTGGAGGCCTGTGTCTACTGGAGTCCTTCAGGGGTCAGTACCGGGACCAGTACTTTTCAATCTATTCATTAATGACCTGGATGAGGGAACAGAGTGTGCTCTCAGCAAGTTTCCTGATGACTCTAAACTGGGTGGAGTGGCTGACACACCAGAGGGTTGTGCTGCCATTCAACATGACTTTAACAGGCTGGAGAGTTGAGCAGGGAGAAACTGAATGAAATTCAACAGCGCCAAGTGTTGAGTTTTGCACCTGGGGAAGATCAACCCCATGTATGAGTATAGGTTGGGGACTGACCTGTTGTAGAGCAGTGAAGGGGAAAGGGATCTGGGGGTCCTGGTGGATGGAAGAATGACCATGAGCCAGCAGTGTGCTCTTGTGGCCAGGAGAGCCAATGGTATCATGGGGTGTATTAGAATTTTATTAAGTCGAGAGAGGTTCTTCTCCCCCTTTACTCTACCCTGGTGAGGCTGTGTCTGGAATATTGTGTCCAGTTCTGGGCCCCTCAGTTGAAGAAGGATAGGGAACTGCTGGAAAGAGTCCAGCGCAGAGCCACAAAGATGATGAAGGGGCTGGAACATCTTCCTTATGAGGAAAGGCTGAGGGAGCTGGGGCTCTTGAGCTTGGATAAAAGGAGACTAAGGGGTCACGTCATCTATGCTTATAAATATGTGAAGGGTGGGTATCAGGAGGATGCAGTCAGGCTCTTCTCAGTGAAGCCCAGTGACAGGACAAGAGGCAATGGCTGTAAGCTGAAGCACAGGATGTTCCGTGTCAATACAAGAAAAAAATTTTTGGCAGTTCAGGTGCCAGAGCACTGGAACAGACTGCCCAGAGAGGTTATGGAGTCTCCTTCTATGAAGATATTCAAGACCCATCTGGACATGTTTCTGTGTGACCTGGTCTAGGGAATCCTGCTGTGGAGGGGGCTTGAACTAGATGATCTTTCAAGGTCCCTTCCAACTCCTAACATTCTGTGATTCTGTGTGTTCTGGTGCATATACAGAGAAAGCTGGAACGCTTCAGCTGTGTAAGGTGGCCATCCTTGTGCCTGTGTACTGCCTGCCATGGACTGCATGGGGATGAGTGCTGAGGAGAGGCTCTGGAGCAGACGCCATGAGCTTGTGTCCATATGTCACTGTAAACCAAAGTACCCTTTCCTCCACCTGCATTACTATGCACTGTCTTCTTTCGTAACAGTCCTTATGCTCATCCAAAATGGAAACAGCTATGAGGGAGAGAAAAAAGGGAAGGAAGGAACTGAAGAATATTTACCCTCCCTACTGCTCCTGGACTGAATAACTAATACCTTTTTTAATATTCTATCACACTTCCTGTTAGCAGCACAGATGGTAAAAAATACCTCCAAAGGCAAAGGAGTGCAAAATAAAGATATAACCACGTGGAACCTAGTCAGGCTGACAGTGTGGGGTAAGCAAACAGAGTACATTTGAACACAGCTAAATGGCAAATCATCCATTGAAGACTGCAAAGCATAGTGTAGGTTTGCAGAATAAGGGAACTTGTTCCAGCAGCTTGAAGAAGGATGTGGGATCGTGACAGATTGCAAAATAATTGGAAGTTGCCTGTGTGACATGGGGGTCAAAAGGGCTAAAGGAGGATGCAAAAACAGGCCTGCATCTGGCCAAAGTTGCCCCATGCCTATCTGATGCAAATCTTAGAGCGCTCAGTTGGCTCCTGATGGCTACAGTTTAAGAAGGATGCTGATGAATTAGAGGCTGTCAGAGCAGAGCTAGGAATGATTAACGAATTGGAAAATGCCTTCTAGTAAAAGACTGCAGGAGCTCAAATCTGTGCCGCTTAACAAAAAGGAGGCATTTGCATGTTCTCGATGATAGCCTAAGAACTCTTGTAAAGGCACAGAAATAGGATGTTAAGTTTCATTATTCTGAAAGAGAATGGTATGAACAGATTCAATGGCCAGATGTTGAGGTATGATAAACTTAGCCAGAAATATGACATTGTATTCTTAATAGGGAGAATATTTAGATTTTGAAACCTTTTTGCAATGTTGCAGGGGTTCCACCTCCATGGAAAATATAAAATGGAAAGGAACAGTTTTCCAGCTAGCCTGCTCCAACACAAGCTGAAATGAATTCAGGATGGTTCTCTGGCCAGAGTTTTAGAAATCCTTGGACTGGATGGTCATACCATCTCTTCTGAGTCTTCAGCACCAAGAAACTTGCATCTTCCCTGGCCCAGGTTTCTTGATACTACAGTTCATCTACATGCGGTAGGGCTACGTTTCAACTGTACAGTTAAGTCTTTGTCCTCAGAGTTGATTGCTATAGGGATTCAGCCTGCAAATAACAGAGGAATCAAAAGGTTTCAGTGGCTGAAATCAGATATTGCTGTTGCCTCTAGCAGCATGCAACTTGTCTGCTAATGAGTTCATTAACCCTTCATTTTCTGAAGATCTTGCCTTTGAGGTCAGATAAAAAGTTCTCTCCAAGGAGAATTCTTCTTCCTTGGCTCCTTTTCTTCCCCAGGAGCAAAGATGAGGCCCTTGCAGAAGGGGGTGTTTTGAGTCAGAAATTTTGCATTTGTTAGCAGGGCAGCTAAGGCATTCCCTCAGTATCCCAAGTGGTGACAATATTGGATAATTTCTGACCTTAGACCCTGAAAGATTTACTCTGCTTTGAGGGGGTGGTTGCCGAATCTGTTCAGCACCTGGATGGGGACTGGGTTGCATTTCTGAGATTGTGCTCATGATCTTGCCTCCTAACCCTGAAACTTGAATGGATCACAAGGTTGTGTTTTGGGGTTGTGGGAGCAGGTGATGCAGGAATAAAGCCATGATCATTACAGACACACTATTTCTCTTTGCTGCATCAAGCCTTCAAGAGAAATCCATATGAATGTTTCCAAAGCCCTCAACAAGATTAGACTTTATATGTGGCCCATGCTGCTGCATTTTTGTTGCCTACTTTTTGAGGGACTCCAGAAGTTCAAGAAAGGCATACTAGCTGGGGTCCAGTAATGGAAGTGAGGCTGTTGTTTATACAGGACCGGAGACTCCACATGGACAGGGCAGAGCTACTGAATGTCTATAGACTGAGATCTAAATCACTTACCTATGGTTTTGTGGGCAATCCTGTTGTGATGGCGTTGTTACTCCCCAACAACATATCCATGTTTACCTGAAGGAGAGGATTCTGGCTCTAGATTTGGGGTTGTGGAAAGGAAAACAATTGCAATACTTTGATGTGGAAGAACTCATTAGTGAATACCTGATCTTTGCATTGGAGTGGAGGTAGGACTGGCAGACAGTAGGGGAAGAAAACCTCAACTATTTTGATAAGTTAAAGGTGGCGGGTGCTTATTTTCTGACACTATTACATATCTATTTTACATATCCCTTTTTCCTCACCCTTAACATAACAGAAGAACATTATTTCTACCTTTTTTTTTTTATTAAAAAAAAATGGAGGCTACTGTTTGCCACAGCTTTGTTGAGAGTCATTTCACTATTTGAAAAGTATGTGGACTTGATAAAATATATTCCTTTTAAGAACTGGCTAATGTTTGAAATTTAAGTTTCCTGAGTTTCCTGTACCATCTTCAAAGAAAAACAGTGGATATTTCCCCTGCCCAACGATAACGATCGTGCTCTAGAAGTCAAATAACTCAGAAAACAGGAAATTAAATGAATTACTGCAAAATCCTGCAGATGATTCTGATTTTGATTTTAAAGCTGATAAAACCATAAAATAACACTAGTAGAATTTTTTTGCATGTGATTTCTTTACTTACACTATACACTGTCAGAGTCCTTTTTCTGTAAATTTTAGTCATAATAAAAGAAAACTGGTATCTTTCATTTAAGGTCTTCAGTGCATATATCTCAAATGGGCTTCATTATGACACACTCGGAAATCTCAGCAGCTTATCAATGAGCTCTTCTGAGCTTAGTGTTCAAGAAGCAGGTTTCTACACACATACCACCATAAAAAAGGAGCAGTTTTTAAATAAAGACAGTGACATTGGAGTCCCTCCCCTACGAGGACAGGCTGAAGATGTTGGAATTGTTCAGTCTGGAAAAAAAGAAGGCTTCGAGGGGACCTTATAGCAGCCTTTCAATATCTAAAGGGGGATTACAAAATAGAATGGGAGAGATTTTTCAGCTGGTCAGATTGCAACAGGACACTGGGGAATGATTACAAGATGAAGGAGGGGATTTTTAGGCTAGAGATTAGAAGGAGGTTCTTTACTCAGAGGGTGGTGAGAAACTGGAACAGGTTGCCCAGAGAGGTTGTGGATGCCCCATCCCTGGCAGTGTTCCAGGCCAGGCTGGATGTGAACCTGGGCAACCTGGTCTAGTGTGTCACATCCCTGCCCATGGCAGGGTAATTGGAACTAGATGACCTTCAAGGTCCCATCCAACCTGGGCCATTCTATGATTCTATGATTAAGGCAAGAAATCAAAAGGACAGATCTTCTTAAAGAATGAAGAAAGCTCTGCTAACAGATTGAAAGTATTACTACTTGCTGTACCACTCCGACATTTCTATTTGCTGAAAATGATTGGCATGCCTCTGCTGTGCTGGAGACAGCAGATGGCCAAGTCCCTCAAGGGACTCTTGAGTTGAGTATGTGGAATGAATTTTCACAATCTCAACCCAGGCAGGTCTCATCATAAAGGTGGTTATGAACAGCCAGGTAGTGGTCTAGAGGTTAGGATTCATCGCTGTCACTGCCAGGGCTCAGGTTCAATTCCCGGTCAGGGAAGCTTTGTTGTGAGCTAGTCTAGGGAATCCTGCTCTGGCAGGGGGTTTGGACTAGATGATCTTCGAGGTCCCTTCCAACCCCTGACATTCTGTTGTTCTGTGACTGGTTCATATTCTGGCTGAAGCTCCAGCACAGAAGCCAGTTTTGGATGTACACAGCAAATGGACCAACCTGAAGTGTGGCATCCTACTGGCATATTTCTTCAAATTAAATTTTGGTTGTTTTTGTTGGAAGAAACTATCCTTCTTGAGGCCTGGCATCTTCCGCAAGTAACAGGAATGTATGGCTTCTTAAAGAACATAACATGTTCTTTAACAAAACATTCAGTGTTTTGTGAAAACAAGTGCAAATGAGATACCCAGATGAGGATTGCATTTGCATTTGTGTGTAACATGGGACTGTGCTTCATCAGTGAGAAAATTTGCCATATGGTATCCTCTGAAAATCTCCACTCCCACCTATCCTGATACCTACTGGGATGTGCAGAGATTTTTAACAGAAATATTTCAATTCTGAGTGGAAATATGTGTGTGAAATCATGAGAAAATACAACAGAGCAAAGCCTGTTGTTCACAGCAAAGGACATGACTGTAAGTGATAAAGCTGCTAAACTAAGGAATGTGTTGTTTACACGAAGTCCAGATAGCCTGTGCCAGGAGGATGACAACAGAATTACACACTGGTGCATGTGACATTCTTCTTCCAGCTGTCATAACAGGACAACAGACCACAGCTACACAGATAGCCAAACCTGGGAAAGAAAGCTGTCAGGAAACTTGCCTATATGGCTTACTGATTTGAAATATGGGCATGTAGGAGTGTCAATGGGTAGAAACAACTTACACAGAGATTTGTAAAATAAAATCCCACTCCCTTTCCACAGTGTCTTTTGTTTAGCCTTCTTACACTAATTTCCTACACAGACAGTAAATAACACTTCAATTTACAGGTGGGAACTTCACCTAAGGAGCCTGCCCCTGAAGTTGTATTAAGAGGTATTTGCCTTTCTCAACATCAGATCTCAAAAAATAATAGTTTACAACCAATTATATATGCAGAGGTCATGGGACCTAGATCACACCTGCAAGAAATTTTGATTGTCTGTTTCTTGAGAAGGATGACAGAAGGTGAATTAAAGTAAAAAAATAAAAGCAAAAGCAAAAAAACTAACAAGCATATTTTTACTTTCAAAATATCATTAGTCAAATTACTATCTTGACCTGTAACTCCAAATATGTAAATTGATGCCCTTTTGGGAGCTAGAGCACACAATTCTTCTCTTTTCACCTTGTAGGAAATTATCAGAAGCAGTCATAAGGAAAACACCCTGCTGCTCCTGACCTGGAAAGAATGTTAGGACTGAAATGCTATTGACTGAGGTGCCAACACAAACATCTAGGGGGGAAAAGTCAAGCGCACAGCATGGAGGAGTGGGAGAGGGGACATAATGAGATAGGTTATTGCAATAGCAGAGAAAAGATTCAGAACCACAGAGCTCTGTTCCAATAGTTATTGAAAATGGTTTCTGAATGAAGTAAGAATAAATAAAAAGTTAGAAATCAAGCTATACACTTGATATGCCTCATTACTAGCCAAAAGGTACAAAGGCACAGAGAAAGTGCTTATAATAAAATGGGGGAAAGTGCCCATACTTCAGAGAAATGGTCAGTAATGTAATTGCTAACTGTGAGACAGGTAATCTGAAGTAAACAAGTAGAAGTAAAGGGGAAGCTCACCTTGGGATCTCACTCTCTTAGCACTGAGAGGCATATGGAGCATGCCCTGAATCTGGGCAGAGGCAGCTATGAAGAAGAGCCCATGAGAGCTGAAGTCTGTCAGGTCACCAGAAAAACGAATAATGTTACTGGAAGATAGAGTAGGTCAAAGGAGAGGAAATAGATCCCCCCAAAAGGTGATCTCATAATTCATGAGATCAATGCTGAGTTGCAGAACTCCTCAGGAGAGGTGGAATTTATAGCTTGGTATATACAATACTCTTTTTATATTCAGTCAAAGATTATGCCAACTTGATTATAAGAGGAAACCTGTGAACTTCACAAAGATGAACTTCAGCCTGTTAATGGAATCGCTCAGAGTCACTTTCCCTGGTAGCTGGAGGGGCAGATAATTCACATCAGATCATTTTAAACTCTTGAGAAGCTGCAAAGCCAAGGCGCACACTAGGTCAGTATGAAATCTGTTCAGATTTAACCAGGACAAGTGAAACAGAACAGAGGTTCTGTATTGCCCATTTGGCATGAATCTTACTTGTGCACAGCATCAGTGCATCACAGGGGCTTCAGAAACTCTTCAGAGGAGTGCAGTTCTCTAACGTCAAGAAGTGACTGGACCTCTGTACTTAATATATTTAGGTAAGAGAAATCATCACATCTGTAACATGCAGTTAGAAGACAATTGAAGATGCTGGACCAGAATTATGTGAAAGAAATGCACGTCACCCAGGTAAGCCAGCTGCTATTCTTAAAGCTTATGACTGATGTGAGGGGAAGACCACGTACAAAATGGGTCAAATCTGAAACGTCATAGACAGAAGTATGTCAGGACTAGTGCAGTTTTCCATGTAATACATCTACAGAGGAATATCATGATTAATTTGGTCTCAGACAGTTTCTTGAAATAAGACCCAGAAAGGCCTGTGAGGGTTTCTCCTGACTACATCCTGCAAGCTGCATTTGATGTAATTTCCAAACCCATGACTGCTGCAGCAGATGTCATCAGTTTTGTATTGGTGGGTGCAATAGAAGTATGCAGAGACGAGTGGAAGTCTGGAGCTAATTGTTCGTCTAGTTATCAGGCACCAAAACTTAGTCAAAGAATATTTAGGGAACTTCTAGTTACCTGTAAGACGCTTGCTGAGCGATTCTTGGTATCATCACAACAGGTCACGAGCACCTTGTAGCTTGAATAGACAGAAGCTGAGTAGACTAAGAATCTCCTCCTATGCTACAAGTAAATGAGCTAACACAGAGAGAAATACATGATTAAAAAATATCAACAACTCAGAGACTCTCCCTTGCTTGCTATAACAATCCATTTACAGGAGCAACCCAGTAGCTATGGGCTGAAAATACTGGGACAGTGAACTACACAGTGTTAGGAGTAAATCCTATCCTATCACAGATAGCCCTCCTTAAAGCATGTGGGGCTGGGAGACATCAAATATACAAAGATTTAGGCAAGGTAGTTTTTAACTGTCAGAAGGCAGAGTGTGACCTACCCAGTCTTAAGCAAATTCTGATGAAAATCTGGACCATCACAAAGCACTAAGCAGCACTGGCTAATAGCTGTCTCCAGGGAACAGGCCTAGTTGAAATACAGCTGACCATGCAATATGATTGCTGGGGAGGAATTTTCTGAAGAAATAATTTCTCTCAAAACCTGCTCACTTCAGAGCAGCCAAAAGTCTGCTAGTCTGAGTTTTTACAGAAGACTTGCAAGATAAAAAATCAACTCTTAACAGCAGTAACATCATCAAATGGCATCAACAGGGAAGGACATCTGGAGCTCATCTGGTCCAATGCCTTGCTCTACTGAGAGCTCTGACAACTCCAACATGTCTTTCCTTGGGACTTACCAAACATCTTTTCTTAATGCTGTTTGAATTTCTGAGTCTAATTAAGTATCAGAATCCCAGGGACTGGAATTTTAGAGATATAGCTGGACTTGGGATCTAACCAGTTGATTCTGGTGGATGATAACAATAATTTTTTCCTGTCAGAAGATCTTAGACTTACCCTGGTTTGAAGGAGGATTACTACTGAAATCCTTGAAAAATTCTGTAGGATAAAAATCCATAGTGTCTTTCCAGGAGCACAGGTTCTAATTGGAACAGGGTGAATCTTCATCTGATCCTAAACACAACTAAACATAGCCCATTAACAGTGTCATGCCCTTGGTGCAGGGAATATTTTGAGATTACTTTCAGTGATTATGATGAGACACATTTAGAATTTGATAGATGAAGGAAAAAAAGTGGTGAAAATCCTACTGAGTGCCACACATTTAAGTCCCACTGACGATTTGTGGTAACCATTACACTATTTATGGGTTCAAGTTGTGCCAGGGCAGGTTTAGATTCGATATTAAGAAATATTTTTTACTGAAAGGGTGG
Source organism: Galbula dea (assembly GCA_013399015.1). NCBI lineage: Eukaryota > Metazoa > Chordata > Aves > Piciformes > Galbulidae > Galbula > Galbula dea. The sequence goes on from VWZX01001566.1 coordinate 10,787, forward strand.
TGAGGTATTGGAATAGGGTGCCCAGAGAAGTGGTGGAATCGCCATCCCTAGAGGTTTTCAAAAAACAGGTAGATGTGGCACTTCAGGGGATGGTTTAGGGAGAACTGTAGTGTAGGGCTATTGGTTGGACTTGGTGATCTTGAAGGTCCTTTCCAAACATGATGATGTTTCAGTGTTTCTATTTTATATAGCAGTTTCTATTAAAGATCTCTCACTGTCTTCACAAATCTCAGGAAGTAACCACACAAAGAAGTCAGCTCTAGTGCTGTTGTAGAAGGAACTCAAATGCCCTACTCATAGAGCAGGGCTTTGTTTGGGGCAGAAGTTGTAGAAATGCAGACTGTCTCCGTTCTCTGTACCCTCATCTTTCCTACAGAGTGTGTTGCAACCCACAGATACCAACACCTCATCTGACTAGGACCCTTGTTCTGCACCAGAACCTTTAGTTTTTCCGGTCTTGTCTATAAGCCCACAGAGTATGTCTATTTCTAGAACCTCTCTAGGTTTGGATAGGTTCTATATAGGTTCAGATTCATCATTCTTCTGAATGAGACATCTGTAGAAGGGTGAAGGCCTGACTCAGAGAAACTTGCATAATGGTGTTCAGACAACCCTCCCAGGAACTACCTTGCTCAAGAGATGTAGAAACAATTTCCAAAATGGCAGCTAACCTTAGGTGTCTGGAGAGGCAGATTTATGTGTTCGTATATCATTGCCAGTGTCAGTTCTCATCTCTGTGACTCAGAACAGCATTTAGGTTAAATGTCTGAGGGCAATAATAATTACACACTATGAAAGGAATTGAATCTTTACTAGTATTTTTTTATTTTAGTATTTTAAAAATAGCAGACATTTTATGATCCATAACATAAAGGCTCATGATAACAGGAAAAAAAACAGAGCAGAATTAACTGCAGCCATGGTTTGGAATAAAAACTCATTGTGGTTATCAGATATCTACAGTCATTCTTAAGAAGTAGGATATATTATGGTTAAACTACTCAGCAAGTTCCAGACCACAGCCTTGGTAACCTCCCAGTCTTTCCACTAGGTGCCTATCACTAAAGCCTAGGGATCTGAGGATATCCAGATATAAAATTGCAGTTTCTGCTGTTGTAAGCCTGAAAGATGATACACATATCTCTAGCATCTTCCAATATCTGGAAATCTCACTGGTGATATTTCTGGCAGTCTTTCGTTGGATGGGTTTTATTTGATGTCACACTGCCACAGTGAAATTTCAGCTGTACAAATGTGATGAAATCCAGCCTTTTCATACGTCCATAACTAGTAAGAAGGTAGAACATGACCTCCTGAGGAATTCCTGCATATTCTTGTTATAGAATCTGTTGACCACTCTGGCCCTTTCTCAAGTCTAGTACAAAAGCTGTTTATAGACTGTATAGACTATATTAAGTACCAAAAAAAATTCATTTTCTCCTATCTTTCTGGTATCCTCTGCAGGTCGACAAATCTAAATTTCCAAACTTCCCTGTTTATCAGTCCTTTCACTTCTCCTTAATAATCAGTTCAAGCTACCCCATTGAAAGTTGATACCAGTAGCTACTGAAGACAACAGCCATTTATCTTTTAAACCCAGAATAACTCCCTCTTTCTCTGCTTGCCCAGATTATCTTTTCCATTACTTTCTCATCTTCTCTCTCTGATAGCTTATGAATACAGGTCATAGATTTCTTCTATGTTTATACCTTCTAAGTGGTATAATGACAGCTAGCATACTAGCACATTAATTTTTCAAGTGTATGAGCAGATGAGATTCTGTATGGTAAGAAGCAAAGGACAAAGACAGGAAATTCAAACGGAAACCAGTTGGTGGCTGAGGGAAGGGAATATTCCTACAGGGAGCAAACTAAGAGGTGGTGCAGAGCTTGAGTTTGCTGTAGTGTTCTAAAAGAGAAGAGCTTGGTCAAAATGCCCCCCAAAAGTGAAATAAAAAAAGGCTGAAGTGTAGACAATGAATACATTTATGCCTGTCCTAAAAGAACAATAAATACAAAATGCCAACTTTAACTCTTCTAGGTGTGCTCAGTTCTAATACAAATATTGCGAGTTCGGGTTGACATCCTTTCTGTGGTACAAAGGTTTGTATGAACTTTTAGTTTTCAGGTTCAAGTTTTCCCTGCTTCTTCTTAGAAAACATCTCCCCAGCAGACAGCACTACTTTCTGGCCATGACACAGAGAAGGGAATCAGGTGAAAAGCAGGTCATCATTTTGAACTTTTTTGTTCCATTAGGCTGATGTCAGAAGCAACATGTGATCCAGGTAGATGCTTATTACTCGTTGTTTGAAAAGGGGAACTGAAATTCTCCTTTCCTCTTAATTGCAAATCATGGCCAGAATATTTTCCTATGATGGACAGTGACAACCACCTCTTAGATCAAACAGATGGGTAAAAGCTAAAAGCTGACTTGTCAGAGAAAGTCTTGCATGATTCCATTCTTCTGTTCCTGCTTTTGCTTGTCTTAGGTGATGTAATAGAGTAAGGGCAAGCCATAGCAGGATCTGGGGCAGAAGGAGATTTGCAGCAGGACAGCATCTTTCTTGGCACAAATCAGAGCCAAGAAAGAAAGAAAAAATGCATAGAGGTCGCAGAGGGGATGCCTTTTTCCAGAAGTAGAAAAGAGAAGTGAGGAAGCTCCCTCCACTCCATGTCTGTTCATAATCAGAGGAGCCCTGTTGCTTGCAAAACTTTGACATACCACAGGGACAAAGAGATGAGCAGTTTTAGGTTTTAGCAAGGACCCTAGGGCAGTCTAATCCAATACAACAGCAGTACAAGGAGTTAATTAAAACAGGGTACTCACAAGCTAATCAGAGTAACCACTTTGTGCTAAGCTTGCTTACTATGACAGTCTCCCACTTCCTCATGAATAATTTATCAGGCAGTTTCTCCTTGTTAGTTCTCTGCAGAGCCTCTAGTATATCCTCTTGGGTGACCACATTGGGTCCTATTGGTGTTCAAGCACATTTGCTCCTTCATCTTTGCTGCTGTTCTACGCTCAGCTGTTCACTGCTTGGTATCTGATACAGAAGCACTGAGTCATTGCTTTCCAATAGCAAGAGCTAACCACACACTGCTGCAAACGCACATGCAAATGATTATCTGGTCATATCAAGTGTAGTTCAGCTATCCAGACTATTTATGTCTAGACTTCAAAGACTGCTCTACTGGCCACAGGATATCCAGTGGTCTCTAGAACTAGTTACTTAAGTGGTTTCCTTTGAATACTCTCATTTGACTAATACAAACCCACAAACTATAATGAGAGAGCTGTAAGAGGCTGCTACAACTCCATGCTGCTACAGACAATCCACCTTTACTTCCCAGCATCAATTCCTAGCTTACAGCGACCTGTACTATATATTACCAAAGTCAGTCATCTGGCAACATATGCAAAAAGAAAACACAGTGTAACTTTCTGCAAGCCCAGAAGGATTACCACACTATGAACATCACATTTCTGCACTAGTGTGCAGACCTCCAGACTGATGGCTCATGGTAAGCCTCAGGTGCTACTTTGTCAAGCACTGGCTTCCAAGAAAAAACTTGGAATTCTTCTTTGCAGTTGCTCTGTAATGAAGAGCAGAAGGAAATACTTCGTAAATGTATTGTTCATGAGGTGGAAACAGCTCTTTCACAGTTCTGGGAAAATAAATTATTTAGTCTAATTTTGATGTTGGAGTCTGCAGACAGTCACTCTAACATAGCTCATTTTATTGTTATAATATTTTTTCCTTTCTTAGTGAGTATTTTTCTCCCTGGAAGATATGATGTATTATGCTCTTGGGTTTCCTTTAAGAGCTGTTTTTTAATCTCTTACTGCTAGTTTCTAAAACTACTCATTTTTATCCTGTCTTCACTTTACTGCTTAACTATTGGTAATAGTTAAGCATTCCTTCTATTTTTCTATTGAAAGCTTAGCCAATCCAGTAAAGGCTTCTTTCTCTTTGTTTAGACTGATGATGTGGCAGGATTAGAACCCAATCCAAGGGTAGCTGGCTTATCTTGGTGGGAGAGCTGGAACTCAGTATTAAATTGCTGCATGAAGAAATTGCTCCAAATCCACTCAGATTCCTCACAGTACTTCCTACCCCAAACATCCTCATTCCCACTGGAAAGAAAAACAGTCCAGAAAGATGACAATGTTAGTAAGCTGTGCAGCAGCTACAGCAGGATCTTCTCAGAGGGTTTGCCTTTCGGCGACCTCTGGCTCCACTGGCTTAATAAAAGTGAAGCTATGAGTGGGCCCTGGCTGACATAGGATGAGGACTTTTCCCCTTAGTCATATGTAACTGGTGTAAAATCTCCAGTTTAGTGGCCCAGCACCCATTGCAGGTGCTGAATTCACAGGAGAGGAGCTTTTCTGCCTGTGTCACGGGTAAAGCGAGGTGGAGAGCTGACATCTAAGAAGCAGAAAGCAGGACCCTCCAGGAACACGCAGAACCATCAGGAATGGGAGATAAACAAAAGCCATAAGTGGATGGTGTTACCATTTAGCAATGGCCCATTCTTTGCTAGAAATAGCATCAACCTCAAGTATCTACCCATGGGATGTATTCCAGCCAGAAACTTTTACCAACTAAGGAAATCAGGGAGTTAAAAAGTGCCCAGTCTGGGCACCATTCCAGTAAGAAACAAAATGTTGGTATGATTTAACCTGGAGAACAACAAACAAAGGTCCTATTGGATATTGTACCAATTCTTCACCATATTACCACTTGATTTAGTGTCCCATTGGAAGATGGGTACATCAGCAATTTAATTGATATACTGTGATTCATTAAGAATAATAGTTTAGAGAAAGCTCAGCTTTTGGAAAGGAAGGTTATTCAGATGCTGATGCAGTCTATCTCCATATGCTGTCCATGTTTGAGGATGTTGTCTGAAGATATCCAGAGAGAGTAGCTGCACTGGGGTTTTTCAAATGCCATGTTGCTCAAGTTAGGATCTGATCCCCACAGCAACCATTGTGCTCACTTGGGGGCTCAGCTCAGCTTTCTGTTATTGTTTATTCTGCTCTTCTGAACTGCCCAATATCCTGAGACTTTAATCCAGTGAATAAAGTGAAGGAAAATATTTCTCCTTCAAGTGTTCCCATAAAACTCTAGCTGGCTTCTTAACTCCAAAGTGGCATTGGGTAACTAGATACCTAGCCTCATGTGTCCAGCATATTGATGTAGTAGGCTGTAATAGGAATATATCTCTCTTTTCTCCAATTGAGTTTCCAGAGAAACTTATATCCTACACATAGCGCATTCAAACTCCAAGAAGCCAATCTTCTGTTTTTCAGAGAGTTATGAAGAATTAACTTAGGTCATAGGATACACTCTCTGATGATCATCAGAGGTTAGAGAGACCAAAGCCACTGAGCTATTATTTCTGTTTGTATGCTGTTAACAAGTCACTTCGTGCTGCACTCCCCTAGCTCTGCTGTCAATCCAAGATCCTTTGAGAGCATGTTTTCAGTGAATGCTCATGGAATTAATGAATTACTACATTTTGGAAGAGGACGTTGCTTTAGCCTCAGATCCAGCTGAGCTGCTAGGAGCAAGGAGGTTTTGCTCCCAGCCACTCTCACCTGGCTATTTCTAAACAGACCATGCACTTCATCAGGCCCCTCCTCCCAGGACAGGAAATCTCAAGAAGAGTCCGCACTTCATGATCCAGGGCACAAGTTTCCTTTTTGTGCCAACCACTCTATGGCCAGGCAATACCTCCAGGACAGAAAAGCTGTGGCAGATGCTAAAATACAAGTAGATGTCTGAATTCTTCCCTGTATAAGGAATTTCATCCTACAGAACAGTTAAATTGTAACCGAAGACAGATACTCATGGACAGCAGGTTTGAACTTGGCCTTCTCCAGATGAAGGCTGCTAATAGACAAGAACTTATCTCAATACATTACTTTGTTAATTTGGTTGCACCTAGGTTTTTTTTTTAATGTCACTTTTTCCTCTTTTTCCTCTGAGGAGTACTTTTTTCCCTTCAGTCTTTTTGGGATCTCCACTTTTCTTCATGTTATGGTGAAAACTTCTTAAATTACTCATGGTACCTGTACTACTCCAACTCTTGAAATGTCCAATTTTGAACAGAAAATTCATGTTTGCGGGAAACAAAATATTTTTGCCTTCTGGGCAGAATATATTAAAAATTAATCTGCTTATTGTTATTCCTTCTTAATATTTTTTCAAAAGAAAATCCCAGTAAAATTCCAGGTCCACATCTGTCAGGCATATACACAGACCAAAACCATGCCACTGAACAGTGAGATGTTGAAAAAACTTGTTTTCAAAATTTTCTTAATTTCTTAAGGGATTAGCTGGTATAAAAACCTTCCCACCTAACCTGGACGCAATTAATTTAACCATCAGTAAAAACAAATATTTTTTTCCAGTCAAACATAAGGACTTAAAGCAAGTTCACTTATTTCTGCTTAATAAGGATGTCAAATTGTTTGTAGTTATACCGTTTTTGTCTTAAAACCTATCAGTGCAAATAGGTGGAAACCAATTAACAGGTTTTTAGAGTGTTAAGGTGCTAATAATTCTTATTTTATAATGATTCAATGTTTCTGCATCAGCCTTCATCACTGGTTAAGAAACACATTAACACAGACTTAACTCCAATTATGGGAACAATTCTCTGAAGTTGGGCATGTGTTCAAGCATGTAAATTATCAAATGCAAGTCGTGTTCAGTATAAGGGCACTCTGAAGAAAGGAAAAATTCAAGCTGACGTGTCTCCTACTGCTGTAGCTTTTCAAAAGATCCACATCCTTCCTTTTCTGTTCCTGTTCCCGCTACAGTGTTGTTAGTTAATAAGTAAATCCAGAAGAGCCTTGTGAGGAGAACAGCAAAGAAAATTGGTGCAAGGTCCTAGAGCAAAGTGTTAGGTAGCAGTGCAAAGCATACAACATAACAGTGGGAGAAGAGATGTGGCCAGGTTTCACATTTGCTTAGAGCCCCTTGCACTACTACTGCGGTTCCGAGCCATCAGAGTACAGAGCCATCAGAGTTCTGAGCCATATCAGAGTAAGCTGACTAAGAAGTGCCCTGAGCCAGTAGGGTCCCATACAAAGAGCTCTGTCTAAATTTGGAGATAAGCAGTATATATATATGTGGTCTATCTGGACTTGTGTAAGGCCTTTGACACAGTCCCCTACAATATTCTACTGGCCAAGTTAGAGAACTATGGATTTGACGGGTGGACTGTTCAGTGGGTAAGGAATTGGCTGGATGGTCGCATCCAGAGGGTAGTAGTCAATGGCTC
>VWZX01001566.1:24290-43134 GCA_013399015.1 Galbula dea
CATAGATGAGATCACCCCTTAGTCTCCTCTTCTCCAAGCTAAAGAGACCCAGATCCTTCAGCCTTTCCTCATAAGGAAGATGTTCAACACCCTTCATCATCTCTGTGGCTCTGTGCTGGACCCTTTCCAGCAGTTCCCTATCCTTCTTCAACTGAGGGGCCCAGAACTGGCAAGTACATATACAGGACTTTCGTAGTACACAGAAACCTTTTGTGACAATATTTTGAAGTATAGTTTCTGAATACTTCATTTCCAGCACAAAGGCCCTTTTCAGACATGTACTGGAGCAGTGGAAAGATGAAAATCTCAAAACATACAGAGTCTCTTTTTCAGCAAAGCCAGATTCCTTTACCTTTGCCTCTGGGTACATGCTCTTGTTAATAGGATTCTTCATAATTCTCTTTCATAGTTTAATATTATCGTGCTGACTGTTGTTCCCACTACATTAGGTGGATAAACATGCAGGAATATACTGTCTATAGTTGACAAGGGGACAAACAAGGAGTTAATCTTCTAAAGTCAAGGTCTTACAATGACATAAAGGGGATATAAGAGATAGAGGACTATTCTGGAGAGGAGGAAGAACAGGTTTTGAATGGATGTTTCTGTAATAGCTGCAGTCTGAATTTGACAGATGTCCCTCTATAAGAAACTGTTATATCTTGCCATTGTTTGTAGTGCAATTGCAGTGAACTTGTTCTGTTTTGTTCCCCTTTAAAATGACTATGTTCAGTGGCTCAGAAGCAATTAGAAAAAGCAGAGCCTTGTCACTACCCTGAGTTTTCAGGCTTAGAGAACAGGATAATCATCCATGAAAAAAGCTTCTTGAAAATTCAACAAGACTCTTGTACTTCACTCTCTGGTCATTCCCTCAGTTCAACACATGCCCATGACTGGCCTGTAATTACAGTACTGCCAAACGAAACAAATTAAAGAAAGAATACAAAACAAATACCAAATCTGGAATAGAAAGCATCTGCTTTGAGGAAGTATCCTTTGATTTGTGAGACGAAGGGTCCAAACCATTATTTAGGAGGAAATGCCTCAAAATATTCTCCCTTTGTCATCTGGTGAATGTTGTCTTTAACCAGTTCAATCTGAAATAAGCTTTGAGTGCTAGCTCTTGAAGCAACCCTCCTTGTAAATACAGTGTCACAAGCCTGCCATAGAAGAATGGTGAAAGATCAAGCCAGCAGTGTAAATTGCTAATAATCCAATTCCTTGAAATAAAAACATACCGCAGAAGATTGAGTTGCTTGGCTTCCAATTTCAAAATGATTCCTAGATGATTAGAAAGCTGCTTAAGAGAGCTGTGAATACAGAAGGAAAAAAAAAACCCAAAAACCAAACAAAAAGCAAATAACAAAAAACCCACTGCAAACCAAACCAAACCAAGTTTGCCTGGATTTTTAACAAATTTTGGGGTGCCCATGGAGGCAGGTAATATACTGATTTTAAGAAAAATCTAGCAGAAAGTTGAAGGATTTACTGGTCCTTCAATTATCACTTTTGCATTTTTAGAGGTGAGCAAAGAGAAATATTAGTTTTTTGAAGGAGATAATTTCTAACAGGTCAAACCCATTTCAGTAGGTTTCACATTTAGGAAACTAAGGTTTTAGTTAACAACAACTGAGATTTACAGAGTAATCTCCAGAGAATAACAGTTCAGCTGTTTAGGACTACATGGAATTGCTAAATAAATGTCTGGAGGGCTGGATATACAATATATTTTAGTGTCAAGAAAATAAGAGATCTTATTATTTTCTTTTTCTTCACTACTTTTCTAGAGGAACAATCCCATTGCAAACATCATTACGGAGAAATTGTCTAGCTCTTGCACGAATAGATTATGAATGAAAATGTAACCTAAGAAAACCAGCTAAAATGAAAATAAACTCTGGAATTAAAAAAAGACAAAACTAAAACAGAGCTGTTTTCTCTGCAGATAGAATCACTAAGGGATAGACATTTTTATTCAACAGAATAATCAAGTGCATTAGCCTTTCAGCTGCGTACAGTCCCATTGCAGTGAGAGCAGGATATGGACTCATTCTAGTTCCTTTCTTCTGCAAGAACTTTTTTTTGGAGGACCATCTGTTGTGCATATCAAATTCATAAGAGAAAAATCTTTTCAGTTTTAGAATTTTAAGTCACTTCATCTCCCTCTCTTATTTTCTTAGTCTTCCTTCCTTCTAATTTTACTTTCAATATTTTAATTTCAATATTTTATATTGAAAGTCAGAGAGTACGTTGAAGAGAGGAGTTGTGTAGCCTATTAAGGAGTCTGTACACACTTGGACTTTAAGGATACACCTTCAGATCTGAGTCCTTCTGTGCTCATTCTGCTTTGGCTTCCTGCAACCACAGCAGTGGCAGTGTGATGGGGGCAGTTCACAAAAGCCCACATAGAGGTCTCCTGAGTCCCACCATCTCACATCCTGGTGGGAGGCAAAGACCTGTGTAGCTGTAAGTGAAACCAACTAAGAAGCAGCATCTACCTGCATAACATTTTACTGGTGCTAAAGGTTCAGGAAATGCTTTACAATTATGAATCCACTATCTCTTCCCAAGGGCTCAACTTCTGCCAGCACAGAGACTGGTCTGGATTTTCTGGGGCATCTAATGACAATTGGCACAGGAGAAAAGTCAAATGGAGAAATAAATCAGAGCTCCACTGGTGGAGGACTGCTGCTGCTTAAAAACAAAGAAGCAGACAAAAGAAAAAGAGGTTTAGGATGTGCAAAGGACAGCTGCATGGACACTAACATATCTTTTTATACACCTGCAGCATTGGGGCATTAAAGAGTCAACTGCTGGATGGTCCATCCCAACACTCAGGAAGATGTGCTATGCTCCACACTAAGAACCACAGTCCTGTGGAGCGGCAGAGTAATAGCAAGGTCATTCCTCTCTCACGCTGCTTTTTGGCAAATGAGTGCATTTGTTTTCCCAGAGAGATGATCAGGACAGACTCAAGCTGCCTGGTATTTGAATGATACTGGGAAGCTGGCCTCTGTAAAAGCTAATGACTTTAGTCATTAACATAGTGAAAGTATTCTTTTTGCTGCTGTTCCTGGCATGCATTCAGAAACATCAACATACCACCAAAATGTTTAAATAGCACAATTTGTTCAGAGTTGACTTTCAGAATAGAGCAACAAGAACCAACCAAAACCTATTCGATATTTGCTAAATAGGTGAAATTCACAGAATCACAGAATGATGGGGGTTGGAAGGGACCTCTGAGGGCCATCTAGACCAACCTCATTGCTAAAATAGGTTTGCCTAGATCAGGTTGTACAGGAATGTGTTGAGGTGGGTTTTGAAAGTCTCCAGAGGAGACTCTACAACCCCTCTGGGCAGCATCTTCCAGTGTTCTGTCACCATAAGAGTAAAGAAGTTTTTCCTTACATTTAGGTGGAAGTGTTCCTGTTTGTGCCCTTTGCCCCTTTTCCTATCATTAGGCACCATTGAAAAGAGACTTGCTCTATTCTCTTGACACTAGCCCTTTAGATATTGACAAGTACTGGTAAGATCTCCTCTCAGTCTTCTCTCCTCCAGTCTAAAGGGCCCCAGATGTCTCAGCCTCCCTTGTAAGAGAGATGTTCCAATTCTTGGCCTCCAGTTCACAATTCCTGTCCTCCACTAAGTGGATCTGGATACTAACTTATTTCTCAGATCTTTCAGTCTGTTTCTAACAGAAAAGAAGACATCTTCTCTGCATGATTTTCGTTCTAGAACTACCACATAGTGTCATTTCTTGCACATCACATACTACATGCTCTTCAGGACACAAAATGGACACTCCTGTGATCTGTTAGAGAACAATGTAAAGTCATTGTGCAAATGCACATCACTGTGAGACATACAAGACCATACTACCTCCTGCATCATAAAAAAAATTAAAAGCTGTGTTTAGCTCAGGCAGACAACCTCGTTGCCCCATGCAGAAGCATCCACTGTTGTGCTCCCACTCCAAGACTGTGGCATAGGTAAAGGGAATAGGATAAGGCTGGAACATCATCTTCTGGTTGATCCCAACTGTTGGGTATTGACAGCATGTGGCCACAAGTCTTCTTTACTTTGTGTGAAGGATCAGGCTGGTCCAAGAATGACAGTGTCATATATGAGCTGGAAAATTCTCTCTCCCTCTCCCAGTTCTATACAGAGCACTGCTATGAGAGTATAAAGCTGGGTGAACTGCCAGTGAGCTAATCTAAATTTCCTTTTCAATACCAATTCTTCTTGTAATCTCACTCATTCCTAATAAAATTCTCTTTCCAAAATTCTGTAGCTCCAGTTGAACAGGCATTTTTTTACTAGTTCTTGTTATGAAATACTAGAAAGGGAAAAAAAATGTTGCCCTGTTTTCTAACAAATATTTTTTCTTGCTCCCTACAGAAAAGCAAAAGATAAATACAGCACAACTGTCGTAAGTGAAGACCACATTTGTGTGAAATTCAATGAGCTTCCCAACAGTCAGCAGATATAATACTGGTTTTGGAAACAGTAACAGCATAAGGTTGGGATCCTTCAAATTCCTTTTCAGAGAAGAAAAACAGAAACACTGCAGAAAGAAAAGCAAAGACACACCTAATCTTGGAACTTGACAACACTTTTTGTGCAGTTCAGCAGTTCTGTCCTTGCCATATATTGCCCCCTTATGGACAGCAGGTGAACAGAAACAGAAACAAAAGGAATTCTTGAAAACCCCCCACTATTTATAAATTGTTTATTGGAAAATACATGTTTCTTATCTCCAAATTACCCAGAAGCTTTCTTACAGTGTTACTGTAAGAAGTAGGAAGTGGAAGCCTAGAAACTTGTTGTGAGTCAACTGTTATTCCAGAGCAACTTCAATATTTTGGAAGCTGGAACAGAAGCCTATATGAGAGCTTGATGACAGTCACAGTGACACAAGGCTGTTGGAAGGCAGAAACAGAGTCCAAAATGATAGTAACAATAGGAAGATTGTGAAAATCCTAAAGAACAAATACTATGAAATTAGGTAAAAATATATAACTATATAGGTATAGGTTGGGAATATTTATTTATTCATTTATGTTCATCAGTATATCAGGAATGGCTCCGTAGGTTTTACTGGAGCATGAGCTGAATAGTATTGTGCTGTTGGACAAAAGGGAAAAAATGGGAGTCCATAAACATGAGTATGACTAAAGGAAAAAACTTTTTAAACTCAGTACTAGGTAGCTCCGTTTCTTGTATTACACAGTGGATGTTACAAAACAAACAACAACATCAAAAGAAAGCAAAATAAAACCAACCAACCAACCAAGAAAAACCCACAAAAACTACAAAACCAAAAAGAAGAGACAGCAGGAGAACATCCAGGGAAAGAAAAGTCACTGTTCAGAGGTATGGAAAACATAACTTTTGAGAAAATAAAATAAAAATTAGATTTAAGCAAAGAAAAAATTGAGTAGTGACACAATATTTTAAAGCAATATCTCCAAACTGGAAGGAAAAAGATCATTCTGCATGTCACTTTTGAGGAAGGTCCATGCTTATAGCATAGCAATGAAATTTTACATAGAATCATAGAATCCTCAGAGTTGGAAGGGACCTCAAAGATCATCTAGTTTCAACCCCCTTGCCTGGCAGGCACACCATCCACTAGTTCAGGTTACCCAGGGCCCCATCAAGCTTTGTCTTAAAAGCTTCCAGGGATGAGGCTTCCACAAGCTCTCTGGGCAACCTGTTCCACTGTCTAACCGCCCTCATAGTGAAGAACTTCCCCCTAATATCCAACCTAAATCTACTCTCCTCTAGCTTACACCCATTTCCCCTGGTTCTATCCACTACGAGGAAGAAATCTGGAGCCACAAGGAACATCAAGTACCAGATTGCTTTTCAGAGAGGTTATAGAATTTAAAATCTTATTGGATAAGACAACTTCCTGGAGCAAAATGATGATGAATTCACATCAACCTTCAAGACTGTGGAGCCTAAAAATAGTTCCAAAATGTTGCCACAGAGACCATATAAGACGTTAGTTAAGACTGCCTTAATATTTACAGAAAGAACTCCAAGGCGGCTTCTTAATATTTATAGAAAGGACCCTAAGGAGCAGCAAAGCAGTGTAAATCTTGCTTCAGAATGGACCTGTTGCAGGATAATGAAAATGACAGAAAAACTGAGAAACATAAGATAAGTTAGCTAGGATGTTATCAGAGGTTTAGAGTCAGTTTTTAACACAGAACAGCTGAAACAGCTGAGAAGTACATTTTTTCCTTTTATCTCCTCTTTGTATACAGTGTCTCATTTCCAGGGTTGGAAATAGATGATCTTTGAGGTCCCTTCCAACTCTGACAATTCCATGATTCGATGATTCTAGAGCTCAGGAAGATCAGTAAACACTGCACCTATGGAGTAGGTCTCCTGTGATAATTTGATAGGTGACAGGACAGATCGTTGATACACCAAGGAGACTCAGCTGGCCCCAGCTCCACACTAGGTGCAAAGTCAATGTTTCTCAAGGCTGAGTTAGTGCTACCTGAGCTGCGGAAATGAAAAAAATCACCAAAGTGTATAAAAGAGGAGGGATTTTCAGAGCAGCCTGGGTTCTGACAGCATTGATACCATAAAAGAACACTCTCAGAGACCAGACTTTAAGGTTTCTGAAAGAAGCATTCCTTTAAAGATCATAGGATCATAGGATTGTCAGAGTTGGAAGTGACCTCAAAGATCATCTATTTCCAACCCCTCTGCCTGGCAGGGACACCATCCACTAGTTCAGGTTACCCAGGGCCCCATCAAGCTTTGTCTTAAAAGCTCCAGGGATGGGGTTCCACAACCTCTCTGGGCAACCTGTTCCACTGCCTAACCACCCTCATAGTGAAGAACTTTTTCCTAATATCCAACCTAAATCTACCCTCCTCTAGCTCACACTCATTTCCCCTGGTTCTATCACTGTCTGACCTCCTAAAAAGTCCCTCCCCAGCTTTCTTGTAGGCCCCCTTCAGATACTGGAAGGCTACAATAAGGTCTCCTCGGAGCCTTCTCCTCTGCGGACTGAACAATCCCAACTCTCTCAGTCTGTCCTCGTAGGAGAGGTGCTCCAGTCCTCTGATCATTCTCGTGGCCCTTCTCTGGACTCACTCCAGCACCCCCATATCCCTCTTGTAATATGGGCTTCAGCACTGGATGCAATATTCCGGGGGGGTCTCACAAGAGCAGAGTAGAGGGGGGGAGAATGTCCTCCCTTGACCTGCTGGCCATGCTTCTCTTGATGCAGCCCAGGGTACAGCTGGCCTTCTGGGCTGCAAGCACACACTGGTGGCTCATGTTGAGCTTCTCATCTACCAGCACCCCCCAAGTCTCTTTCTGCAGGGGTGCTCTCAAGCCAATCTTCACCCAGCCCGTATCTGTGCTTGGCATTGCCCTGACCCAGATGTAGGACCTTGCAGTTGGCCTTGTTGAACTTCGTGAGTTTGGCATGTGCCCACCTCTCTCCAGCCTGTCCAGGTCCCTCTGGATGGCATCCCTCCCCTCCAGGGTACCAGCTGTTCCACACAGCTTGGTGTTGTCGGCAAACTTGCTGAGGAAGCACTTGATGCCACTGTCCATGTCTCTGACAGAGATGCCAGGCACTTGAATGATCTCTCTTCCTAATACACATGAGCTCCCCCAAACACAAAACATTATTTTATAGACACATCTTAATATATGTTTAGTAGATTTCTTAGAACTCATCTACATATTTAAATATTTTCCTAGAACTCATTTGGTAGTCTAATGTCCTTGGTGTTTACACAGTTACTCTTCTTGGTGGTCCTGGTGGTTGTGACTTCATCCTCTTCTTCATCTCAGGTCATTAGAGGTCATGCAATGAAGATAAAGGTTTGTTCCTTCATCTTTTTCTCTCTTCATGGCACCTCTCCAATTCACAGAATCAAATGTTTCATTCTGATGTGCCGTGTTAGCAAGCCAAGTTCCCCTTATCTGTTCACTATAGTTACATGATGTGAAACTCCTTTGGGGGTTAGCAAGCTAAGTCAGCATACCCTGGGGCACCTAAACAATACAGCCAGTGTTAGCAGTTCTTGTTTTCTTACTATTTATCCTGCACGTTATGAAATTCCAGATTCTAAACGAAATGTCAAGTTAATTTGCTGAACTGCACTAATACATTCTATTACATACCAGTTTAACAAATTCTTAAATCTATTGATCATCCTTCAGCAGGACTCCTGTTGCAGACCTATAAACAATAATCTTAATGAGGAAAGAAGTAAGCCTTGTTTATGCCTCCAGAGCACTGGGGAAGTCCACAAGGCTGTGAGCTGTGCTTGGTTCAGATAGTGACACAGATTGTGGTGTACGGAACAAAGCCATTGGTGTCTTCTTGGAAATGAATATGCTGAAAGCCACTCACTTTACAGTCTCAGCTCTCCATCCTTCCTAGATGGAAGTCACAGCCACCAACTCCCAGGCTGCAAAGGATTTGCTTTCTTCTGAAGAAGCTCTTGGTTGCTAAGCAGTAACTATGTGGGCATAAGGCCTCCATAAAATCTTGGGAATCTGCCTCACCAGAGTGTCATGGTGAAGCTCCAACATCCCACTGAGATGTGATTACATGCAAAGTTTCCATTATATAGTGCTAATTTTACTGCAACAGCTTAAAATAATTTGGGGTAAGTTTTTTTCTTCCTTCCCCCCCCTGCCTTGTTTTTTCTTTTTAAGGAGTAGAGATGAGTCATTGTTGAGAACTTGGGCAGGTGAATTTAGCATGGTTATCAATGGTACAAAGTCCACTTGCAAGCTGGTAGCTAGTGGTGTATCCCAGGACTCAGTACTTTGTCCAATACTGTTCTACATCTTTATTAATGAATTGGATGATGAAGCAGGGTGTATCCTCAGTGAGCTTGCTGATTACACAAAACTAGGAGGAGTGGCTGATGTGGTAAAGGACAAGCTGCCATCCAGAGGCATCTTGACAGGCTGAAGGTGTGAGGAACAATTCCACAAAGGGACTTGTGAAGTCTTACACCTAGGGAGGAAAAAGCACCAGTATGTGCTGGGGACTGTCTGACTGTAAAGCAGTTGTACAGAAAAAGACTTAGGGGTCGTGGTGGTCCATCAAAACTGTGGACCTCCACCTGGAGTGCTGCTTTTGTGTTAAGCCTTGTCTGGCAGGGGTGCTGCAGGTCTTGTACAGTGGCTGTACTGTCGTGTGGGAACCAATGAAGACTCCGTGACAATTCCTCCACTTTCCCTGACTGCCTCCTTCAGGCAACCTGTGTTAGCTTGATTAATTTTGGTTGTCTGGGGCAAGCAGAAGGGGTGGAAGGTCTTGGACTGGGGGAAATGTGCCCACAGGGAGCAGAGTGGTACAGGCAGGTGTGGAGGGCAGACCTTGGGTTGGCTGTCCCACGAGGCTGCTTCTTCTGCCACTTTTCAGCCCACAAGGAAACTCTTTGTGAGACTTCTGTCTTCCCTCTGCAACTGATTTCTGGGGCTTTCTTTGTTTTTCTATTTTTAGCACCAGGAAAGCTCAGGCACTTTGAACACTTCTCTTGGGAGGACATGGCATTGTGTGTTGAGGAAGCTCAGAGCAGAGTGGCTGTACCAAAGTGGTCACCACCAACCAGCTGCAGCAGGCAGGACAGTGGGAACCTATGACAGGCAACCTGTGCTCCATCTGCCTGGGTGAGGTTGACAGTACAGCACATGTAATGGATGTTTTTACGTCTTTTGCTTTGGTTGCATCTGGTGGTGGGCTACCATGAGACCTCCACGCCCTGTCTGCAGGAGGTCTTTTGACCACATTCTTCACATAGTGAGGACTGATGATGACTACCAATAGCAAGTTGTGAGCCTATCTGCTTTCTGGCAGAGGATCGCAGCCGCGCAGAGGGTGCACAGCAGATCCCCTCAGTGGAGCTCAAGGCCCACCAACAACAAGCACACCTCTTGGAGAAAAGGGCCTGGAGCCTGGTTCTGAGTGGCATGGGGTGATCCAGCTCCAGGGCACTCTAACACCTCTGTCTGGCAGGCTGCAGAGGATTGTCCACCTAGCCCAGTGGATGGACCCATCCTCTCCTATGACCTGCTGGCACTGAGAGAGAGGTTGACTGGTATCTTGGATATTTAATAAATATTTGGGAGCTTTTTGGGGCATGTTTATTTCACTACTGAAGAAGAAGCTAATGCATATAATACTTTCCACCCTCCCCACCTCCCACTTCCAACCACCAAGGCAGAGATGTCTAAGACCCTTGAGCATTTGCTGGACCACCTATCTTGAAGACCAGTAAAGCAGATTCCCACAGACAGAGGCCATAATGACAACCCTGCCCCTGCTGGATTCTCCTGCTGGCACCTCTGTACCCAAATCTCCTCTGTGATCCTTCCATCACAACTCTCTGAGCCTTTCTCTGATGCTTTTCTATAAGTGCAGTCCAGCTTCTACAGCCTTAAACAATGTGACTGTGAGGCAGAAAAGATCAGGAAACACTTTTTTGCCTTAAGTGTGATCTCCATTCTTGGACATCTTCAAAAGCCACCTGGTGATGGTCCTTGGCAACAAGCTGTAGATGGCCCTGCTTGAGCAGGAAGGTTGGACCAGATGACCTCCAGAGTCTGACCTCAACTATTCTGTGATTCTATGACTTAGGTTATGGAGCTTTTAGATTGGTAGATCTTTGGGATTCAAGAGGAAATGGCACTCTTTTCCGAAGTAGTATATATGATAAAAGATACACAACCTTCTCCTTCAGGTTACTGAGTAACTCAGAATCCTGTGACTCAGAAACATCACCCTATCTTCTGCTGTTCTCCCTGGAAGTCCTACACAGACCATTTTTTTGCAGATGAAATACTCTCACTCTTTCCTCAACCTCAGTTACAAGAACTGGCGTGGTAGCATAAAACTGCCCAAATAGTCACTGCAGGTACTGGAGTCATTAGAGGAGTGAGTTCAGAAAAAGGAGTGTTTTAAATTCAGTCCTTCTTGTGAAGTCATACTTGCTTGTACTCCCACATATGCATAGTTTGACTCTATAGTCTAAAGTAGGAGAAAATGAGAGTGCTTCTTACATTGTTGCAGTCACTGAATTAAGCACTTGCAAAACCAGATATCAGTGCTATCATTACAGGCTGAGAGAGAAAATGTGATACTTGCTGTGTCTGCTGGTTTGCTTACTTGTAGATGTTACTGGTTGTAGATGTTACTTTTGGTGGGTGCAAGGATACAGAAAGCAGGGTTTTAACATTTTAAAGTAAAAAGAAATTATATACTGGTTAATCCATGAAAGGTAGGACTGGGGACAAAAATTTTAGCAAGGCCTGTTGCAACAGGACAAGGGGTAATGATTTTAAACTAAAAGATTTAGACTGGATGTGAGGAAGATATTTTTTACAGTGAGGGTGTTGAAACACTGGAACAGATTGCCCAGAGAGGTGGCACATACCTACAGAGGTGGTGCATGACCCATCCCTGGAAACATTCAAGGTCACGTTGGATGGGTCTCTGAGCAACCTAAGCTAGTTAAGTATGTCCCTGCCCACTGCAAGCAGATTAGATGACCCTTAAGTCCCCTTTCAACCAAACTATTCTATGACTTAACAAGTTGTTGGGTGGCTGTTAGTGTGCTTATCATGCTGGTGAGCCATCCACACAGTCTTTGCTAGCTAAACAGACATCACTGAGGAGGGATGACATACCATAAATGTGTTGGTTGCACATGGCAAGACAAGAATTTCCTTATGAAGCAGTGTTTAATTTTTTAAAATGCCTATTTGTCAAAACTAGACTGTTCACATTTCAGTGAGACTTGCACAATAGTAGTTGCACTCTTCTAGAATTACAGTGAGACGTATCTGTGAAAATGCTGCAAGTTGAGTGCATGCCACCCTTAGCTACCATCTTCAGCTGTGGTTAAAAGTTGGTGCTTTGTGGATACCAGTTGTTTCATGTGCCAACACATTCTGTGTTCTTTCTGCCATTTTATTTGATACTTGTCATTCTCACATTCCTGTTTTTTACATTCCTCTCAGTATAGAAGCCAGTGGCTGAGAGAGGTAATTTAACAGGGGTGTTGGTTGACAAAAATCTCAACGTGACCTGGCGACATGTGCCCACAGCTCAGAAAAATAACCACATACTGGACTGCACCAAAACAGCAGGAGGGGTGGTGATGTTCCCCCTCTGCTTCATTCTGTTGAGATCCCATCTGGAGTATTGTTCAGCTCTGAAGCTCTTGGTGTAAGAAGGCATGGACCTGTTTGAGTGGGTCCAGAGGAGGGCCATGAAGATGATCAAGGGTTGGAGCACCTCTCCTGTGAAGACAAGGTTGAAAGAGTTGGGATTGTTCAGTCTGGAGAAGAGAAGGTTCCAGGGAGACCTTATAGATGTCAGTACTTAAAGGGGACCTACAGGAAAGATGGGGATGGACTCTTTATCAGGAGGTGTAGCAATAGGACAAGGGGTAATGGTTTTAAACTGAAAGAAGGTAGGTTTAGATTAGATATGAGGAAGAAATTCTTTACTGTGAGGGTGGTGAAGCACTGGAACAGGTTACCTAGAGAAGTTGTGAGTGCCCCTTCCTGGAAGCATTCAAGGTCACGTTGTATGGAACTTTGAGCAACCTAATCTGGTGGAAGGTATCCTTGCCTCTGGCATGGAGGTTAGAACTAGATGATCGTTAGGGTCCCTTCCAACCCAAACCTTTCTGTGATTCTATGAACAGTTTACCCTGTTCCATCTCTGCAGGACTGAGAAGGTGCAACTGCAGTCTAGCATCACTGTCCTTTTCAGTGGCCCCTTTGGTGGCAGTCCTGAGGAAGATAGCCCTGCTGGCGTAAGTTGTCTTTCTTCTCACTCTTAGCCTCATTTCTGCTGTTTTATTCTTCTTTATCTACAAACCAGACTGCAATTCTCAGCTGAAGCAGGCAGTGAATCAAGGACATCTGTTTCACAGCTCTCAGCTGTGGGGGGTAGGTATCAAGGAATCGAACTATGGCAAGCTGTAGTGTGGGAACTGTCACTCTGGATTAATTTCAGGGCCATGAGTGAGTCTGACATAATGTTTCCTTTTCCAATGTGTATTTATGTGATCCCTGGGTTTTTTACATGGTTTAATTAACTGTACATTAAATTGAGGAGTTATATATGCAACTACATTTCTGCTACATGTTGACAAAAATAAGCCCTAGTCCTAACATTTAACATCTCTCTCTTGCCTGTTCTCTCCTTTCTTTGTGCAGTAAAAGTCATCTTCCCTGGGTAACAATTCTGCAACATCTCCAAGTTTTCTCTTCCCAATGCTGACATTGTGCTATCTACCCATGGGTGGTGCTAGTTGTAGATTTGCTGCTTTTTTAGTATCCTCTTGAGGGTTACTGTCACAATGTCTTTTCCTTTAACCCATTACTTCATAATCGTTAATGCCCTCCATAGCCACTGCACTGCAGATGCAGAGCTGCCTTGGAGTTTCAAGGTGGTATATGGGCAGAGAGTGTGTAGCACCTTAAAACACAGATATTTCTCTATAAAAAGCAGACAGATATTTTAGCCTTGAAAAGTTAAAGCCAACCTGCTTAACTCAAGATAAAACCAATATTAATTAGGAAAAGTTTCACTCATTTGAAAATATCTTATTATTGTTAGTCTTTGAAAAAGAGCATGGTAAAAGGGTATAGCCTGTATAACTACTTGGAATTTCTTGTAACTTGTTTCGCTGTCAGCAAATATATTGCTTTTTTAAAGATGAGGAGTACACCCCAAAGTGGTTGGAAAGCAAGTATTCAGAGCTGGAACTAAGTGCTTCCTAACAGAAGGCTGCATCACTTGTGTGGACCTTCTCCGCTCCCCCCCCCCCCCCCNTATTAACTCAAGCAGAAAAGATGATGTAGTGATGATTAAGGCCCAGGGTAAGCCCTTCCAGCATGAAAATTTCTGCAGCAGAAACACTCCTGATGGACTCTTAACTGCTGGGCTCCTTCTGGAAGGATTTGTAGGGTACAGCAGCCGTGGGAGAATAACTGAAAGAAAAGCTGATGGCATTTTCCCACCACAGACATGCAGGTGTCCTGTGAGTCGCACACATTGAGGAATTGTCTGATTTATTGCTCTTTATTTGATCAAATGAGCCACATGTGATCAGCAAGCTGAGCCTATTCAGGCTCCACTGAACTTACTGAACGTGTGCAAAAATTACTGCAGTGCTGTGCAGCAAAGCTGAGTCTTGCTGCATTGCAATCACAGAACATAGTATCAATTTTTGCTGGAGAAGCAATGTGGCTCTGATCTAAAACATGCAACTTTCAACGTGGGCTCAGTGAGACAATGGGATTTTTCTTAGCTCCCCAAGGAATGTCCCAGCTTAACTTCCAAAATCTGTTTGAATAGTCTAGAGAGTAATGCCCTTTCTGTACCTGGGCAGGCTATTAAGATGTGTTTCTGTGTAAATCTACTGTGACTGAACTGCAGAAAACTCTACTTACCTCGACATGTATCCTTTGCTTTGAAATGAAAGCCCTCACTTGACACATTAAATATTGCTAGACATTACTTCCTAAGCATTAGCAGTTGTATCTATTGATGTTTACACTGATAGTTGCACATCTTGCACCTAATATTTTTGCTGATACAGGTTTAAGGAAAAAACTTTTCATAGGTAAAGAGATTGATACTAGTAGCCAGTGTGGGACACTAGTGTAAGCTGTTGAAGCACCTTGCAAAGCATCCTCACTTGTTACAAAATGTTCAGTGTGTATTTGTGTTTCTTACTTTTTTTCTGAAAGTTGTAATTCATTCTACAAGTACTGTTTTTCTACAAGTACTGTTTTTCTACAAGTACCATTTTTCAGTATTTTTCTGGGGTTTTTTGGAAAAGATAGTAGAAGTGGACAGACACAATTAGAAAATGAAGTAAAAAAATCTCTTAATTTTTCTTCAAAACGTAGTCCTTTTCATCATGGTGAATATGAAAATAAGATTGAGGGACTGATATGCACTCCGCCTTCTGAGCTGGACTTATAAAGAGATGTGAAATAGACTTTTACAACTTCAGAAGCCTGGCCTATATAAAGTGATGTTCAGATAAAGGTCTCCTTTTGCCAGTCCCATCATTAACAGGAGCTCCTATTCCTTCAACTAACCATCCCAGTACCCTGAGGTCCCTTTTAATAGCCCTTGGACTTGTCTCCACAAGCTCAGCTCTGACAGCCTGAACAACCAATAGTGGGTAATAATCAGAGAGCTGTACCAGACTAGAGAGTTTCCTAGTGATCTCTCTTACGTGGGCCTCAGGGAGGCAGAAGACTTCTCTGTGGGATCTTGTTTATCTTGCCTCAACTGTCTTGCCTAAGCCTGCTGTAACAGTGTGGGGTGTGACTCCTCTGGGACACCAAGCAAAAAGCAGACTAAAGTAGCAAGCACATGCCTTGGTGTTGTTAAATCATAAATAAAACAGCAGCAGGCAGTTTCTCTGAGCTTAAAAGGCAGAAACCTCCCTGTAACTCATTTAAAACCCCTCTGCAGAAGCAAACCCTCTCAGATAGACTACTGAAATCTGCTTTACTTCAGGCAATACAGATCTTCAGCTGAGCTTAGAAAACAGTCTCATAGTGCAGACCCCTGCAGGGGAAATCTCTGGAGTAGGCACAGCCTGAAAAGGATTGCCTGCCTGACTTAAGATTAATTTCCCCCCAGCATTCACAACTGGAATTCAGCACCACTGGCACTTGTTGTTCAGCCCTTGGGGCAGGCAAGAAGACAGCTGTACTGCTGATATGTGAAGCGCTTGGAAAAGTGGTTTGAAAAAGCCAAGGGGGAAAATAAGCATCCTATTCCTTTTCTGGCACCAGCCATTTTTAATCTGCCTGTTTTGATGTCTCTGAAACCCTGTACCTTGCTTGTGTTACGTTGGTGCTAGAGTAGATAAAAGGAGGGATCAGGACAGATGCAGGAAAATATTCACAAATGTTAACTTAGGAGCATCAAAACGGTAGGTGCAAAGGTAAAAAGCAGTGATGAAAAGGAGTGATTCACAAAAAGTCTGGCAATTTGACTTTTTTCTAAGGTCCCAGGTGGCAACTTTCCCTTCATCATTGAAACCATATAGCCAACAAATTGAGGATAAAAAAAACATCAGGAAAACCCTAACCAATACTATCAGGTTTTGTTATGCATGTGTTTCATGAGTACTTATTTAGAGGCACAGATATGTACTAATACAGTCAGGTATCTGTCTGTTAGTTTGCTGTGAGCAGGGTAGGTAGGTGTTGCATACTCAAACTTTACATGTCTGATACGAAGAATAGTCTGAGACTCACTCATTTTGGAAACTTACAGATTTCTAAGTTTCCAAGTTTTCTTAATTTGTGCATTTAAAGAAAATAGTTGGCAAACAATAAGATTGGGGTTGTGATATTTTTGTGTGTTTTTTAAACATATAATCTTAGATTCAGGTTCCAACTGTCTTGGCAAATTATGAAATGATGACTTTCATGTATTGCAGTGAAAGATGCATTTATTTTATACACAGGCTCATTATCAACTTTAAAAAGACAGCTAACACTGTCTTTATTTTCACAGGGAAAGTACATTTCCCCCTTTCTTAATGTTCATATCTAATATTTTTTCCCCGCTTCAAAGTACTTCTGTGTATATCACTAAGTGCACACTCTACCTGAGGAGTCGATTTTCACTCCAGGCTCATAGTGATTACATGGCTGAGCACTAACTACAGTTACTGATGATGTGCGGGAGAGCTCTGTGTATGGCATTCATGGAAGACTAGACATGCCTTGCTGGCACCTCCTTTCCTCTTCCTATCCCCAATACTGTAATTGTTAGTTTCCCCGAGAGTGTGAAGCAAGCGGTTATCTGTGCTTCACAAACTCCGGCAGTTCCATGCCTGTGCACAGAGTAAGTGCTCCAGCCTTCTCCAGGGCAAAGGCTGGGTAAGCAGCATCAGTGAATTTGTGCCTGATGGCACACAGCATCAGTCCTTTCTCTGCATTGAAGAACAACAGTTGGCCGTCGCAGTAATCCAACAGGATACCAATCCTAGCTAGGTGTTCTGTCACATGGACGTCACTCACCACACCAGTGTGAAGAAATCTGTAAAGAAAGCTGTGGGAAAATGGAATCCAGAATACAGTGAGCATTCTCATGGCAATTTAACAGAAATAACCTACAGCTTAACTCCCATGTATTACCAGGTGGCCCATACAGCAGTGTATCATGTGCCAATAGCATTTTGCTCACTACGTAAGGGAAGAGAATGTGCCGTTGCTTCAAACACCTGCCTGGCATGCTGATAAGCCCTTTCATGTGACATCTTTGGAGTCTCAGGACAAAACCAGGCTTGCTGTAATCATATTGCTCTATATCTTTCCTATCGCATGTCTTCACGAGGATTTAAGTGGGAGGTCTGCTTTGGCAAAAGTGTTTTCATCTCAGCTATGTCATTTAACTGGTTATGTTCATGTATCTATGTGATTTCACACTAAACAAGTACACTTGCTTAGGACAAGAGAACATTTACACGATTAACAGGGTTGTGCCTTATAGACCTCCAAGCAGCCTAGCTCTGGCCTACTGAAGACTATCCCAGCACCCTACAGTCCTGCCAAAGTGGCAGGTGGGTGCCTGTTGCTGTGAAAGACAAGGCAGAAGAAGACATTCCCTATGGAGGCTTGCCATCTCCTGCAGATGGAAATAGATTCTAAAAGGACTGCATTTATGGACATAAACACACTTCATAGGCTTTTGTGAAGCAGTCCATGATATGAGCCTGGAATGACAAAGCAGTGGCAAATTAGTTTTTAATGTTTTATTCACTGGCTGGGTGACGGGTAATAAACTGGTCTGTTTGAGATGAATTTTACTTTTAAAGCTGTTTTATAAGGGTTTTTTTCTGTTCAAGAGGAAGTATAAAGCTTCTTTGTAATTGTCTTTTCCTTATTACTCAAATTCACAGAATGAAAGTTGATAGTTCCTCTCTGCTCTTGTAACTGCTGAAGCCGGCCAGCTTTATTTATGAGGAGGACAACTAACTTCCCAAGCATCAACAAATTGCTAGGGGAAATCTCACGGGACAGGGTTCTAGAAGATAAAGGGGCCCAAGAGAGTTGATTAACATTCAAGGACCACTTCTTCCAAGCTCAAGATCAGAGCATCCAAACACAAAGAAAATTGAGGGAGGGAGCTAGGAGAACTGTATGTAGGGAACAGCTGGTCAAGCTGAAGTGGAAGAAGAGAGACTACAGATCATGGAAGGAGGGGTTGTCCACATGAGAAGAATAAAAGACTGTTGTCAGAGGTTGTAGGGAGGTAAATAGAAAATCTAAGGCCTCTCTGGAATTAAACCTTGAAACCGAGGTCAAGGATAATAGGAAGGGCTTCTTCAAATACATTGCCCGAAAAACTAGTACTAGAGGCAATGTAGGCTCCCTGCTGAATGAGGTGGGTGCCTTGGTGACAGATGATACAAAGAAGGTGGACTTACTGAATGCCTTCTTTCTCTCTGTCTATACTGTTAGAGACTGCCCTCAGGAGCCTCAGAACCTTGAGCCCCAAGATGATGTTAAGATAATGGAGGAGTTTTCCTTAGTTGAGGAGGATGGGGTTAGGGAGCAGCTAAGCCATCTGGACATCCGTAAACCCAAGGGACCTGATGGGATGCACTGGAGGGTGTGGAGGCAGAAGTCATTGCAAGGCCACTCTCCATCATCTTTGGTAGGTCCTGGGGGACAGGAGAGGTGCCTGGGGATTGGAGGAAGGCAAACATCACTCCNTGGTCAGCCTCACCTCCATCCCTGGAAAGGTGATGGATTACTTTATCCTTGACTCTGTCTCTAGGCATGTCAAGGA
>VWZX01001567.1:0-322176 GCA_013399015.1 Galbula dea
GGTGGGGACATGGCAGTTATTTTGTTGATGACCTCTGCTGGAATCTGGCGACGGCTGTCTTGCCATTGCACCACCGGGACTCGAACCCGGGACCCTTGTTCTAACCCAAACCATAACACTTAGGAACATTGAAGACCAGCTCAAGGAGACAAGGAGGTCTAAACTTTCCTCTCCTTACAGAAGGCTGTCTTGCAGCAAGACTCTTTGGTAAGCATAATCATGCATCCAGTTGTTTGTTGACTCCAGTTCTCAGTTGTGCATTTTAGTTAATAATCATGGCTGTTAAGTGGTATCTATCCCTCTTGTCTTTACACATGGATAAACATGTCTAAATAAAATAATTAATGCAGACAGTCATTATATTACCTAAAGCCATCTTTTCAAGACAAAAATAGAACTCTTCAGATCATGCCTATCATTATATTTCTAATTTCTTAGAACAACAAAATGCATATACTATGCCAAGAATTGTTACCTGATTCATTCTGGTATTCAGGTAAATAGGCTCAAAATCTGTAATTCTAAGGGTTCTTGCACACATAAATAACCATGACTTAACCATGTAATAGAGGAATTGCCCACATGCAACCATTTCTTGAAATACAGGAAGTTATTTCATCCAGTTCAGTGCACAAAGCACAGCTGAATCGGCTTACATTTGCCTGGGGATAAGAAATTCTAAATTAATATTTGCCAAAGCTCAGTTATCACATTTCATGTGTCAAACTTCTGTTGCATCATGTCTTTCATCTCTAAAGTTAGGGTTATACAGACGGAACCTGTGGGACAAAATATATACATTTATAAAGGGTATAGGCAGATTTTCACCTAATCCTAGCTCATAGGCATAGGCCTAGGGCAGTATTACAGTATGCTTACTTAATCCTTATTCAATTTTTCAAGCCAACTGTGCATGTTTTGTTCACAGTGCAGTAGTATGAAGCAAACTTTAGCTGTGATCCAAGATTTGAAAAATGAGTTTGCACAAAGATTTATTTGAAATGTCTTTCCCAAACACTGGTGTCATTAACAACCACTGCTCTACTCTGATGACACTGCTAATAACAAAAATTATCACTGCTAAGTAAAACAGAAGGAAAAAACATTTTTTGCCTTTCCTTTTCCAGAAATTATCTCAGATACATCTAGTTAACAAGAAAATGTGAAGAGGAGGCTATAAGTCCTTATGTATAAGACCTTATGTCCAAGCCCCCTTCAGTGAGCAGGGGATACCTTCAAATTTATTAGGTTGCAAAAACCCCAGTCCAACCTGACCTTGAATGCTTCCAGAACTGGAGCTTCTACCACCTCTCTGGGCAACCTGAGGCAGTGTTTCTCCACCCTCTTTGGAAAAAATTCTTCTTTACATCTTGTCTAAGTCTACCCTCTTTAACTTTAAATCCATTGCACCTTGTGCTGTCACAACAAGCTCTGAAAAAAAAGACTGTTCTCATCTTTCTTATTGGCCTCCTTGAGTACTGAAAAGCTGCTATAAGGTCTCCTCAGAGCCTTCTCTTCTCCACACTGAACGATCCAAACTCTCTCATGCTTCCTTCATAGGAGAGGTGTTCTGGCCCTTTGATGATTTTTGTGGCCCTCCTCTGGACTTGCTCCAACAGTTCATGTGTTTATTGTGCTGAAGACTCCAGAGATGGATGCAGTACTCCAGATGAGATCTCACAAGAACAGAGTAGAGGGACAGAATCTCAACCTGCTGGTCACACTTCTTTTGACACAGCCCTGGAAATACAGTTGGCCTTCTGAGCTGCAAGTGCACCTTGCTAGCTCATGTCCAGCTTTTCATTTACCAGTACCTCCAAGTCCTTCTCTGCATGGCTGCTCTCAACCTCTTTGTCTGCCAGCCTGTATTTGTGTTTGCTTTTTTTGGTTTTTTTGTGTTTTGCTTTTGCCTTGACCCACATGCAGGACCTCACACTTGGCCTTGTTGAATGTTGAGATGTTCACAGAGACCTTCATCTTTCCTGTTCTCCTTCTGTAGTGCATTATAGCCAAATTTTCAGTCTTTCATTGCAAACTAGCTATTTATTAGAGGGCAATGAGAACTGCTTTACTGATGCTGATGTGTTCTAGATTAGATGATCTATGTCCTTTCAGTTAATTCCTTTTAACTATACAAGCTACGTGACTAAGATTATATCAGCCAAGTTTATAGTCTTATGTGTCACCACTCTCTCTATGTTCTTTATGAAGAAATTGAGATGTATAATGAGCACAGCTTTTGAAGCTGGTTAGAGGCAATAATTCACAATTATTACTACGTCAGCTTAAAGCAATATTTCCTGCTTGGATTTGCATTGCTATATTATGACTGACATATGGCACGTTCAAACAGAGCAATATGGTAGTAGGAAAAACAGCTATAATCAAGATAACAAAATAGCAAGAAATTGAAAATTATGTTTATTTTCTTCATTTGAAGGTTTCTGCTGAACTGAATGACATGAGTTATCTAGTAAGCAGATAACCACATTCACACCATGAAATATAAAGAACATGGAAATTTTGAATAAAGAAAGAACCCAATGAATTCCAGTTGTATGACAAGGATGAGGGAGAATGAACGTTCACAGTAAATCCTCCACCTCTTTTTTTTTTTTCATGAAATGCAATATTTCATCCTGTTTACAGTGGAAACCCTGTATTCCCTGCTGCCTTACCAGGACGATCTGTATGTTCTTGAAGGCATAAAGATGCAGTTATTGATGATCTTAAGCAGGGAATGTTTGAGTGACAACAAGTAATACTTCCCATGGACAGAATACACATCTTCACCACACAGATAATTCTAGTAACTTCATTTTGAGCAACTAAAGGCATTATGTATGCAAATACATTCATACATGTATTTGTCTCTGTCTCTTAGATTAGGATAACATGTAAACCAGGTGTTCACAAACTACTGCTTATAGTAACAGTTTATGAGTGGGACTTAAGGGTGGAGGCCACGCAATTATGAGGACTGACAGCCTCAAACTCAGCTCCCTCTTGCACTGCCTTCAAAGATGTCTCAAGCCCTGGGGCCATCTGTCAGCCTGGCCATCTTTCCTGCCCACTCCTCTCAAAACTCAGGGACTCAGCCTAGACCTAGCAGTGTGAGACCCTAAAACTGTCCTGCCCTGCCATGACACTCGACTGCTGTGCTGGACAATTGCGTTGAAGGAAGATTCCTGGGATACGTCTACACATTCATACACCTACATTCCCTTATTGCTCAATATGGGGTAGCCACAACCAAACCCTCCTCTAGTCTCTGACTGCAGTTAACTCCTGACTCATGGTATTGGATTCTCAGAGAGCAGCTTTTAGTACAGGCCAAATTGTTCCAGGAACTGTACTAGAAGTACTCTGTGCACTATCCCATGCTGCAACTAAGCTCTCTGCTCTTTACAGGTAACTTTACTAGCATAGGCACAAGCTAAGGTAATATTACTCAATTTTATTTAATATGTACTTGTATTTCTTAGCTACTCAATGCTTTTGAAAACTGTATTTCAGTTCCTCAGCTCCCATCTTTGTTGAATTTCCCAGTGCCTCCTATATTCATATTCAATTTCTGACTTTTTAAAAAAAATATTGTTAATATGCTTTCAGGACATCTTTAATGCAGAAGTTCTCTTTCGTCTCAATGGCTAATCCCAAATACTAGATAATTACAAGTCATAAAACTGTAAAATAAGACATAGGCAGGTATATGAGAATACTTAATGGGATGAAATAGAATAATTCACCTGTTCCCATTTCTGTGAAGTCTCATAAATGCACAGATGCCTTATGCCAGGAAACTTAATGATTTTAAAATAAGTTAGACAAGATACACATATTTTGCATGAAGCTGCTCTGATCCACTCTAAACTGTTAATATTTAGCAAAACTTTTTCTTCCTTCATGAAAAAAAAAAGAGGTTATTACCATAACAAATTTAAAAATAAGGTAAACTACAGTATCAAAAGAAAGCAATTAATGAAATCTTTTGTGCTCTGTGTTGAATTATACCTGCAATTAAAAATTACCTCACAGAACAGTTTGCCCTGAGAATACAAAAATTAATAACAGCTTAATAGGACAACAACTTCCATAGTCCTGCTGGCTATGCTATTTCTGACACAAGCCAGGATGGTGTTGGCCTTCTTGGCAACCTAGGCACAGTGCTTGCTCATATTCAGTCATCAGTCAACCGGCATCCCTAGGTCCTTTTCCACTAGATGGCTTTCCAATGACTCTGTCCCGAGCCTGCAGCATTGCATGGGGTTGTCACCAAAGTGCAGAACTGGCACTTGGCCTTGTGGAACATCATACTATATTGGCCTTGGACCATTGACCCAGCCTGTCCAGATCCCTCTGTAGATCCTCCTTATCCTCATGTAGATCAATGCTCCCACCCAACCTGCCTTTGTCCAGGTCATTGATAAAGTCTTTAAAGAGAATAGGCCCCGGTACTGAGCCCTGGAGAACACCACATGTGACCAGTCACCATGTGGAGGGAGTTAAGTCCATTTACCACAGTTCTTTGGGCCCAACCATCTAGCCAGTTTTCTTTCCAGTGAGGAGTATGCCCATCCAAGCAATGTGCTGCCAATTTCTCAAGAGAATGCTGTGGGAAACCCTGTCAAAGGCTTTACTAAAATCTAAATAAACAACATCCACAGCCTTTCCCTCTTCCACTAAGTGTCTGCACCATCGACAGACTTTCTCAACAAGGGAAGTATTCTCTCTTCCCTACCTTTGTTTTACATTGGTTTGGGGGAATTTGTTTCCCTTTTTCTTTGTGCACTGCACTGTATGTTCATGGCTGTCTCACTTCTTCAGTTCCTTCGAGGACTGGTATGTCAAACAGTAAAATGAATTTTCACCAATGAGTACCATAAATTCTAAAAATATGAATTAATATAGTAATAAAACAGTTGATATTCTCATAATGGAAGGTTGAGGCCCAGTAATTATGATGGGTTTTACAGTGAAGAGTGCAATATCCTTTTTTTGAGGGAGGAGATTACACAGTTTTGCAATTTAATGAAGTTAGCATGATTAATTTTGTTATGAAATTTTGGTTATGAACTGCTGCTTGGTTTATTGCAGCTATTTACACTATAATACTATGGTGTAACATTATTGAGAATACAAAGTCGAGAACACAATAACTATTAAATGGAAGAACTTAAATTATCTGTGCAAATATAATTCAGTCACATTAAGTAGTAAGGTAGAAGAAAGAGAAAGATTCAGAGCTGTTTCTCTATAGATCTTTTCCTTGTCTTCCTGTGTCTCTTGCCAACTCAATCTCTGTATCATTGCCCTCAGAAGGACACAGACAGACTGAAGGTCTTCTATGTTTACAACTCCTGGGAATTCTGCTTCATTTACAGCATAGAATGAAAGGTACTCAGTTAATGAGCACTCATTCAACATTTGGTTTTACAGTCAGTTCTCAGCAAGCAGTCCCATGCTTTATTTTAATTCACTCCATTCATGTCATTCTCTGAAGAAACAAGTATTGATGTCCTCATGGTTTTTCTGTGACATTTTTCATTATAATATATGAATACTACACAAAATTACTTTTTTCATATTTTATGAAATGACACCTTGGCATTCTTTCCTCATTTTACAAATACTCTGAACAGGCAAACATATAAAGATTTTTCAAATATCCCTGGGTTTGGGGTGTTAATTTTGAAATATTTCTCACCTGCTTTCTTTCTCAGATATTTTCACTTATAGAAAAATCAAAGCATGCCTGTACCAAAAAGAACTGTGTGGCTATCTCATGGTTAAGGACCCTTTTCCCTGTGAAGATATTCAGTGGGCTTTGACATATCCCTTTTCACTTCTTTCCTGTAGTTCTAAGACTATACCCTCCTTATTTACCATCTATGCTAACATTTAAAGAATATTTATTTGTGCCTTTCAAATTATCACCCTTTTTTGTTTAGTGCACGGGAGGAATGACATATTGGGCTTGGGGAAAAACAAGGCTGGAATGTTCTCACCTGCAGCTTTCTTTACAGAGATCTACTCTTCCCCATAGCTGAAGTATGTTACGAGTTATGTATGAGGCTGCGTCTTTTGTTTTGAATGTTAGGTGTGTTTTACTTTCCTGTACAAATTGTAACCAGAATTTAATCAAATGTGTGCCCTGAATAAATTCCCATAGCAGAATGATTTACTGAAATTAATTTATTCCAAGGGAGTAGAACTTCTACCATGTGAGACATCAAACCAGCTTTTGCTTCTTTCTATAACTTTGATTTACAGGCCTTGAGACCAGGTTTTAAGACATGGATCTGCAATATTAACCTATAAAAATGAACACTGGGGAACAAAAAATAAGTCTGTGTTCAGCAATTATCTGGAATCAGTTGGAAATTAAGGTACTGCCACCAAAATCAGACCATCAGGCCTTGAAATGGAATTCTGTACTCCTTAAATCATTTGGAGCAACAGAAGCTATTGAAAACAAATGTATATTGCAATTCCAAATCTTAAACAAATATTTCAATAAATATAGGAAAGAATACAAACATGCAACTCCCCTTCTAGACTTAAATTCTTCTTGTCATTATTATTCCCTTTGCAATTTAATGTATGAAGCTGGAATAATAAGGCAAACAATTGATTTTTATTAGATAATCACACACCTGGGAAACTTCAAGGCACAAGATGTAATCAGATAGTCAGAACCACAGGGGTATGATAATTTTCCTGTTATATGTAACCATGTAATTTCTTTAAATTTTACTACTGCGATAAATAACTTTCAGTGTGAACAGAGCTGCCAGTTAATGTCACAATATTTCACCTGCAAGATTTTCAGAGACTAATGCACTTCCATGAAAACCTTAAAAGCTATTATAATTAGAAGGCTGATTCAGTCTAACATTCATAATCTGCTTCTGACAGCCTCATTGAAGTCATAGCATTTGCAGTACCTCTCCCCAGCAGTAGCAGAACCAGAGGAATGGGTTTCAAGTGGCCAAGATTTATGTATTTACTTTATTGATAAATTAATTTGTGCCCATGCCCAAATTTTACTCTATTTTCCCAGTAATAATAGGTGGAATTTTGCTGTTACTAAATATTGGATGCTGAATATTAAATTCTGTCATAAAATAGACCTAGAGAAAAAAGAATGCAAAATGTTATGATACAACTATATTTATAATTTTTAGAAATAGGTATACTTAATGCATTGTAGAGTGAAATGTCTCTTTTAGTTAATAATAGCTTACAGTACTATTAGTGAAACTGAATGTAGAAATGAAGGTAGAGAACACACATAGTAAAGTGCTACACAGATTGTCACAGAGCACAGCAGAAGCTACTGAGGAACAGGGAGTGGCTGATAAGGTTAATAATGGTGAGGACAATCTAGGTGGCATCGAATTAAAGTTTAAAAAAAAAAAAAAAAGAAAGCTGAACATCTCAGGACAGAAGATGAGTAAAGACTAAATGAGACACAGAGGTCATGATAATTAAGGAATCTTACCCTCTTAGTTTAATTCTGCAAATAAAGGCTTTATATGCAGAAATTTGGAAAATATCCAGTAGGCTTGGATGATTCACTTTCTCTCTGTGGTATTAATGATATAAATATGTTCATTGCTGACATTTTCTGTATATTCTAGCACTCACATTTAGAATGAAGTTTGGAATAAGGATTTGCCCTACTATATTATAATATAACATAAGTAGATCCAAGAGACATTTAAGAAACCATTTTGTATTGTCTACAGCTGTAAGAAGTGATATTAAGATGGCAGGAAAAGTGGCTGGTAGCTGAAGCCAGTCAGTTTGAGTAGAAATAAAAGGCGTGTATCTCAACAGAAGAGTACTAAACCAGGGAACCTAGGGATACTTGGGCTCTCCACTTTTTGATGTCTGCAGTCAGGAAGGAATATATTTCTGACATTTATTAAGGCAACAAAGAAGTTCTGAGTTCATATGGGAGGTTGTGCAACCTGTGCTTTGCATGAAAGAAAACAGGGAATATGACTACAGAAGCTGAAACAATAATAAAGACCACTGAATCTTTAACTGCTCTGAAGAGACAAATTACAAGAATTTTACGCAATGCTAACAAGGAGCTGGACACTGTTAGTTCAAGAAACTGAAAGTTAGTATGCAAGGCTTAATATTCTTGGGTGAGATTTTTGTATGCAAATCAGCAATTTATTTTCTCTTACTCAGACTTACAACTCAGGAAATATTTGAACTTGAATTTTTTATCCCTGCATATAATTAGTCTCAAGTTCTGTAGTCACTGGAAGGGACCTTATTCAATGTGGTCTCTCTATGGATAGAATTTTTTCCTAACCATATAGGAGATCAGTTCCACGGGCTAGTACACACAAAGAGCAGCCATATGATGTTCAGTTCCAGGAGCAAGGAGAGAGTAGACTTTACAGTTCCCAACATATGGATCTTGCTCCTGGACCTACATGGATCATAAAAGTTAATGAGAAGTTTTCCAGTAAATTTATTCCCCAGGGTCTTGCAAATATGGAGCAGATGTCAGTTTGCCTTCATTTTTCTAACATAATTGCACTGGAAGGTACAAAGTACAAGATTTTATATGATTTTATTAAACATTTAACATTCCAGGAAGGGCATAAAGGGATACTATCTTCCATATGAAAAACTCAATAACCTGATTTTTTTTCAAGACAAGCAACTTTTCATATAATAGAAAGAAACTGGCAAAATCCTATTTGAAAATTAAGGTTTTGCATAAGCAGAGATATTTGCCATTTTCATACTCATTTACAGAGAATTACAAAGAACAGACATTCCAGCTATTACTCTTTGAAGGGCTGAACTGGTAGCTTTACTACATGACCAAAGCAACTGTATTCCAGAAGTGAATTAGTTGAAAAAAAAAAAAAGAAAGGAAAGTGAAGCCAAAACAAAGTGACTGTAAAATAGATTTTCAATTAATTAATGAGGGCAAAAACTGCAAAGATACATTAGGGGAAGATTAGTGAATTAAGTAAAAAGTGAGAAGGCGAAATCTCTTATCAGGACATAAGATAAAAAGAGAAAATTCTTAGTTTCTCTCTGGTCTTTCCATTGGCATAAACCACTGCCTTCCTTCTTACCACTTGAAAATTAATAGCTTTCAATTTCTATCCAAATGAATCCCAGTCTCTTATCTTCCTTCCTCAAAATTAGATTGATTGAAAGAGCTGGCTTATCCACGCTGTCAGTCATTTTCTGGTGGTTTTTCTTAGCTGTCACCCGCTGCTTGCTGATTTTTGAGAACTGGCCTGGTTGTAGACACTGGTCAGACTGCATGAGAGTGAGGTCATGGGAGTGGAGAGGACAGTGTGAGGTGCATACTCAGGCTCCAGAACAGGCTTGTTCATTAGAAGAGCCTGTCTGCTGCTCTCAGTCATCCTCTGTCTTAAACCACTACTGGCTGTGTTACTGCTGAAGCACATGAAAGAGGAGAATAATCAGCTCCCCAAGGCTCTGAAGTACAAAGACAGACAATCTTAAAGCTTTCAAAATATATTTTTATTGTTTGTTTTCTTTGGCTTCATTGCAATCCAAGAAGAGGAAGAGTGCTTTGCT
Source organism: Galbula dea (assembly GCA_013399015.1). Lineage (NCBI taxonomy): Eukaryota > Metazoa > Chordata > Aves > Piciformes > Galbulidae > Galbula > Galbula dea. The sequence continues at coordinate 9,589 of VWZX01001567.1, forward strand.
GATAAAAATCTGAGAGCTCTGCTTGTAACCCATGAGAAATTACTGACGTAGGTAAGGCAGATGACTGGTTTAGTAGCAGTGCAGAAAATTAGGCTGGGTTTATTACGTCTTTAATGGGACTGAAGAATTCTGTTTCATTGATTTTTGTCTTTCATTCTGCCCAGTTGTCATTACAGCTTTTCAAAAACCCCTCAACTTATGTATCTCACTCAAATGATGTGTGGAGATTAATTAGAATCCATGCCAAAACTTCTGCAAGAATATAGTGTCTAGTCAATAGTCTTGGGACCCAAATTAGAGAAACAGAGAGAAACTTATTTTCATTAAAAGATTTGATTTTTGCATTTTTTAGGTTCTTTGTGGAAAGTAAGCATTGAGAGGCTCTGGGAGCATGCATGCTCAGAAAGGCAAATTTTTTTTATTTGTTCTGCTCTGGTAGCAAGACAAATTAGTTCATCTGCAGATCCATGATGTTAGTTAATGAAGGGATTCAGAATTAAGATATAAAGCTTAGTCTTTCAGCTCTGGTTCAGGGAATCCACTTAATAAAGTCAAAAAGAGTTTTCATAAAATGAAGTCTGGTGGTAAAGTCAATCATTAGAGTATATTTCCTGGGCTTTATTTTACTACTAATCCTGAGAGAGAACATTCAAGATGGAAGTTTCTCCAGAGCTAGAAACAACCCAGATAGCTCCTCCTTGGTCTGGAAGCTGAAAAAACCTGTAACGGTGCATGAGGGTAGCTCAGTAAAGAGCCCTCAGGAAGAGACTCCCTTAAATAGAGGCAGGCAAAGGTCCATCATGTGAAACAGAGCACTTTAATACATTTAATGAATGAACAGAGCATGGATTCATTTAATGAATCTGTTTCAAGGGCTACTTGATGGCAAATTGTATCTTTCTGGAAAAATAACTCTAACTACTTGTTTTCAGACTTCATATTTTTAACTCTCATGCAGGCTGACTTAATATTACTTCCCCTAAAAAGAACCTTGAAATTATATCTCTTTCACATCTACATTATTTATTTAGGAAACAGAAGTCAAGTTTTTCATAGGAAAGTTGTTTATTGCTAAATGAGTATCTGCACTGCTTTTAGTCTGCTTTTAAAGTCTTTACTAAGGAAAGACTGTATTTTCTTTGTGTTCTAGTAAGTAAAATTCTTTTACTGTTGTTATCCCCCAGCAGATGCTCTTCTCCTGCTCATTTCTCTTTCTGTAACTGAAAAGAGAAGTGAGTTGCTTGCCTCTGCTAAATAGACATAAAGGCCTTCTTGGGGTTTTATGTAACACTTTCCACTTTGTGTGCAAAATTGGATGAAATGTCTGTTCTGATGCTAACAAAAACAAGAGAGAGGTGACAATTCTTTTCAATAATTAATCTGTCAACCAGATTTGCCATCCAATGAAAAAGAACAGAGAAGAAACAGACACATTTTAGAAAATGTGCATTTATACATCTGAGGTAGCTTAGATAGCACTTAGAGCAAATTCTGCCTCAGGGAGGAGCATAGCCTCCTGCAGAGTGTTCGAAAGGGAGTCAATAAGATGTAAAAAGCAGAATTATGCTCAGGAGAAAGACTATATAGTGTACAAACCAATACATACAAGCATGTGAAATGCAGGTTGTCTTTCTCAATGTTTGGAAAACATTGATAAAGCCTGTAATCTTATATGGTGTCTGTCTGTATCTAAAGGGCAGCCATGCCCAGCAGTTTTATATTACCTCATATCATTGTATATATACTTAATATTACTTCCTTGCTGTTATTTCCTTTGGTTGTCTTTCCTAACCTTCAACAATCTGAAAATAATTTGGTTGGTGCAGGAAGGTGGGATTGTCATGTCCCCACTGTTAAACCAGTGCTTCTTGGTCTTTATGACTCATCATTAGTTTTGGTTGTTTTAATGGGATGTAGGTCTAATGCTTTCCACATTGAATGGTCATATATGCATTGTACCTGAAACTGCAGATGGGAAGATTTCAGGATGTGAGGATCCTCTGCCAGTCTCATGTTTTGGCAAAAAGCAGAAGTCCTATACTTAGCAGTAAAATGACTAGAGCTTTCAGAAAAATAAAAATACAATTAAACCCAAATAATCTTGATAAATTGTCTTAAATCCATTAATTTCCTGACTTACATGGAAACTTCATAACAGCTTTGTCACAAGGTTTAGTTCAGTTTATTTCAGTAACTAGTTTTTCAGAGAGGAAACATGTTTTTGAGACATTGGAGCTGCCACAGATGATTCTAAGAAGAATATTTATGAAGAAAATTCTGAAAAGGGTTACAACTTAAAATTTCAGCTGTATTTTCATTACAAGTTTCATCCAGGAACAGAAAAGACAAAATAATTTGAATCAGAATCTTTTCATGCTAAATCTTTCTAACTGCTCCACAAACAGTGCTTGTGCTGGCACCTAGAGCTCATTGGTGGGTTAGAAATGAGAAAGCAAGGCTGGAAAGCAAAGCAAAACCAACAGCTGCTCTGTAGTCTCAGTACAGACAGCAGTGGGGCAAGTAAAAATAGTCATAGAATTAACACAGGTTTTTAACTCATTTGTGTGGTATCCTAATCAACCCTCAGGAAATCCAATATAAACACATAGCTAAGGACTGACTGATAACAAAATATCTATTTCTGGAGCTAAATTTGATAGCAGGCTCAGGAAAACTGAAAGTCTCACTCCTCTGAGCTGTGTTTTGCCTGTCAAAGAGGAAGTGAAAGAAATCTTTGGGGTTTTTTTCTTAAGAGGAAATTTTTCACAGCAATGCTGTAAGCAAACCTCCACCAAGGACGGTGATTTCAGGTAAAGCCACATGGCTGCCAGCCACAGAGTCAACAGTTTTATAGAAGTTACAGCATTCAACCTGAATTTTATTCTGCTGTAAGTGCCTTAGTTTCAACTGACTTGTGTCACCTTGTGTCACAAGTGGACATGACAAGGTAGCAAGGTACAACTTTGCAGCTGGGAGGGCAGAAGATGTCTTAAACAAGTGGGAAGGTAATTCTTTCAAAGACACTGACTTGATCAGCAGTCACTGCATGAGCATGTTATAAGAATTGGTTTAGAAATTTAGAAACTGCTCTGTAACAGTGTAGTAACCTAATAAAACATCCAATACCTGCATCTAGCAATAATTAGCACAGGCAGACATTATGTTCATATGGATGAAAATCCAAGTTTATAATAAAATATAGTTAATCTAGTTTAATTTCTATTAGAAGTCATAATAAAGTGATAAATGGAGGAAATTCTATGTGCTTTATAATTGTGCTGAAATAAGAATTGTCCCACTGTCCTCTGCTTGTACAGCATTGAATCATCTCAGAGATAGTCTAAATGTTTCAGGCTGTTTCTGCAGTGATACAAACATAAAAGAGACCTCTTGGCATTCAAAAGTCCCAGACAAAGCCTGTATCTGACCTGCCATGGAATTTCAACCCTGTCATTTTCGTGGTTTGTTAAGCACTGAATGTGTGTGTTGTCAAAGACATCTGCTAAGATAATACTTTTACAAATAAATGCAGAGTGAAACCTTAAAAAAATACCTTTTGTTAAAGGACGATTTAATGATAGCTTTTCAGAGATGATTATGATCTGCTTCATAAATAGTGTGTCAGTGTGCTGAGTGACTTAGAGCAGAGACTAATTATTCGTATTCTAAATGTAAGTATGAAAAAACTAAAGTTTCCTTCTTATTAAGAAAATATTAAATGGTGACTCTCAGATTCTAATTAAAATCATGTAAATATTATGTGCAGTTTTAAATGTAGGAAACTCTTGAAAAATTGTAGTGTTTCATTAAAATGTCTATTGCTGTTTAAAATGTTGATGTTTTAATGGAACTTGTCAGTATAAAAACACTAATTAAAAAAAAAGAGTGAAATTAACATCTTTGTTCTGTCCTTTGTTCTGCTCTGTTCTTTTTGTGAATTTTTTGAGGAGCTTTACTGGTTCCAACAATATGCACATTAAAAGCAGGCACCAGTCATTTGGACATCTCTTTTACAAAAGTCAAGCTTATATAAACTAATTATAGAACATTCTTTTTTTTTTTTTTTAGAAACAGAATGATTCTTGCAGTCTGTAATGACTTTTCTTTTTATACCTGAATTAAGTAGTCAGAGGGATAAATATTGCTTTTAGATCTCTTAAGTTGATTTTAAGCATCCTTTGTTGTAGGCAGGCTATAAATGCTGAATAACAACAACAACAAACTATGGAAAAAAAAACAATATACAGTATATATTTTGAAATGCAAGACGCTGTCTCACTGATCACAGAGTCACAGAATGATTGAGGTTGGAAGGGACCTTTGGAGGGCATCTGGTCTAACCACCTCTTCTCAAGCAGAAGTACCAAAAGCCAGCTACCCAAGACCATCTCCAGACAGTTTTTGAATAACTCCAAAGATGGAGACTCCACAAATTCTCTGGCAGCCTCTGCTAGTGTTCAATCACCCTCACAGTAAAAAAGCATTTCCCAATGTTCAGCTGAAGCCTCCTACGTTTCAGTTTGCACCCATTGCATCTTTTTCTATCAGTGGGCACCACTGAAAAGAGCCTGGCTTTATCCTTTTTGCACTCTCCCTTCAGATATTTGCACACACTGATAAAATCCCCCCAAGCCTTTTCTTGTCCAGGCTGAACCTTTCCTCATAAGAGGGTTGCTCCAGACCCTTAACCATCTTTGTGGCCCTTTGTCAGACTCTCTCTGGCTGCTTGAGGTCTCGCTTGGGTTGGGAAGTTCAGAAATGGACACACTGATACTACTGAAACATGAACTAGACTCACTATCAGAGAAAGCTTTTCTAAAGATTTTTTTTTCTCTTTGTATTGGCTAAAAAGTTTCACTTTTTACAGGAAGCCTTATCCACTGAATGCTCTTTTGAGGTATACAGTAATTTCCAGTAGGTCCTCCACATTTTTTGGGCATCTGAGCTTCCCCAGAAAGGTAGACTGAAAGGGATTCAGTAGTATGTACATTTCTTTATACAACTTTAATACATTTCTGTAGCTGGAACTAAGAGAAAAATTGTCTGAAGCACAGAATGACAGGAAGACTCTTGCTGGAAGTGCTGTTAGAGGGCACTGAATGGTGTTAACACACAACTCCCTGCTTTTACAAAGAGTATCTTCACACAAGACTGTTTTACCTGAAAGTACAACTGATTTAATGAAAAAATAGGAATTCCATGGCCAATGTCTTTGGGAAGAACATAAGCTCAAAAAGCACACTGTTCACCTTTGGGAGGGGTGTGTGTGCTTACAGGAGAACACCAGCACACTTTGACAGTTGTTTTTCTAAGGTGTTTCTAACTATGTCAGATGCAGTCTGTAGCTACAGGGCAGAGTGTGTCCATTTGCTGATGCTTTTGGTCTTCTCAAAGAGCAGTCTGTTTATAGACCAGGCAATGAGCTAGGGATCATATGTGGAGAGGGTATCATGAGGTTTGTGTGACTGGCATGTGCACAAAGAGTCTAAAGGTTAAATTGAAAAACAGAGAAATGTCACTTTGGAGAAACATTAGCCCACGGCACTGCACGCTATCAATTCAAATAAACAACTAGTGAAATGCACACATAGAACATAAACTATAACCTTGAGAAAAAAAAATCTGATTCTGCAAATATTTGGGAATGGAAGATGAAGACAAAAGGTATTGTCAGGGCTCATCAGCCCTCATGAACCACACTCCTCCAAAACTTCACATGGCCAAGAGCACCAAACCATAAACCAGAAACTCTAGAGAGTAAAGAGAAGATGAATGGCAAGTGAGGACAACTGTTTTCTTGCTGAGCACAGAAAGGCATTGAAATGTGCCTGGCAGTGCTGAGCTGAACAGCTTTCCTTCCACAGTGATGAAGCTGAATTACTGCAAATCCTCCACAACCCCACAGCCTGTCCCTTGCCGCAGGCCCCACAGGGGAACTGCACTCATGAGGTGTATGTAGCTGTCATCGTCTTCTTTCCTAGCAGAAGAGGGATAGAAATCAGCAATTTTCTGTCAAGGTTATTTTAAAGTACAGCCTTTGAGAGGAATGAGGCATGGAAACTGTCACGTGGATGTATTTAGAAGTGTGTGGTTTCTGTAGGTGATGGTAGCTTTTCATCAGAACGCTTATACTTGGCATAATATTTAGCTTGTACTATTGACACTTTCAGGCAAGCACCACACATCTGAAAATATATGAAATTCTAGCACACATAGCTCAAAACCACCATATATTTTGGTCTAAATAAACCCTTAGGCATGGTTTGTTTTAAAGGCTTATCCATGCCTGCAGATTCTGATGCGAAAGGTCTCCTGTTCTCATTAATTTGCTCATGAGAGTCATGGTGTAGAAGCAGGATTTGTATGAAATGACCTTACCTACAGGGAAAACAAAATGTAGTAACTTCTACTGGAGAAACAGAGATGATGTCCATAGAGAATCACTCCTTCACCTTCATCCTGACCACTCACAAAATCTTAATACCTTATTGTTCAACCACTATTGTTTCCCAAATTCATAATGGAAAAGTCAGAGAGTAAATAGGCACTAAAAATCCAATAATCACAAATTCAGGATAATTCAGCAAAAATAATAAATCTATACTTTCATACAGTAACTCAAAACTGTGTCAGTTTGTTATTTCTGAACAGCCTTGCACCTAAAGAAAAGAGGTTTCCTTATTATCTAAATCTAGATGTTCCTGTCACTGAAGGTCCCATGAGTTTTTCCAGACAAGCAAACAGCAGCATTTGGCTGTTTGTCTGTTCAGGGGACTTTAGAAACTAGCAGTGTGGGATGCACATCTTTAAGCAATCAGAAGGTGGCACCTTATTAACGCTTCAGCAGCAGTACTGTGCCTGGTTTGTGTCTTGATTGTGCAGAACAGGTCAGAGCTGCAGCTGGGCATGAGTTTGCTTTAAGGAGGGCAGAGACATGTACTCTGCTGTAGCTGTAAACAAGGAAAAAAGAAGAGTGCTCTGAAAGGTGAAAGAAAAATTTCTGGTGATGTGACAGACCTACCAACACCAGGGAGAGACACTCTTTGAAGGCATGTAATACATAATAGGTTTACCTGCAATGCGAATGCACAGAAGCACACAGTATAAATAAGAAAAAAAATTAAAATAATACTCTTACTTTTATTAAGAGTTTGAGTCTTTAAACTCTCAACTGATAAATTCATGCACATATATCTTGAAGATGTCAGGCTGACTCCAGACCTTCACTGATATGCATGGATTAGATTTTGAAATACAGAGTACAATCATCAGCCCACAAATTTTGTAAAAAAACCCCACAAACAGAGGATAGTTTCTGACTTTTGTGATGATGGCCAGAACTTTCCCAAAACTTTCATTATCTCCTTTGAACAAACACCATGACAGCGATGACACTCTGTAATGAAACAAGGTTTGCCCTTCCTCTTGCTTTAGGAGCAGAAGGAGCCTCAAAAGCTTACATTATTTGAATGCAACAGGTTTAGTTCGAGAAAGTTAAAACTATTTGAAAATGTGCATGGTGTTAATCTCAACTTGTGCTTATTTTTTTGTCTGACTAAAAAGGACAGGAGGATTGCAACTTTTCTGAGCCCTTGGCAAGAGGCAGTTTACAAATAGTATTGTTAGAGGCTCATCTTACTCTCAGTTCTAAAAATTCAGAGAGTGAACAGAACAAAATTGCCCCAGGCTTCTCAACTCAGTTCAAGACATGTTGTAGAAATGGTTAAATATGTTTTACAAATCAGAAGCTTAACTCAATGTGCTTCCAAGATCAAATGGGAGTATGCAAAACCGGATTAAAACTAGATAAATACCACTCTTAGCACAATAAATAGATCCTGTCTCTGTCTGAAGTGCTAGCTGCAAACTCTGAGACACTAAGTTACATTCAAATTCAGACATCATGTATACTGAGCATCAAGTCCTGCTTATATCACAAGCATGCACGTACATCATAAATTGCTAACTGAGGTATTATACACTATTATATTTCTTTTTTAAAAAAAGGGGTATAAATAAATTCAACACAGAATTTTGAAAGTCATGAAAAATACTCTGACAAAATGCTGAAATTCTAATGTTTATCCTGTAGATTTTGCACTCCAGCAATTCCTTTGCATGGGCTACTAGAAAAAAAACCTGCACCTTTTCCCTTGGCCTTCATGGTATAAACATGAATGTCCATCAACATCTAGAGGAGCAGCTTCTGATTCTGCCTGGATTTGCTGGTAAAACTTGGACGGGAAAGTTAGAACAAAGAACATAACAGTAGACATAAAGGCACCATACTGCAATTCATTCAGCAATCTCTTTTTAACTGTTAGCATCAGTAGTCCCTAAAGGGACTTGCTCCCTGCTAGCTCTCCTGATGTCTCATCATTCCCATACTGTCAGTAAGCAAGTGAATCCTTTCCATGCTCTCCTTCCTTCTTTTGCCTTTGCAGGGCTCTCTTGGGATCTCATTTTCCTGACACAATTCCCAGATTGTGTGAAGGTTCTTCTAGTGACTTTTTCCTCAAAGGTTGGTCACTCTTGGCTCTGTAGCTCCTGCCCTGCTGCAGACAGCCTTCCTAGAGTGTTCCGTGCTCCATAGAGTCTTTTCTGCTGAAATGAGCATTTCCAAGTTGTTTGGGTTTCGTTTTTTGGGGGGTTTTGTTTGTTGTTGGTGTTTTGGTTTTGGTTTTTTGTTTGGTTGGGGTTTGAGGTATTTTTGGGTTTTTTTCAGGCTGGAGGGGCACAAGTTAAAGCTTTAGCTGGCAGCTCAGCTGGTCACTCAGTCCTGTGCCAAGCATGACACTGCTTGACAGCACATATCTTTGAATATTTTTTCCAATGCGAAAAGAGTATAAGGGACAGCTGGACATTTAAGCAGGCTGTCATTATACTTAGAATACATTTTAAATTATATAACCCCCACAGACTCCATGAAGATTGATTTATATAAATTATTGGGATTTTTTAAATAACAATACTGAAAAATCACTTTTTCAGTAAAGCCACTCCAGATTATCAGTTGCTGAACAAGACAAATGAATCTTAATTAATACATGTAAATTATAACTGAGGGAAAAGCCAAGACAGAAAATGCCCATTTTTGGGTCCAACATACTTGTTTTAATTTTAGTGCTTTAAAAACATGTTATTAACTAATGTAACCAAAGTTTCAACAGAGGTCAACTCCTACGTTTTATTAGCTTGGCTTAAATAACCTTAAATATGCCTCTAAACTGGGTGGTGGTGGCTAACTTATGGTAACAATTAACATAATGACTCCACATGGCACTTTTTAAAGGACTTGTCACACTGCACATGCTGCTTCTGTAGGAGCTGAACTACAACAATGCTTGCTGAGTTATTATTTCATTAACTGAAGTTTTGACAATGCTTTAGATGAAAAGGCACAAACATCATGTTGTGAGTCCTTAATTACAAATATATGGTCTTTGCTGCTAAATTATAGTATTATTTAAAAAATAACTAAATAAACCAGTTCCAATCCTAGTCAGGGAGTGATCAAGTCTGAAACAGCCCTCCCAGAATGATCACTATGATTCTGATTGCACAGCAGTGCATTTGAGATACTTAAAAGTTAGGTAATTGATCTACATTTATCAGTTAAGATTTCATATGTAGCCAAGGGGAAAGAGAAACACATCCAAGAGCAATTCATTTTACTTGCCTTAAGGTCACATGAATCACTCAGGTAAAACATCTCTCGCTCTTTCGTTTACTCATGTTGGAAGCTTAAGCTTTGGGTTACTATAATTGAAAGACCTGCCAGCCACACATTAACATCTTGTTGTAGGTCCTACTGTCAGCTGGAACATACTGGCTTATCTACTGTGACACAGTGGAGGACGCAACAACACCACTCCACAACATTATTGTTGCACACAATTAAAAAATGTTGTTCCTCCTTAAAGTATCTGTTGAAAATTCAGTATTAGTTGTATAGTATGTATTTGGTTTAGAAACACTAAAGTCAAGTTTGAAGAAAGTCATTGTCCTAGTTTGTTATGACTAACATAAAACAGAACAAATCACTCTATACTGACAGTGAAACACATATAATAGAAGCCACTTAGAGTAAAAATCACTTTCCTCTGTCTTTTTCTGCTAATTTGGTAGCACTGCTTCAAAGACTGTGTCTATTTCAGAGACCTGCAAAGCAGTGATCGGTTTTGTGAAGGGCTGATCAGGTGGATACCACTGATGCCAAAATTACTGATACCCTTAGAAGGTCAAATTTTCTGCTTTGGCTGATTTTTGTTATTCCGGCAGCAGAGGACAGCAAGTGAATAGGCCTAAGGAGGTCACCCAACCTGAAGGGCTTCCTCTTGTTACCCAGAGCTGCTTTGGGTCTGCAATGCTTTCTTTATACATGAAGAGTACCTGGTGTGATGCTATGCTGTAGCAAGTCCCAGTTTCAGAGAGACTAGGAGCTGCTATGTTAGGGTCCCACTTTATGCCTGAGACCACAATCCTCATTAGCTCTTCTCTGCTTGATTTCAATCTCTAAGAATGTTAGGACTCCAGCACAGTAAGTACACTTTCTATTAGGAAGCCAAAGTGCCCTAAAATGAGAGTAGAGCACAGGGAGTGAGTAAAGGCTCATCTCATATTTATATTCGTTTATAACCTGGAGGACCTGGAGGGGGCAAGGCAGTGCACAATATCCATCCCAGCTCCTATGTAAGAGCAGGGATTAGCCCAGGACTTCAGATTTCCTATTGATATCATTGACCATTGCTGATATTTGTTGCAGGAAATTTGTTTATGTATTTTTCTTTCCAAGAATGTAATTGTGGTTTTATGTAATTCCATTTTTCAAATTAAAAGAACAAGAATAAAAAAACTTCTGCATAAGTCCTTTTAGTCTTTTAAGCCCTGTGAAAAACAGGATTAGGTGGACATTTGATCACACAAATTACCTTACTAATTATTTTAATTAAGTCAGTCGTCTGCAAGATTTTATTTCTGCTAAACTGAATTACTTCCCCTGACTGAAATATGTCATCAGAAAACTCACTTTCTGAGACTGACTGAAAAAAACTGTATAAACATGTGGCATAAGTACTACTGAACCATGTTCTGCAGTGTATTACCGGATCAGGGCCTTATGGTAAACTAATCTTGCCAGATTTTATAACATACTTGTAACTAGTCCTAGCCCTGTAACTAGTCTCAGTGTATCAGCCTACTAGAGTCATGCATGGCACTAACAATTTGCATGAGAGAAAAGGGAGCTGTGTCTCATGCCTGTGGTAGGTTTGGCTGCCACCCGTTGCAGAGTGGGGCTCCAGCTGCCATCCAGACTTTTTTTGTTCAATAATTTTCATCCCCAGCACATGGTGGTGTCAGATGTTTGAGCAGGGTTGGATGCTCCCTCGCTAAGCATTGATGGTTTATTAGCTAACCTCTGGCACAGCAATGGTGCTGTTTTGTTAGCAGATAAAGAGCACAACTGAACAGTCCTCTTTGAATTTCAGTTACTGTGTCATTTCTGGCTTACACTGTCACTGTTTTCTGCTTGCCTGGAAGCACCTAGGCTCATGCAATGCAGAGCACGGAAAGGGGAAACTCTCTGCCACATCTGATTTATTTTGGTGTATCCGAATAGAAGCTGTGCTAGGATCTTGTAGGACAGCTAACAGCAAATGGCAGACTGGGCATGAAAAAGAAATTTGTATGAACAAAACCATCTGTGTTTGATGCTTACTGATATACATATTAACTTTGACTTTTTATGTTTTCATTGGAAGAGTTTACATTTTTACTTGTCACAGTGACTCAACATTTACCTTTCTATCTTCTCTGGTAATATGAGCAGTCAAAATTGGTGCTGTTAACAATAACAAAATAAAACCAAAGCTACTTGTAAAAGTGTAAATAAATGAAACATCTTTGCAGACTTTTTTTATAGTAATTGACAACTAGAAGAGAGAAACACAAAGCAAGTAAAGAAGAAATATATTTAGCAAGAATCTTTTTTAGCACCCAGTTGCCATGGAAATGCAACAGACAGAAAGGCAAGCTTAAAGACTTTCTGGTCCGGCCTCTACTTCAAGCTCTGCTGTTTGCACTGGTCATATGCTAGGTATGTCCTATATACACTGCAGTGAAGCTCTCAAAATCCTCATCAAAACTGTAAAATAGCCCTTCATGTGAAGGACCCTGCTACTGAAAAAAAAACAAAAACAAATGAATTGATAATAATTAATGTTCTTTTAAACTTTTTCCTATAATTTATGTATTTTTATAGAGGAGAGAAATAGAGGTTGTAGAAGCCTCTTTGCACTGACAAAATCTGAAAAACAAGTACTATCAACAGAGCAGCTCTTACCTTGGGGACAGTGGGATATGTCCTCACCAGAAATTTATAAACCTCCCTAAAATCTGTTTTCTTATATGTAAGAAGTAAATATGTTACCCTGGATAACCTATACTGTGTTTATTTCTGCCCTTTTAAGCCTCTCTTGGTTTCTTTGGCACATACACATGTGTGTATACACAAATAAGAAAATTACTGGAAAATAATATGGAAGTATATTTATTAGAAAATTTTATGTTGAGATCCCCCCCAGCTAAAACCCATGAGTGCTGCCACTGATGCAGAAACAGCTAGAAGAGTTAAAAGAGAAGATGCCTCTTAATACCTCCCTGACAGAAATATTACTGCAGTTGGAGTCCAGGCTGAACTGCATTTGCTGCATCACACTTTGAGTAACTAGTGTTAGGGATGACCCAAGTAACAGCTTCCCCCAGAGCTTGTTTGTACTTCTTTACCTGACAGGGCTTCTCCATCCTGCATTCTTGTGATTTTTGAAATTTCACTTTAAAACTGTATTTTCAGGAGGGACTCTTTTTTATGGTTTTGGGGGTTTTTTTGTTTGTTTTGTTTTTCATTTCAGAGTGTAACTCACTCAGAAAGCCAATGCTTGGTGCTGAGTAACCCTCAATGTTTATTAAAATTCACTGTCTCCTCAGATAAAATACGGGTGAAGAATTGTTGGAAATTTAATCACTCTGACAGATCTGGAGTTTGTTAATTTGCTGGTTTGGAAACGGTGCACCTAGATGACCCTATGATATGCATATTAATAAAATAAATTCCCAGGGGTGCCTAGCAACCTTGCTCTGTCCCACAGTGCAAGATATATCTTAGTTTGGAATTTGGTAACATTCAGAAATAACAGATGTTATCAACACCAGCAAAATGCTAGGACAATATTTCTAAAACTCCTCAAGCCAGCTTCTGCTCTAAGGAAGCTCACAGTTCATTCAAATTTGTTTGAGGTAACAATTTAATCCAGCAATTAGACTCCTTTTTCTTTTTTTTCTTGACGTTCAAAGGAGCCACCTAACTCTTTTACCTTTTACACATGTCAATGCACCCATTGCAGAAAACACACTGGCATTCACTGTTTACCTCTTGAACCTCTTGATGTTTTAAATTACATTTTTCTTATAGGCAGCTTTATGCTGTGACTCCCAGCAAAATGCTGCAGACCAACATTCATTTATCAAGCCCTTTCACACCAGTTCTGGATGCATTATTTCACCCTTCAATTTCCCTCATCATAAAAATGTGTTGTTTCTCTCCAAAGGTGGAGCAGACTGTAAGAGACACAAAATGTGTAGCTTCTTTCCCTGGTACTGTAGCAGATGCTACATTTTCAGTGTAGCATTGAAAATGTTCTATCATGGGGGCAAATTACTTTGATTCTCAAAGTCTTCTTCAAAAAATCAAAAGCATGATTTTCCTGTTAATAGAAAAATATTCTTTCTGTCCTAAGAACACTATAACATTACAGAAGATACATGCTCAGTGCCTTCAGAAAAAGACACTAAAAAAAAAAAAGTATTGGATTTTCCTCTGTGGTTGTCCTCATGATTGCCTTTACAGTGACCTTCAACCTAGCTTCTGGGACAATCCTTCACGAGGAGCCACTATTTCACCCCTGGTTCTGTCCTGGTTATCACCCACAATAGTCCCTTCAGGAAAGATCTGAAGCATCTATCCATCTAAATTACTTCAGTTAGGCAGTCAAATGAGAATTAATGAATTTGGGTTATAACATTATGGTTGCTCACTCTGAATACAGGAAATCAACAAGACTCAAGACATTCCTCTGTGTTTTTAAGAAAGTCTCGGAGAAGTTATTTATTTAATGAAGTGAAAAATCATCTCACTCTTAAAAAGATTGCAATCTCTATTTGAACATGACATTTTAACAGCGACTTTTTGGAGTAATTCTCAGTGATATGATTCCACTATGAAACATAAGATTTTATTTGGGAGCTTTCTGGTTTTTATATAGAGTATATGAAAGAACAGAGATTGCAAAAATCTAGAGTAAACTCGTTATCATTAAACCCATTCTCACTGCCTTCTGCTCACTGATCCTCTTTCCTGCAGCTCATTGAAATTCCAAAGCTTTGAACAATTTGTCTTGAGTATTTATTTTAAAGTATCTGAGTTTAAAAACTGATCTCTCATAGAACTGTAACACCTCAGATGATACCTTTAGAGTATTGGGGAAGTGGTTTTCTTAGCTTCTTGATGACACTGATGGTTCACTTTTGTCCAGCAAATTATCAAGATGAAAGAGACTGAATACTTTGCTTATTTTAGTATATAGCACACTCATTTAGGTTATTTTTAAGAAATCTTTATGGCTGTCTTTGCAGAACTAGTCATGTGGTAATGACAGCATGCAGTTTTATAGCTGAGGAAAAATAAAAAAGTGTTTTATATAATTTCAGAAGCATAGCTGCAGAACTGTGTTCCTGCAGCATATGTCATGCTTTGAATGTAAAAGGATAAGAGTTAGTCTAAAGGTTTTTGAAAATCATCTGCAGGAAATCTTCAGAACTTAAAAACTGATAATGAATGCAGGCCACTAAAGGTTTAACTGATAAGAGAGAGATCACTTGGTATCTGACTGTTACTCTAGGACAAAGTACATATGGTTATACACAGAGATGCAGATCAGAATTTAGAGGTATAACAGCGGGCATCTGAACATGGACCTTTCTCAGAAATCATCAAAACATTCTAAGATAATAATAATTACTATAAGTATACATAAAGGAGTTTATAAATAAAATAATTTCCTTTGAATTAAACATGAATAAGTGTCAATGAAAGTGGTTTTTCTGGAGAGATACCAGACATTTTTTATTTATATATAACAAGGACATTTGTCATATCTTTTACAAAATCTTGTGAGAATTACTTATCATGAAAATCAGAAATTTGCAGACACTTTTCCATATTTCTACCCCTTTCATGAAAATAACCAAAACACATTGTATGTTTTATTACTGCTTTCCTGGGTGTCCTACTTGAAGCAGGCAGCTCAAAATTAGCCTGGTGAAGACTCTCTTGCTCCATCAACTTTTTAGCTGCAACAAGCTATATGGAATGTGGAGTCTGGAAAAGTATGTGAGGAACAGAAGCTGGTCTGCTGAATGCAAACTCTATTTTCAGTTGTTCTGTAAATAACTCCCTAAGTCAGACTAATTCCAAACACATGGAAGCCCTTCTAGTGGTAATAGATACCACAGGGCTCCAGGAATGGCTGACTACTGGGAAAGTGGTTGTGAGAGAAGGTCAGGGAAGAGAAAGAAAGGAGAGGAAGGGACAGGAAAAGGAGGTTTCTTTTAAGTAATGACAACATTACTCCTCTGAGGCAAATTAGGATATTAAAGTATCAGTGAGACCGATATGCTGGTCTACCAAGTACAGGATCAGTGCAGCACAGCCATGTGGGTTTGAACATGGAGTGACAGGAATAAATGCTCTTGGGAGCATCACTGGGATGCTTTGTTCAACCACAGGAAACAGGAATCCTCCGGCTTTTACACAAAGCAACACATGCTCTTGAACTGAGGAACAATCCTGAAGTTTTTGGCAGGAATTTCACTGTTGGAAACTTAACAAAGTGAAGCCTTTGAATAGGCTAAAGCAAGCTGAAATCTAAAGAGACCTAGAAGACTTAAAGGCCTAGAAATATTTACCACTATAAAGAAATGTTGAGGGGGTTTATTTTTCACTACCAAGAAATTATTATCGTGTGTTATTTCCTTTGCCCTAAACAGGGTTAAGAACCAAGAGATATCTTTGTCTTAGATGATGCTTGATTCATGTCCTTAGTTTATCTTCCTGTATAGTTTTGCCTTGAAAGAAAACATGGGGCATAACATCTCCAAAATACATCATTTTATAAAGCTACTTGAAGTCATTAGGAATAACTTTATTTCAAAATAATTCCTGAGCAGTTAAAAACAGATTATGTATGAGGTTCAGAGAGTCTTAATATTATTTTTTTACAGCTAGAAACAAGATGATGCATTTCTCATTTGGAACTTTCTACTTTGCATTTTTCTTGAAAATATTTCCATTGAAATTTATTTCCTTCTACTCTAAATAAAGAAACTGAAAAAATACACATATACCTCTTTCCAGAAAAGAAGCCATCATACAAATAAGGATTTCTTCATTTAGCATTGCGCTGGATGCAATTTTTGCATTAGACATCATCTCATTTTCATGAAGGTATCAAAAGGAAAACAGAAAAATTCTGTGCACAGATTTGCTTATTAGTTACAGTGCCTCACCTTCCTTTGTAAATAGGGATAATTCTTGCCTGGTTGATATGTGGTTTAGCTAGTTGAAATCAGAACAATGCACTCTTGTGATTGTCTGTAAATACACAACAACAAAAATGGGACAATGCCTCAGCAGTCAGAAGAATCAGTGAGGAAGAAGTAATACCTTTTATGAAATAGCCTGTACAGTGTTAGGAAAGCAGCTGAAATTTCAGTGTGTGGATCCTTTGATATGCCTGTGACCTTAGCTCAGCTTTAGCTATCTGGGTGGAAGGTGAAGACACAGCTGAACCCAGAAAAGTGAAGAATTATTTTTTTTTTAGCAAACTCTTCCTCAGAGAATATCCTACATGTCCTCTGCTGCTGAAGATCTGTCTAAAAGGACTCCTTATCCTGGCCCAGTCTAGGATCATTGTGTAAGATCCTGCCTCCAGTAGCAGAAAGTAACAGATCCTCCAGAAAAAGGTATAACTAGTTGTGTAATAGAACTTTAAATGCAAAGCTCATATTTTCTTTGACATAACCATTTTTTCCTCTTTCTGTACAGCCTATACATGAGTATATGAAACTGTTTACACCTACATGTCACACCTAAGGGAGTCAGGGTGACTTGAACATCTCTGCACCTCACCAAAACCTTAATCTTTAGTGATGCCTTCCGGCTTTCCAGTGTCAATGCATTTGATGCCCTGTCGGTTATATATTTTAACAGACAACCTCGTGTTTTGCACACTGAGGAGAACTACCCTCCTTACCACAAACACAGCAGGGTCCTTCTCTTGTCCTGAAAACAGTAAGAGGCTTATCCACTTAAGGATTTCAGGAGGCACCTTTCCATCCTAAGAACATTCATTCAGCAGCCTGGGAGGGAAGATTCATCTCATCTGCGTCAAAAAGTCGTCAGGGTCGATGCTCACACCTAGGCTGCTTTAATTGACAGATTGAAAGAGGCACTCACAGCATGTGATTCATCTCACCTATCCCCAATGCCTACTTTAGCATAAGATAAATTGTGCTCTAAAACTGCCCATTTTTCTCCACTGACTATAATGTAGACTAATAACCCAGGGAGTGCCAAGTGATTAGCTCAAACGCATGTGTCAATGTCTGGTCAAGGATGAATTCCAGTCACTGTGACCAAAACTTAATGAAGACATATCTAAGATAGCTTTAAATCTGCAGCAGCTAACCCCTGCTTTGACATGATACTGTGCACATGTAGCAAAATGAATACAAGAAGCTGGCCCAAATGTGCAGCAGGGTGTTGTAGGAGGGCACAATCATCTCTTTGTTCAAGGGTCAATGCTCGTCAGTCCTTTCCGTGCACTGGTACAGCCAAAATTATCGTGGTAGTAGCCACAAAGTCCTGAGGCAGAGTTCCTGTGTGCTGCCCTTCAGCATAGGTTAACTTTATGTACTTGGTTTCCAAAAGATTGTCAAGACACTGAGTCTGGAGAAAAAGGGATTGTTTGCACTGACATTAGAAGTGCTGTTTATTCTCCTTTGGAAAGAGGACTTTCTGACCTTTGCACTCAGGGACTTTTGAAGTCTGCAGAGGGATTATGGAAGCATCTTACAACTCACTCTTTTAAAAAAGGTTTAGTAAATTTGTCCTTTATCTATTGCACCACTTGATCTGTTTGGAAATAAAATCTATAGATTTCTTTAATTGTCTTCTTATTGAGACAACTTTCTTTATGAAGTAACTGACTCCTTGAAATGTCAGCTAAACATAACTTGAAACTACTGCTCTGCATGCTGCCAAACTGGCATATTTGAATTGATATACCCTGCATTTATTTACAGCATTTTGATATAAACACAGATGCACAAGAATCTGTTCACAGTTTTTGCATTCTGCAAGTATTTTCTCAAACCATTTACATGCTTTGGTGACTTTCTATATTTCTTTACTGCGATTGCCTTTTGGAGAGGAGGCTCTATATATTCCATATAGTGGTAGAAAAATACCCAAAGACTTAACATATTTTATTTGTCAATCTTATGCTTTACTAATGTCAAATTAGAGATCAACTCATAATTTCCCTGGCTGGAATTAATTATTCAATCTTCAATGAAATATGTTTTCAATAAACATCAGAGGCTGTCTGTTGAATCAGAAACTAAAGCTTCTGCTTCTCAGAGAACATCAGTTCTGTCTGCTTGGGAGAAAGTATAGAGAAGGAAGGAATAAAGTAGTTGATAAGGACGCAGAGACAGAACTAATGTTAAATTACAGTTAGTATTACAGTTTCTTCTTGTTTTAATGAATTTTTAGAGATTAGGTGTTAAGTTACATATATTAAAATTCAGTTAAGCTGTATTAAGTAGTGTATTCTTATCCATAAAAGGTTTATAGATCTCAAAAATATCCTGCAGCTTCCTAAATATACTTTGAACAGCCCTAAACTACAGAACAAAAAGCCCCGTGAAGTCTTCTGCTTGCACTTAATGCCAAGAACAACAGTAGTATTACCCATATTTAAAAATAAACAGATGCATAATCCTTTGCCAGATAAGAAACTTATGGAAAGAAAATTAGCACACAATAACTTTTTAAAGCTACTCTCTGAAAAATACATGCTGTCATTTATGTCCCTAAGTCAATATATGGTAATTCACTGTAATTGCTTTATCTCATACCAACTGCAAAATAAATGAATAATGAACTAAGCGAATGAGTGAATGGATACTGTTAATTAGCAAACAGGCTTGAGCTCCTTCTGGTGTGCCTTGTCCTTACCTTCAAAGAGAGGAAACACACACAAGATCCACAGGGTTCAAGAAAAGTTTGCTACAAATAACTTGTTTTACTTAGATAAACAAGTTCTTTCATTAGACCAAGGATACTGGAGGAAGAATATGTGATAAACTTCATCAAAATATCCCCTTATTATACAGCAGTCATTACAATTCAACATTGGTCTTACTGCAGCATAACTAAACCTTTTGAAAAGGCCCAAGAGCAATGAACTTTTGTTGTGGACTACTTTGGGTGTCATCTCAGTGGCTATCAATTAACTGGAAGGTGAAATATTACCCCTTCACTACAACTGAAGGACATGTAGTGGCAATTCATTTTGTTTTACAGACTTCAACTGTCCTGCACACTAGCTGGGAATGACAGGAGCGAATTCTGGAACTACTTGTATACTACCACTTACAGATTGAACTTACAGCTAACAGTACACTACACTTCACAATGAGGTTGAGCTGGAAGACAATAGGTGAAGTAGAGAACAGTCAACAGATCTTGATCTATCTGATAAAAAACCTCATCCAGTAGGCTTCATTCCTACCCTTAGTTCTTACCACTCCCTGAAGTCATGTTATCCATGCTTAGCTGAGCTGAATTTTCTCCTGATCTTCCCATGTGTCCATTAAGGCTAAAACTTTAATTTTCCACTCATATGTATATGGAGAAGTTAATTTCGGATAGCTCACATCTCCCACCTGGTTGAAATGCATTCATTTACCCTGGTAAGAACATTTTCACTTCAAAGAGCAGTAGGGTAGAACAAGAGGTACATCTAAGACTGTACTTAGGTCAAATAGCTGGTACTTATGATTCTTCTTACCTATAGACATGTGAATTGTAGCCTTATACCTCCAAAGACAAGAACTGGGAGAATGATAGCCATATTAAGTCATATAGGACCATGCTTTCTGTGTTAAGGGCAAGCAAACATAGCATTTCTCCTGCAGAAGGCAGTTACATTTTATACACACTCACAGTTTACACAAAAGTTTGTCATACTAATAAAGAGAATTTACCCAATAAAAGTAATATTCCATTAAAAGTTTATCTAATAGAACTTAACTATACTAAAGTGCTATTTTTATTAGTACTTTTTACATTACTATCCAGACCATTTAGAGGAATCCAGATTAAAAAGAATTTTAAAAGCTTTCAGAGTTTCCTTATGAGGTATCAGCAGTATCACATAGGCAGCAAGACCATTGGTGGGGTTTTCTTTCATTTTCAAACTGAAACCTATGCTAGAAAAATTAAATCAAGATCCCTGCAGGGGTGAATTTTCACTAGTGATTATAGTGAATAGGTGGTCTTGTGCAAAGACAGAACTCCTACAGATGCTTGGTTTTTTCCTTCATGTCATCCTAGAGTATGATTGCTTCAAAATATCTAAAATTATTTTTTTGCACTATTGATGCTCACTTTTAGTTTTTAAAGTTAAGTCACTCCAGAACTACAAAGATCAGTACTGAAAAAAAATTATGTATAGATGTCATTCCTCTGATATTATTCGAGTGTAGGAGAATTTGCACTTTCACAGAATAATCAAGTTGCAGTAACAGCATAAATCTTTATGTGCAAGCAACTTTAATTCCCACCCATCCTACAGTATAGAACTCATACTCTCTAAATTTAACTCACATTTTTTGCTTGTCTCCCTGCATACAATTACCATGCTTTGCTGGTGTCACTTGCCAGCTGGCTATTTTTTCCCTGTACCATTAGTGAAACTTCAAAAGCAATATATACTTCTTGGGAAAATTTTCTCACTCTATTAACAAAAGGAATGATTAGCTGGGGTATTAACTGTAACATACATTTTTTAAAAAATTATTATTTTCTATTTTTCTTTAAAGCAACATCATTCATATTTCTGATCCTATGGAAAGAGATGACAAATTTTGGACACTTCCTGCAAAAAATCTGCCTTCAGTGATTTTCAAAGTATCCCCACCACAGTAATAAAAATGATGACTGATTTCTTAAGGACATTTAGGTTGCATAAGTATACATGTGTATGTTTATAGGACTCTCAGAATTTAAGCCAGTGTTTCTGTGAAAATATTGTTGTTACATAATAGAATCCAATAGTATTGTTCAACTAAGTCAAACTTCAAAGTAAGAAAAGACCTCTTTTTTTTGCACCCTTAGAAATAACAGAGGAAAATAAAATCACTGAATTTCCTAAAAGAACAACCTTCATTGAACTCTCCTGCTTTAGATTTGTAATATACAAAAAGAGTAGTGTGTTTCTTTATCCAAAACCTGCCTGTAAAAAAAGTTGATCAGACCTCAGGTTTAATTTAGTTCCAAGTGCCACTGAATCTTGTTGCTGGAAATGGTATCAAACAGCAGCTGAGTGATGTGTTAGATGTTGCCCTTTCCTGAAGAGAACCAGCCCATTTAGAATTATTGATAATTATACTGTAATTTTTCCTGCAGAGGTAGGAACAACGTTCAATAAAGCATACACTGCTTATGTATCTACTGGCATAACAAACCCAAACAGTGGTCTGTGTTGCACTTGAGATATCTGTGGAGATCCTTCCAGCATTTCCTGTATTATCTCTTATACTACTTCTTTATAGATGACTTTTTCAAAATTGATGTTTTGAGTAGCAGGAGTTTTGCTTCCTCACGTATGCATAAGAGTGAGACTCCAGTGCCCTGATCTGTTGGTGAGAGAGGATAACAACGTGATATAAATTAGAGGTGGCCTGATTAGCTCGTTTGTTTTGTCTTTCATTGAGCTATTCATTATTTCCTGAAATCTGAAATGCTGCTTTTATTCCTCAGGCTAGGAGTCACCAACTTAGTTATGTTTCCATGATGTCATTCCTTCTGTGAGCAGCTAAGCAGATTTGTATTGATGTGATGTTTTCAGCACCCTAGAGAGTCAACTAGTAGAGTTAAATGCAACTTTAATGATTCCCAGTGGAGAAGTCTAAGTCAATGACCTGTATTTTTGAGCTGTATTACTTCTTGATGTTATCATTTATGTAATAAGCTGTCCAATGGAGCTACCCTCTACAGCATCTGTCTATCCACACACTCTTCTGGGGAGTGTAATTTATATTAATTTTGTGCCATATGCTAGTTTAAATTCTTTTCAGACATCTTTTCAGGTTTCCTTTCTGTGTTTGGAAGTATACAAGTCCACAGTTCTCCCTCACAATCACTGAGGGAGATTCCAGAACACACACAACCCTATAACTAACTGCCTGTCTTTATGAGAGTTGACTGTATATTTATTATATATTTTAAGTGTAGGAATTTGAAATTGAAATTCCTTCTACAAAATCCAAAGTTTACTGGGGTCAGTAGGAATCTGCCTGCTGATTTCAGCAGATTTCTGAAAACTCTTGCAGCTCTACTTAAACAAGGAACAGGTGCATCTGTTGCAGTGCAGGGTTTAGCAGCAGACAGCTTAGAGATGGTGCTGTTCTGACCATTACAGTCTAGAAAATGAGGTAAGATTATGATTGTAGGGCAGAAATAATTCTTATTAGTTGACCAAAAGAGTTGTAGGTGGATGAAACATTTGGAGGAAAGTGCGCCCTTCTCCAGCTCAGACAGCTCTAAAAGCCAATACAGAGAAAAATGGATCTGACTGACCTATTGAAACAGAGTGTTCACTCCTCCTCTCAGAGGCAGTCTCAAATTCCCTTAACTCAGAGAGTTTCATACACAGAAAGGTTTCTTGGGAGACCACCTCTTGTAATGTGTCTGTCAAAGTTATGGTTATTTGTTATTTCAGCTTATGACATCAGTATTAAAAAAAACAAAACTGCTTTGTCTGCTCTTTAAAGCCTTACACATGAGAGCGTATTCAAAAGTATTTGTAAAGAGGAATTATATGAAAACTCTGATATTTATTCCAAGTAGTGTGCAGGGGAATTTTGTATTTACACAGATGTGTTAGTTTTAAAAGCAAGTGTAATTAATTGTTTTTTTTAAAAACAGTAGAATATTCTTCTCTCAAATGACAAAAATACCCCAGTCTCAAAAAATGAATCCTTTTATCTGTGCCTTGAGTAGTCGGCCACTCAACAGAAAGGCTGCTGTAGACATTGAGTTAGCAAGCCGCTTACCACAGTGTGATCAATAGTAAATCCAACTCTCTTGCAAAGCACCAGGAGAGCAAAAGAAACTCAGCCACTGGGAATAGCAAAGAAATTGCCAAGCAGCAGGAACAGAGCTGCACAGGTGGAGCTAAGCTAGGAGCAGAGGCAACCTCTGCACAAGCCTGGCGGCTCCTGACAAAGCAACAGACATTATTAAAATAGTCAATATTTCTTATTAATTGATACATGCAGCAGTGTTACACATGCTAGAGTCAATTCAGATGTATTCAATTTCCACTGGAATATCTTTGAACACAGCCTTTCCTTTTCGTTGCTTTACTTATCCTAAGTGAGGGGGAAATACGACAACGTCTCATTCACTTACTTATATGTAGGAACTGTTGCAGGCATTCTTCTGCAACAATTGCTTTGATTTTTGCCTACAACAAACTCACACAGTTCAGATGTGGGATCAAGACACTTAATTTCAGATCCCATCCACTGTCCTCAAGACAGGGAGCATAGGTTTGCAAGTAAGCTCCCCTGGTGATAGTGAGCACAGACATTTTAGGAGGACTACCAACTGATTCAATTAAGTGAATACAAAATGATTCCATTTAATGGTCCACTTGATTTCTCCAGTTTCTTTTTCCCTTAACTGGGACCTATCTCATTGCTCTGATATAGGGACATTTTCTTTCCTAAAGATCCAACTAATTACTTAGCTTTAGATGAGCTGTGTTGTAGGAAATTTTTAATAAGGCATGTAGTATAATTCCTGTGCAGTTATTTAGTATTTAAAAATCAAAAAGGTGAACTCATCATATAGAAGTTCACCACTTGTAAAATATTCACACTCAGTTTATACTTAATTTGTTCTTCTATACATGTTTTCCATCTCTGTGCTCAGTTTTTCAGCCAAGGATCATCCTCATATTTGTAGATAGTGTTTCCTGTTGCCTCTTCATTCCTTTCATGCACAGTGGAAAGTCCTTATATCAAGTCTAATACCTTGATGTAGTTCCCTAGATTTTCAGTATCAGCATGTTATGAAACCACTGAATATACCATAATGACAACAAAATGAGCAGCACTGGCTGCCCACCTGTCCTTCATTTACACAATGAGAAGAAACAGACAGAATAGATGCAAGGTACGTAGCCAAATGTTTGGTTTAGTCCCTAACATACATACATACATACATACATATATATATATATGTATGTATAAAAACAGAGCTTCTGTTGTAGCATCAAAATCATCATTTACCTTTTAGTGTTTTTCATATTCTGTACTGTTTTCCTTGGGAGTCAGTAAAATTGCACAAGTGTACATCACATTCAAAAGATGTCTTCGGATCCATAAAATCTAAATTAAAAATAAGAATAATGCAATATTAAATTTGGGAGGACTAAATATCTGTCAAGGAGGATTAATAGGTCAATTAGGTCCAATCTGGCTCTTAAACCAGGAATTTGCATATCTCCTGTAGTTTCAGACTGCTCCCTTATTAAATTTCTTATCCTGTTCAGCCATCAAATTATATTCTTCACTTAATTTCAGTTCTTCATTTTTTATATCCCCTCCAGCTATAATTTGAAATGTATCAAACAAAGTGCAAACTTAATAAATCAATTTTAGAAGTCCATGCCACCCCAATTCCAAGGTAGGTTTCATCACAGTCCCTCCCTCCAGGTCCATCTTAACTCCTGCTCAAACTCCAGGAAACTCTCATTTCTAATGAGGTGGAGCCATCTGCTGTCTGTCACTTATGTCACACGTTCCTCTAACCTGTTTTAAAAAGGCAGGTTGCTTTAATACTATAATATTCTGAAATGATTAATGATTTTTTTTATTCTGCAACCCTCCCCACGATTTGTTTAAATGTTTAAAAAATATTCTTTGCAATTTTATATCATATACCTATGGAATTCAACACAGCACTTTAAGCTCCTTAAATATTTTTCTAATTGAAAATCTGTCACACAAGGACAAGTTAGGAAAGAGACAAGAAAAGGAAACCTCATCTTGCCTTTTAAGTTATTTAAGAAACCTTTACTTAAGAGTTTTCTACAAGACCCTTAACAACGTTACATCTTAAGCACAAAAGCATCCACAACCAGGTAAACCAACTACCACAGTGCAACACTACCTACTACACTAACCAGATCCTCATCGATGTATTTAGCACATCTACTTTCACAACTGACACCTGTGTCTTCACCAATAACAAAGGGCACTGATTGCTTCAGATGTTGACAATCCACACCTAATTAAGAGGTGTGTATTGACCCAGGCTCCACCAGGCTACTAAGCAATGCATTGGCCCAGACTTCAACAAAGGACTTTCTACTGGCAGAGAAAAGCTCTCCTGTCCGTCTGCCGAGTGTGAAGTTAAACACAGTATTGTGACACCCAGCCTCAGTTCAAGAGAAAGCTTGTGTTGTCTAAGCAGAATTTAGGAATATAAATATTAGCTAATCTGGCAGCTAATAGCTCTAGGAATGATAGGAGCTGTCATGGAATTAATTTTATTTCAACTCTTTCCTTCTTGCCATCGAAGTCACACCAAAAAACCTTCCCGGGAAACAAAGACACTGCCGTTAGGCTCCACAAAGATTAACAACCTTTTCTATGGGAAGAAAAAAACTTCCAAAACATTTTTGACCACCCAGAATATTAAAAAGACAGGCCTTCACAGCACAGCACTGAGTGTATAAACACTGGTGTTTTTCCTAGTCTGCGTGCCGCCATGATGAAGGCAGGCAACGTGGTGCTGAAAGTGCAACCAGATTCTGTCTATGAAGAAAAAAAATTAGGATGTGGAGGCAATGTGTTTTAGGTTTGAGATGGGCATTACTTCAGTGAGCCTTGATAAAACAAGTCTTGAGCATGTTCAGGAACAGAATTTTAGCAATCAGGAAAACGTATTAAGTGACTACTTAGCAAGTTAAATTGGCCTGTGAGTCATCACAGCAGTATTTTATGACACGTTGTTTCATCATGAAAACATTTAATCAAGGTCTTTGGGGGGAATCTATACTCTTAGTTCTTGTCTTAAACAAAAGTGAAGCCTCACTGAAAGTGAAGTATTTGTCTTAAACAAAAGTGAAGCCTCACTCATCTTTAGCTGAAGTTGCTCTGTTGTATTTTAATGTCAAGCCTAGTGGCAAAAGCTGTAGTCTTTGCAAGGCCCACTATGTATTCTAGGACATTAAATAAATTAAGCAATATGTAAGAAAAGGAAATCTAAGCATTTTTTTATCACTCACCATACGCACATCCTATGACCACAACCTTGGTGATTTTTGTTTTCTGCTCTTCTCAGCCAAGTAGGAGGAATAAAGTATATAAAAAACCCCATCTGGCAATTACCTTGTTAAAAAAAAAAATTAAAATGGTCCTTTTTGATAAAAGTGAGTTAAATAAATTAGAATGTCTCTTCATGTGTAGTATTTCATCAAAACCTAAAATAATTTCCTACATTTTACCTATATTTCTGGTAGCTATCAATTCAGCTATCCATTCAGGTTACATGTGTTCTTGGCTTTATAAATCAAAACATCACTCTGAAAAATTATTTGAGTTTTCGTCTGTAAGCCAGCACACTGCTCTCCAACCTGACTTGGCACAGTAAATTAATTTGGTATGAATTCAGTTTCTGGCCACTGGCCTTTACAGATCTGGTCTCTAAAATATTTCTGTTCCATTTCTTTTCCTGAAGGCTTTCTCAGTTGAGACATCACGTTCAATTTCTCAGCTGATGGTTTGCTGGTGACAAAGGCATGAACATGGCATGCATGGTGTGTGCAAGGTGCATGCATGTCAGGCTCAGCCTGGTCAGAAACTCGATATGACAGGCAAAATAGCCACTTTCCCATGGATTCTTTTAAGCTATGTTCATGTCACTTCACTGGCTACAGCATGGTGAAGAGATACACCACTAGCTTTCATTTAACAAGCATGTATAGCAACAATAGTCCAGCCAAGGGGGAACAGAGGTCATGGCATCCCAGCTCTGTAAACACTTTTAATATATGGTGTTTTCCAGCCTGCACTACCTTACTGCTATAGCTAGAGGCTTACCAGTATCTGCTCTAAACATGTTTCTTAAACTCTGGGTGTATGGAACAGTGTCCCATCTTCAAAAAACAGTGATATCCATCTGACTAAGCAGCCAAAATCAAGTGGTAGGATGCATATTCCCTTCCTTGGCTGGGAGGGAGGAACAGAAGGCAGGGAACAAGGCTGGGATGAGGAGGGGAAGAGAGATGCATGTAGCTTCGCCACGGACAGGACGATAATTTTGTAAGCACCTGAAAAGGGCTACTTCCTGTAGGCTGTTCACCACCACTGCACCTCTGTTTCCAGCTGCTCCCTGTCCCTCTACTTCCTCTCCCCATATTGCCTACCTATGGCCACAGCCTCCTCCCAGTTCATCCCTGAGCTCCACCTGAGCCACAGGTACCTCCTCACAGGTGCCTCTACTCCAGGTTATCAGCTGCATGTACTGCAGTATCAGGGCAGAGGCACACACATGGACTGGAGATGGAGGAAACTGCCTGGTGTCAGCTTCTAAAATGTCTACAGTCTTCATTAGTGATTTTCACCTTTCTGTAAAGCTTCTGCATAAACCTGTAACTAAACTTAAATTATGTTTTTCTTGGCAAGGAAGAGCAACAAAATATAAATTATTTAATGGCTCTGCTAGATGCTTTAATCAATACTTTATCAACCATTGTTACCAGTGTGAAAAGTGTCTGTGGTCCTTCATAAGCAAAGTGCTTAACTACATGCCTAAACTCAAGGCTTTGTGTTTAATTTAATCCCTGCCACAGGCAATTTCTTCTAAGCATCAAACAAATTGAGGCCCTAGGGCTTGGATTGTAATAGAATATATTCTACTGTCCAAGGCTGTGCAAATAATTGTTGATGAAATGTCAGTTGTTCTCTGTATAGTTTCTGCCCTATGAGAACTTAATGAATAGTTGCTTATTTTATCTTCATTAGTAAAGGACAAAAAATAAATTATCTGGGTTTTTTTCCAAATCTTTCTAAAAGGTTAGTTTTTTCTTAACAGTTTAAGATAGTAAACTTTTCTAATATAAATATTTTAATTGTGCATTCAAAAAGCTATGTATCACTTTTAACACCATGAAGTTCAAAATTGATATTTTCATGCAACAATATTTATTGCTTTTCAGCCAACCCCCAAAATAAACATACTTGAAAGTTTCTTGAAACTCCATGAGGACAACAGTAGCTTACTTTACCTAAGGGGCATGAGGGGTACATTTTTAATTTTTTTTTTCTTTTTTTAGTTCATTCACAAGAAATTCTGTGATTTCTCCAGTAGGTAATTTTTCATTTAAAGCAAAGTGCCCATGTATTTTAGGTTAAACGTGACTGGTTTTGATCTTCAAATGACTTGACTCTACATGACAGGTGATTGTTACAATGCCTGCTTTGATTGTTTCATTCTGTAATGAAAAAATATTTCCAAAGCTAGTTAAAAATTATAATGTTTAACAGAAATATTTTCCATTCCTCCCCCACAAAAGACAGTAAATTCAGTTAAAAGGTCAGTCTTCATGAATAATAAAGTATTCCTTCAGCTTCTCAGCTGACATGTGCTATTGCATGGTCCTTGGAGAAGAGTCCTAAATATGAATATTAATCATCTTGAAGAATCCTCACTCCTTCATGGTACAACAAATTTGAATTATCATGTCTAAGCCTTGAAGCAAAGGCTGTCTGGAAGTTTGAGAACTGCAGTCAACAACCAGCTGCCACTTTTTCACCCCTCATTCTGTATAAGTGGGCAGAGAAATTCCCTGGGTTTTTTTAATTATTCGCCACATTAATACTTTATAACGTCAAGTATCTGAAGATTCTTTTTACTTCAGTGGATCTACTGAAACTTCCTTGTCCTGAAATAGGCTAGAGGCTGGTTCTATGTGGGCTATTTTTATCACAACTCTGTGAAGAACTGAAGAATATTCTCACCAATGTCAGCTGCTCTGAGAGAAAAGATCTGTGCAGGTGACTGAGGAAGAAACTCCCGGGGAAAAAGACAAGCAATAAAAACACTGACCACATGTGCATTACCTTTGGCCCCACTTATAGTAGTAACACAGGTGACAACTACTAATTGAATAAGACGTGGGGAAAACCAAAAAGACTAGGGTGGGATGACATAATCAACAGGGACATTAGCAGCTTATCCTCAAAATCTAAGTTACAAGGTAATAAACAGGGAAAACAAAAGCCTTTTTATGGGAAGACTTCCCTCCTCCCCCCAAAGGAACAACACATTGCAGAAGGAAAACAAAAGTCTACTAAATATGATCACTTTAATCCTCCCCAGGGGTTCATTCCAGATGGAGCTGTGCTAGGAAAAACACAATTTTGTAAATTATTTATATATTTAATTAATTTAAGGCCTCAATTTGCAAGATATACCTGCTGTAATTTACCCCTCAGCAAGATTCTGCCTTTAGCAGAATGAATAACAGGTTCAGTAAATGCTAGTAAAAGAAAATATTAAATGAAACATTACCGAAATACTCTTCCTCTCTTGCTGTACCATACTTCCAAGTTTACATTGACAATGGTTTTAAGGAACAGAAAATAATAATGATAAAAGGAAGAAGAAGAGGTGAGAGGAATGAAGAAGAAGAAGAAAGAGCAAGAAAATGAAGAAAGAACAAGAAGAGAAGGAGGAGGAGGAGCAGAAGGAGGAGCAAGATTTTGTTCAGAGGAACAGGAGGATATATCCTGGTTGAGTATTGACCATTTTAAATATTAATGAAATTATTTTGAAAATTATTTTAATGGAATTTAGATAACTAACCTTGCACATAACAAGCCAAGAAAGTATATTACATGTATAAGTTTTACTTAAAATTTAAGCAGAAAATTAACACACCTGCCAATTTGTTTGAAAAGGAAGAACATTTACCCAAAGACTGCAATAAGGGAGTGAGGACCCTTGTAGTCTTAAGAAGTCTACCTAGATTTTCCTTTTTCAGGGCCAAGTTTGACTTCATATACAGCAGCTGTTTAACATTCCACTACATTATTTCATTTCATATCGTTATAGCTTATAGTTTTGAACACAAACTATTAGAAGATCTTTTTTTCCTAACCAGGTATTATCTTTGGAACTCCCTCTTGTTTAATTGCCTCTACTAAAAGCAATTTAGCTGCTAATGAAATGCTTTTTCTTTGCCCTCTTGACCTTCAGAGAAACAATCTATACAATGGGGACTGTGGTTACTCACCAAAATAACTAGGAAAATCTGGGTCTTTACAATGTAGAAGTAGGAACAATGACCCTTAGGAGGGAATGAGCTTGGAAGAAAACAAATGTTTCTGATTCACAGTACACTGGGAGAGGTTTTAGTCTGTTGTTGCAAATGATGATCCACTGTGACAGACAGAAAGGACTGACTCACATCCCACATGGGGGCAAAGCAGAGCAGACACATGAAGCTGAAAGTGTGTATAAACTGAGAGGCTGCTTCATCCCATGTGCATACCCAAAACTTTGAACTTCTTGATAATTCAGGTAAGAAAAGTACCGTGATATCTTTCAGGCTCATGTGCTCAGTTTCCTTGACAGGAGAGGAAGGAAGGAAGGAAAAAACTATGGTTTGGAGTCTTCTACAGCCACAGACAGAATTTTGCTGGAGAACACGCAAAGGCTTAGGAGATGGGATCTGCTCAAAGGTTTCAAACATCATCTAGATGGAGAAAACCTCTAGGACACCCAAGCCCTGTATCCAGACTGTATTCTTCCCATCAGCACTCAGTAAGATTGGTCCAGTAACTATTCTAAAACAATATTAGAATGGCTATGCATCTAATACTGTTTTCTGCTTGATCAGAGTAACAATATTTCACTCAGAAGACTGTATACACTGGAAACCATAGAGAACAGGTGCTTGAGCATGACTGCTGGCTTGCATCTGTTTTAGCTTGTTTTTTGCTTCTGTATACTAGTATACAGGAACTAGTACAACACAGCACAAGTTACATCAGAAGGATTGCAAACAATTTTAAAAGCTCTTGATCACGTTGCTAATTTATTCTCCCTCTTCACCCCATTTACCCCAGGCATATATGGTCTATTTAATTAGAAAGCTGAAAGCACAAGAAAAGGTCAGATCACAGCAGTCCTGGTTATGCAAATGCACAGCAAGCCAATGATTTTAGACTGGTCCTTGCAAATTCCATTAATTCTTCACACTCTTCTCAACTCTTTTCTCTTTTTTTTTACACCACTTTCAGTCAAATTTAAATGATTCAATCAGGTACTGAATGAAACTCCTGTTTGGTTTCAGTTAATGCTTTTTTTCCATACACCTTTTTAGGACTGAATTTTATGCCTGCAGTTAGTCAATTGGTTTTTACTCCAGCTTTATTACTGCACCCAACTGAGCTTTTATCCCAACAGAATGGCCAGTCTTATTGCACCAGGGAGGTTTTGTAATATGCCCAACTCAGCAGTGCAGACATAGTCTGCAAGACAATTGTAAAATAACCACCACAGCTGTGATTCCCAAGGAACCACAGCAAGTGGTTTTGCTGCTCATTGCGTTCTCTTCAGCTATATTTGACAGACATTTTATCTGAAGTCACAGAAATGCAGGATAGCTTCACAAAAGACCTTTCAAAGGATCAAAATATGCTTAATCGATCCTGAATTGAAGACAAATAGAAGAAGCTCTTTCCTTCTCACAACTATAAATAAGACTCCTGCTGTTCTCTTCAGTTTCTCCTTCCTAATCACAGAAGAGCCTAATTATATGACAGGCTGTTGTATACTTTGTTCATTTGACTGGCCAAATTATAGTTGTATGACAAATGAAGAGGGATCTGTTTCTCTCCAATTTTCATAGCTAATAGTGACTGAAGAAGAGCAAGTGTACAAGCCCATTTTCCTGATTCTGAAGATGAGGACTAAGTAAATACTGTGCATTATCTGTGGTTTATCTTTCCTGAGTCATGAGCAGTGATAACATAACCTGAACCAAAATTCATCAGTATATCATCCAATAAGCTGTGGTAGAACTACTGAATGATGACAAGCCACTCACCCTCTTGAACTTTATGACATTGGTCAATCTAGAATTCTACAGAGGTCGAGCTGTATAGACTTTTATGGCATCTCTTTATCACACTTTCAAACTTCACTCAAGCTGAACCAGTATTTAATTCAAAGTTACATGTTAATAGAAGCTCTAGTGTTGAAAGCTATGAAAATATTCAGGGTTTTGCACATGGATTTATAGGAAGCATCAGTTTCTTCTTTCAAAAGGCAGTACATTGGTAAGAAAAAAGGAATGAAATTTTGTTTTGAGAACTTTATTTATACATCCCTGTCTAACTTGTTTAAGAAGATTATAAACCTTCCATTTTGCTTTTTTTTAGAATGCCATTTTCAGTAACTGTTTTTATTTTAAGCCTCAAATTTCAGTGAAATTACCAGTCTCAATGTCAACACTTTATTGCAGTTCATAACTGGTCAGTAAATCAATTAAAAGACACAAAGAATTTTGTTGAAAGAGTAGATTGTAACTTTAACTTGATTTCTTAGTAAGACAGCTTTTACAGCTTTTGAACTTCTAGATTAACAAAACTCAATTTGATTTTTTTTCTCTGGACATCAGCTAGGCAAACACTGATGTCCTATATCAACTGTGGTGGGTTTAAAGGCTCTTCCCAGCCCACGCACACGGCAGTTAAAGGAGAGACTGGATTGGAAGTTAAAAACTAAAAACTGCTTTAATAATAACAACAGATATAAATGAAACAAGTATAAACATATACAGGACCCAAAATACTGAACCGTCCCGATGCCAGCACAGCAGCTTCCCTGAGTCCCCGGTAGCAGCTCCCAGTCCAAGAAACTAGCACGTGAGTCTCAGAGAGCAGAAGCAGGCAGCAACAGCATCCAAGTCACAGCAGAGGGAGAAGAGAAGGGGAGCTTCCTCGTGGCCACGAGTGCAACAAAAGTCCCCCAGAGAAACCCAGCATTCCCCCGGCTTCCCCCACCCGGGGGGAGGGGGTGTTGCAGTGTCCTTGATTCAGGAATCTCAGGTTTCTTAAAGGGACAGTCCAGGCAAGGTGTGTGTCGGGGGGGGGAAACTGACATGACCCTATGCACATGGTCATGGAATACTTTAGAAAACACAGTTACTGAACAGAATTAATTCTGTTCTAACCCAAACCATAACATCAACTCAGATGAATGTTTAAAAAAATGCCTTATTATTTATTATAATAAAAATAACATGCCCTATTAAATATTAACCAAAAAATGTATTTACTCCTTTCTCATAAACTCATAAACAACATAAAGTTCTTCAAAACTCTAAAGACTTCTGATCACAGAAGAAAGAAACTATTGTTTCTTGGTTCATGATCAAGTTAAGATGGGATTCAACAATTACAAGTCCCATTAATTTAAGATTCAGTAGAGTGTCCTCAGCTAGATGATGTTTTGCATACTCTATCCTACAATATAACCTGATATGACCTGATATCCCTTAAAAAATTATCTACTATAGAGAAGAAAACCCCAAACTCTTTGCAGACTGACCAGTTGTCCCTATGCTCTTGATGGCTCTGCTATTGTCTTGTTGAGGTAAGTGCTGTTCTGAAGAGTCAGTGGGCCCTTTTATGGCCAATAACAGCTTCGGATATTGCTTTTGTTCTCATCTCAGCAAAGAAGCTGCTTCTCACTTGTGGTGCTGGCATAACACCAGTGGTTCTTGTGCTTACCATTAGTTAGTATAATTGCTATTCATAGTTGCGATTAGTGAGAATTCTTTTAATGCTGGCAAATCTCTGTTATTATCACTTTCCATTGAAGTAGTTACAAAATGCATATGCCAAATAAAAACCCTATTATAATGAATAATAGTGGATAAAACTGGAAAAAAAAACAAAGCCCTTTTTATTTAACACTACCAAATTTAGACTTGGACTGGAACAGCGTAGCAATAAACGAAATTATGCTTTCATCTTTCTATATGCACTAGTCTCTATCAAGTAATGCAGGTCAAACAAAGAAGCCAAAGTAGAGCCACAGGACTGTTGGAAACAAGATCTAGCAAGACAAGAGGGGAGCGGCCTGGATCATGTTCCTTGCTACAATACTCACTCACTGCAGTGACCTGGAACAAATTATGTGTATACCTTAAATTCTGCATGCCTGTAGCAAAAGGCAGGGTTAAATGTTCCACTTTTGCTTTCAGGGAGAAGAGAACATACAAATCTAATTACATCATCAACACCGCTTCAGCAGAGCCACAATCCTTTGAGAATTCATCCTTTCCATTCTGAGGGACATGGTCTTACATATAAAAAGGTGCACTTTTTACAAGCCTTCTCAAAACACTGCTGTAACTCCAGGCTTTGGCAGCACTTTTGTGTAAAAAGCTCAGGTTATTTCCCTTTCAAAAGGAATATATTTTACACATTTAAGGTTGAGGTTTATATCTTCAGAAACCTGTGAAATTCTTCTCCGTAGCTTTTCTTTTATTCAGTATCCTTGTACACATATACCTCTATATTTTGGTTATTCCCATTGATGGCTTTTGAACAACAGTATGTAAATACTATTTTATCTTTGTAAGGTAAGGGAATGATTGCCTTTGTAACAGCCAGTGACTGTTAGTAATAGGTTAGATGGGTATATTATATCTTACTGCAATTGTCCATGATGAGTTATGTTCTCTTTAACTGGCAAATAAACCCTGCTGTGATGTACAAACTTCTTTTGTTCTTCCTTACTAAATTTTAACCTTCTGATATTTTGGCACACCAAGGTGGACTGTGTCTAGTGGGTGCTGGTTGCTACAGGATGCTGTGATCAAAAAACATGTTAGGTCCTTGAATCCACACTGCACAAGTTTTGGGAAGAACTGAGGAGTAAAATCTCAATACAGAACTGCTAGCGTTCCTCAGCCTCACATGGCTTCTGTACTGGTTTCTAAATAGCCATCTTTGTCCTCCTGTCCTTCAGGTGTCTGTTAACCTATTCCAAGACTGAATCACAAAGTGGAGCATTTTTTCCCAATTTGTTCCACGTGACACAGTTCTCTCTGGAGCACTTGGCCTTCCCTTCTGCATGGTGTGTTGCTCTCAAGCTCCTTTCCAGGAACTAAAGACCCCCAAAGGTGTAGTGCTCTTCAAGGAAGGAGCAATACCCTACAGCACTGTATTGCAGGCACTGTTCAAGAATGTACAGAGCAGGGCAGACACCAGATCTCATCATTTCTAATATGAGACTAAAGTAGAAGTAAGATATTTTTTAGATCAGCAGGTAGTCCAGCTATCTATATATAGCTGCCATATTTTTGTTCGTAGCTTTACTGACAGCCACAGTAACATTGATTTGTTTCACACACCCCAAAACAGACTAAAAATAGGCAGCTTACCCAGCATTGACTCAAATCAATTACTGGCATCCACTCAGACTGCATTTAGTTATGCTTACCTGAGGTGTCAAATGGAAAAAGACATACAGTGTCACAGCTAGTGAAGGGCAGGTGTTTCTCATCACTGAGACTGGTATAAGTCCTCAGCATTAAGGTCTTCCTTTCTTTAATAGGTGATGCCCAGGGTGGGTTGCTTTTGATCTCTGGCTCTGAAAGGCAACCTAAGCCTTTATCAATATTTACCTTTCATCCTCCTTGTGCAGGGAAAACATGCAGTACGCCTGCAGAGAACCCATACAGATCTTCTTCTATCTGCCCTGATGCTTATAGTCGTGAAACCCAATCTGACTGACTTTTATGACTTCTTTCCAGAAATGCAACCATTGTAAGCATCCTCAGATATCTCTGTCTGAAAGCTTAAGATACCCTTTGTCATCTTTGCAGTGTTAGAAGGGCTATTTGAACATTTGAACTGTGTCCTAATAAAACTAAGTTTATTTATTGGTTTACTATTTTTCCATGAATCAATGAGGGTGGAAAACCAGACCTATGTAATCCCAGGACATCTTTTAGAGCATCTTTTAGAGCATCTTTTAGAGCATCTTTTCCTTGAAGAACTGATACCACTAAAAGATTTAACACCCTTGTTCATGATGAATGGTACCTATTACAGGTGAGGAAAAAGTGAGGAAGGATGTCAGAGTGCAGAGTTTACTGTACATGTTTACAGTAGAATTTAGTCTGCAAGGAGTGTGGAGATTTTGTTCTATTTTTAGAACATCAAAGTTTTCTGTGGAAGCTTTATCCAGAAAGAATTTTTCTTTCCTCGGGCATACACATCTCTTCCTTACTTCTGTGAATTTGAAACAACTTAGCACAAAAAAAATATCAACTTTCCTTTACTTGTTTGATTGCTAACCTCCATTGAGCTTTTCATCCTTTGTTATTTAATTTTATCTGATTCTGGAGCCTACTGTGCTATCATTAAAATTCACACTAAGTACAGTTTGCCTGTTAGAAAAAAAAAATCATTTCTGCTTTTATTTGTGTGGAAATCCTGCGAAACTCTTCACAGTAGAGAAGCCTCATCTAAAAAAAATAATATTGTCAGAAGGGTAGGAGAAGAGTACCAATGATTATTTGGTGACTAATAATTGTCCATAGCTCTGTTCACATGAGGTCATTAAAAACATTCTGTAGTCTCTTTTACCTCTTTTGAAATGTTTTGTTTATAGACAAGAAGGATAATTTCTAGCATTCATGAATATTA
The DNA here is from genome assembly GCA_013399015.1 of Galbula dea. NCBI lineage: Eukaryota > Metazoa > Chordata > Aves > Piciformes > Galbulidae > Galbula > Galbula dea. The sequence goes on from VWZX01001567.1 coordinate 46,741, forward strand.
CAGACTGAGGGAAACAATGATCAGGGCATAGCATAACACAGGAAAAGAGCTCACAATTGAAAAAAAAAAAATAATCTCATTTTCTGACCTGAAATTCCTCTGCAATTTCAATGGGGCTTTAAAATACCAGAAATTGATAAGTATTGCATTTCTTAGTGGTCTATGAGTTTTGAGAGCAAAAGTCAAATCTGAGGATGAAATTACTGAGTTGATTTTATTTTCCAAGTTTTGAACTTCTGAAAGCCAAAAAAGCTTACTACATTTCCAATAAGTATGGAGATACTTCTTTTCTGCTAGGTAGGTTCCAAAGAAACTCTGACATACAGGAGAATACAGTGAAACAACAGAAGCTTCATTCGTACTGCTTGTACCTTCTTAGCACTTTAGGGACCAGGGGTTTTTTTGTAGTATTTTTCTCCTCTCACATTTAAAATCAAGGGATTTTCATTTCCTCCTAGTTTTCTGTTTTCATCTTGCTAGTACCAGATTAACCATGACTTCATATATGCTGAAAAAGCTGCTTCTAAGGAAGATGGAAAAACTGGTAAATATTATAAGGCTTCTCTTATGAAATATCTTTTGTTTCATTCCACAGTTAAAGGGAAGAAGGAGTTGGTCCATCTGTAAAATGAACAAATCTGAAGTCCATTGGGTGATTTTTTTCTGGTATTTGCAATCACAAGGTTGGATTATTCACTTAATGAATCAGGTTATCCTCAACAGTTTGTCCAAATAAGGATGCCCCTGAACCTCACAGATCACCAGGCTGATGAATTGATATTTTGATCCTATAGTCAAAGCAAATATCTTGTCAGATGAAAGAAAGTGGAGTTTTTCAGCAGTGTGTCAATGGACTACCAAACAGACCAGAAACCACTAGCTTTCCAAAGCCTCAGAGATACCTTTTTGATGTTTCTGAACTATAATATGCAGGAACCTAATTTAAACTTGCAGGCTTGTTGTGCTTTCTGTCCCATATTAACCTCTACTTCACAAACTTATAAAAACATGAATATCACTGACTTTGCAACGTTTTCAGGAGCACAGCCCTCTATGGCAGATTCAGCTTTCTTGCAGCACTGTAGGTAGAAGCTTGAAATATGAAGGCTCTGTTACAAAAACACATTTTATCATTCCTTTAGTCACTACTGCAGATGCAGAGCTATTGCTGGTGGTCCAAGCACGTACGTTAATTAACAATCCCATGTCACACTTCACAGCTATGAGAGCAATCTAATTCAGTAACTCCAGTTCCATCTGCATTTTTGAATGCTGAGTAGACCACTCTGGTGTTGCTTTCTGTCACACTGTGGATGTAAAAGATAAGGCTAGCTAAAGTGACTAATGCACTCATAATCTGCCAAGTGGCTTTGCAATTCATCAATATGAGAGCTGCTACAAATCTGTGATGTAACACGATTCATTCTATCCTGATCTGGAGATTGTTTGGAATTAAGGTCAGCCTGATTTTGACTTGCCCATAAACATGCCAAGCGAATAAGGCAATTGAGGTATAAATCACTCTGATTTCTAGGTGGAGTGAGATTTTTCCCTAGATCCATTGCCAGTATCAACACTGTTTCTCTTAGTTCTGATGCATGGTAGTTTCTTTCTCTTGAATGTTTTGATGATGCCTATACTATTCCTTTTTACATGACTTTTATGCAAACAAGATAAGATTTACTGAGAATTAAGCTCTGGCTGTCTATTTTGGGTTTTTTACATCAGTTTGACTACTAGTTAAAATACTTAATTTATAGTGCTGTGTCAATGTCATACAGCTTTATCTGCTGTCACAGGTAGCATTGCTCAAGGATTGACAGAAAGGGTGATTTTTAAGGAAACTATGCTCTGATCAGAGTGCTACTGACTTGACAAGGACTTATGATTTGGATAGCTATATTTCAAGGTACATTTCACAGGGTGCCTTAGAGATACTGATTTTCAAAATGTGACTGTTTTGCACCTTCTAAATCTGTGATTCTTCCTGGGTGAAGACATAGACTGTACACTCGACAAGTTTGCTGATGATACAAAGCTTGGGGGGAGTGGCTGACACACCAGAAGACTGTGCTGCCATCCAGCATGACCTGGACAGGATGGAGAGCTGGGCAGTGAGAAATTTAATGTGGTTCAACAAGAACAAGTATAGGGTCCTGCATCTGGGGAAGAATAACCCCATGTATCAATACAGGCTGGGGGCTGATCTATTGGAGAGCAGCTCTGAGGAGAAAGACCTAGGGGTTCTGGTGGACAGGAGGATGACCATGAGCCAGCAGTGCCCTTGCAGTAAGAAGGGCCAATGGCATCCTGGGATGCATTAATAAGAGCGTGGCCATCAGGTCAAGGGAGGTTATCCTCCCCCTCTACTCTGCACTGTTGAGGCCTTACCTGGAGTACTGTGTCCAGTTCTGGGCTCCCCACTTCAAGAAGGACAGGGAACTACTGGAGAGAGTCCAGTGCAGGGCCACCAAAATGATCAACGGAGAGGAGTATCTACTCTGTAAGGCCAGGCTGAGAGAGCTGGGTCTCAGCCTGGAGAAGAGGAGACTGAGGGGGGCCACATAAATGTCTATAAATATGTCAAGGGCCAGTGTCAGGAAGAAGGAGCCAGGCTCTTCTCAATGTCATCCAATGTTAGGACAAGGGGCAATGGGAGCAGGTTAGACCATAGGAGGTTTAGTGTTAATATGAGGAAGAACTTTTTCACGGTAAGGATGACAGAACACTGGAACAGGCTGCCCAGGGGGGTTGTGCAGTCTCCTACCCTGGAGACATTCAAGGCCCACCTGGACTCCTTCCTGTGTGACCTTACCTAGGTGTCCTGCTTTGGCAGGTGGGTTGGCCTGTATGATCCTTCTAGGTCCCTTCCAACCCCTAACATTCTATGATTCTATGATTCTATAATTCTTTGCTTCCAGGAGCATGTTCTTCTTTTAAAATCTAACTTGTACAGTTCTCTTGTTTTGCTGGTGATTTATGAATGAACAGAAACTTCTACACAGAAAAACATGAAATGTCTGCTTTTACTTACTTATTGGCTGCTTTTTTAAATTTAATATTAAATATAATAAACTACAGCAGTGGATGGGGAAGAGTCAGGTGAGAACTTTTGGTAGGAAAAGAGCATGCATGACACACAGAAGTTCAGTGATTATTGGCACTAGCATGACCCAAAAGTCAATGACCAGCCCCTGGTATTCTTGTAGTGCTGGTGATGTGACATATCTAACACTGGCTTTTTCAGAGCACTTACAAGTAAGCTAGGACATGAAGCTTCATCGTACAAAGTACTCATCTGACATCTCATTGGAGACCTACCAAAGTTTCAGATCTGAAGAGAACAAAAACTAGTGAGGGTAACTCTTCATTTGTGAAAGGCAGGAACAAAAAAAAAAAAGCTGAAAAAAGTGGTGGTAGGGAAAATAGGAAGAAATTTAATCCTTGGAGCAGTTGTCCATCCTACACTTACACTGCTCAAGCGGCAGTCATTATTTCCTTGGAGATTTTTATTTCATTGTTTTCTTTTGTTCCTCCTTGGGGAAGAGCTCCAATTTTCAGTAGCTTTGTGTTAAGACCACTCAACATTATGCCCCTGCACTGGAGGCTTTGGACAAGATGCGGCGTTTTGTGCTCAGAACTAGACAGTGCAAGAAAACAAGACCTTTATTTAATGAAAAAAGTAAAGGATTTATTGAGAAATCCAGAATGAATTTTTATATTGGATAGATTTTATAACTTCATACAAGTGTTAATGCCCTATGCTGTGGCAGGGGGTTGGACTAGATGATCTTTTGAGGTCCCTTCCAACTCCTAATATTCTGTGATTCTGTGATTATTAGACTCTTATACCCTCCCTGTAGACAGCCCCAGGCCAAAATCCCTACTCCAGGGGTTTGAATCTCTGCTAAATGTTGAGCACTTCTCATTAGCCAGAATGAATGATATGGGTAATCACAAATTAGGTTTTATGTCCTGGAGCAGAAATTCCAGCCTGGACCCAAGGAAATCCTTGTGAAAACAAACTTTTTCCACAAAATGTCTTTTTTTTTCCCCCATATACCAGCAGACACAAAGAAAAGTAACTTCTTAAAAAATATCTGAACTATCTATGCAAACCATTTTTTTTTTCTTTTAAAACTGACTGTGTACTATGTGCCTTCCAAAGTGAGACAAGACACCAGAGTCCAGGTGAATTTCATGCCATATTCTCTCTGAGAAGTATGAACTACCAGCTGGACAGTAAAGATATCCCACACCAAAGAAGGAATGATAAGGTATTAAAAAAAAAAGAGAAAAACTTGAAAACTTTTTTCTGATCTTTTGTAAAAAAAATGTTTCTCGTCAAAAGGAAAACAAAGGCAGCAACATATATTGAATATGCATTCCTCTAGCCTCTATCTACTTTAAGGAGAGTTAAACTTTAGTCCTCAGCTTCTTGAGAGTGTTAATTTCATTCTCTAATTATTCGTTCAGAAAAAATAGATAATATTTGAGTGGATATATCAAACTTATTCTAGGATCCAGGTTTGTCTCCTTTGTGTTTTTAACATCCCCACATTAGTAATGATTAGTCACTTCTGTAAAGTCTTGCCAGCACTCTAAATGCATTATACACAGTCAGGAGAACAATTCCAATGATTAGAAAAACTGAAGCATCAAAAAACAGATTCATGTGGTGCAGCTGCAGAGACAAGGTCATGGAGACAAAATGATGCTCGCATTTCATTGAAGGGAGCTGATAGTGAGACTCTTGCAACTCTTCTGCCTTTTTTCTTTGTGCTTTGAATATGCAGCTTTTGTTAGTTTCCTAAGAGAAACTACATCCCAAATGTTCAGCAGGGCATACATCATTTAATTTAAATGGTTTTGAACTATTTGTGTGTGACGTCAATTATCATAATAATCTTCAGGCATATGCAAGGTTAGAATAGACAAAAAACCCCACTGTGGCTTCAGAATTCATTACAGTTAACTCCTCAATGTACCTCAACTTCAAAAAGACTGTACCTTCATGTATTATATGCATATATGACATCTTTGATAGTAATTAAAAGTAAATATTGGAAAGAAGGAAAGAAACATGTATAAGATATGAAAAATATAAAATAAAATAAAATAAAATAAAATATCTACAAATTGTTAAAAATATTAAGCCAAATGAAAGTGCACATAGAAGCATACTTTACCAAATATTTATAGGAGCTATGTCTTAAATCATAGAACCATAGAACAGTTCAGGCTGAAAAAGACCTTTGAAATTATTGAAACCAATTGTCAGTGTAACATTGCCAAGTCCACCAATAAACCATGTCCCAAAGCACCTCATCTACACAGCTTTTAAACACTTTCAGGGATGGTGACTCAACTACTTACCTGAATAGCCTGTTCCAGTGCCTCACAATGTTTTCAGTAGTTATAGGGAACAATGAGGTCTCTCCTAAGCCTATTTTTCATCCTATTCCACTGGTATAAGCATAAATAGCCTTTTGATACTTGAAAACAATGCACAGAGCTGGAGATCTATTCAGCAAACAGAAAAAAACCCAACTAGTAAATTTTTTCCTTTATGTGGTAGGTATGACAAAATATCTATTCAGCTCAACACCAAATGCAGTTTGGTACCCATATATATTTGTAAGCCATCTCCTTACCCTTTCCCATAAACTATTTCTTTTACCACTACCATAAGATAGAAGCCACAGTTACACCTCCCAGAGTTGTCTGTAGCAGGAAATTTTTGTTCTTTTCTGCTTTTTGGCTTCCTGTCCATACCTTAGGATTTCCCTTTAACACATGAAAAAAAGTTATTAATCATGTAACATTCATACTAGGTAAACCCAGATAGTATGAAGAACCAGGCAATGTCTTTTTGTGTGTTCTGCCTGGCTTATCTCATTTTTCTGGTTGCAGCATCACAGTTATGAACTACTGGCAGTTGACAGGCTGAGAACTGGCCTGAGTTTTTGACCAAAAGCCTAGGGCAAAGATCTTCACCTCACACCCTGAGAGGGATAAATAGTCCATCTGCACATAGGCTTGTGGACGCCTACTGGCATATTTATGGAGACAAGTAAATCATTACTAGTTTAAGGCTGACTGCTGGCTACTTTCCACACGGTGAGAAAAGAGGCCAGTGTCAGAAGCCCCTGAATTGTTGCCCCCTATAACACTTGTGCTGTTTCAGAGCCCTTCCTCTTTTTTATTAAATGCAAAATGTCTCCATACTGAGGTTGCCCAGGCAGGAAAGAAAAAAAAATATAAAATCTTAAAGGCTTTAAAACACAAGAAGAGACAGGCCTCCTCTCCCCAAAATGTTTCATTTTCATAGTTTTCCAGTCAATCTCACACATTTGGGGTGCTTGAACATTGTTACGTCTGAAGAGATGTGTGGATGGCAGGGCAGGTGCCCATATCATCCCTAAATGTGAGTAGCTATGTTAGAGATCCCTCACTGATCACTTCAGAAACCAAAGTGTATAGAAACCAGGAATAGCCACAAGGCTCACAGTGAAATGGTGAGAGGCATGCCTGATGAGCAAAGGGAAGGAAGGAAATCTCAGAATTGGGTGCCAGATCTTAGGAGTTCACTGTACACCTGGAGGAATTTGATTGGGAAAATCCAGCTTTCAGTGTTTTTCAGTGGTAGCTGAGAGTAGAGCATAGGTGGAGAAGATACAAGGAGAAGCAAATGGCATGAAGTAGAAAAAAGCATTTAGTAGAAAAAAATGATAATTGCCCTTTCCTAGAAATCAAATGGATGAGGCAGGCAAATACAACACTACAGGCTCCTGGCACAGCTCTCTTCTGTCACAACCCCCCTCTAAGGATCTTGGGAAAGGAGAGATGGTGGGACAAGGTAAGGGATATCCTTCTTAATGGTGCAGAGGAACAAAAAGACTGAAAATCCAATGCAGCTTTGCTCTTTCTCCCAGCTTCTCTCTCTCTGGTGTAAAGGACCCTTGTCCTTTTTCCTCTCTGCTGTCCTCTCTGCTCCTGTAATCCCACCGGCAAAAGTAGTGGAAATGGCAAAAATCTGGAGATGCCAAATAAGCCCTGTTGGCCCCAGCTATAACCGACAGCCTAGTGCTCTAAGCCACAAAACTCAGGGAGGCAGTACTGTTCCCCTTACTGCCTGAATCCCTCTCAGACACAGGCTAGCACACTTATTCACACACAAGGGTACTCTCAATATCCAAAGAAGATTATCTGAACTGAATACTAGCATTGCAATCCTAGTACTTTGTTTGCATCCTAGCAAAATCAGCTTTGCAAACAAAAGAAACAACAACTAGTATAGTCATTCCACCTAATGTTTAGCAAAATTGTCTGGAAGTAACTTGTATTTTGGTTGATTAGCACTATATGAAACAGGAAAAGAAATATTAATTTTACTGACCCTTACTCAAATCAAGACATAACTGTGCTTGCCTATTTCTGTGTTTATGCCTTACTTATGTTTCACCAGGGTAAACTGTGCAACATCTGCTTTGTTTTCCTTAACAACCTTCCTACAGTCTGACTTGGAAGTATCCAGCTCTTGCAGTTTCCAGCATCTTCATGGGAGACACTCAGCACCTCTATAACTATCCATCCTCCGTTACTTGGAGATGGAGAAAGAGTCTGTGAGCAGGTAGCTGAGACACTCACACTGTCAAACAGCTTTGTGCTTTGATGTCCAAAACAGTGTTAAGTGCCAAGGGGCAACTGTCAGAGCAGTGACTGTTAACAATTTATGGGGTTTTTTTGGGTTTTTTTTTGCCTGAAACCGTAACAGTCTCTTGATTGATTTTCCTCTTCGGTCAAAGGAAATAAGCTCTCTAACTTTTAGACTAACAGTATAATGAAATAATGTTTAGCTCATCATAATATAGTATTTCACATTTTGCAAACATAACTTTCAAATGCTAATTCATATCTGATATTCATCAGATACCAAAAAAACCTCTCCAGGTTATTCTGAACTTCTCCAGCTTAAATAAGGAAAGCCTCAAAGTGAAATGTTACAGAGGGGGAGAATCTTACCAGTTGGTACTTATTAAACTGATTAATCTGATTACTGATGAATCATTAAAGAGGATGCTGGGATGGATTGGTTTATGGGCTCTGTACAAATTAAATACAGCTTGTAGCAGGGTGAAGCATGGTTTAACTAGGGTATCGTAGGGGTGTTTTGGAACAAACAAGCAAATGAATGAAGGTTTTAAAGGTAAGTGGGTTAAGGAGGAGCAAGCGTGTTAATGGAGAGTACTAATTCTAAAGACAAGGTAAAGCATTCTTTCTCTGGAAAGCTTTGGTTTCCCTCTTGAAATTGTTAGGAGTAACTTTTTGCCCTGTTCAAAAAACCACAAGCAGTAGTTAGGCTAAATGTGTGAGCTGTTCTGCATCTTGGAAGGTTTCTGCCAATACAGAAAGTGCAGTTTTGTTTAGTATTTGTGGTACTAATGTCACAGAAATGAGACTCAGATGTCTCCTGGTTTGTTAACAAGGTTTCTTCCTTTCTAGCTGCCTGTGAGCTCAGACTGCTAGCTGAAATTGAGGGAGTTTCTGTCTCCCTTTCATTTTCTTCGGCCAGTAAAGTTGTGTGATGGGAAGGTGAAGGCTGAGGGGCAGGCTCCCTAGCAGGGCTGCCGCAGGGCAGAAGCGGCGCCTCTCCTGCTCTAGCTCCGCGCGCAGCCTCGCATCCCGGGGACCATTTTGGCGGAGTGCCAAGACCAGGTTTACTGCCAAACCAGCACAAGGTGGCAGCATGTTAGCACTCTTTTGTTGAACCTAGGCGGGCAGTCACTTGGTAGCTCCAAACTCTCCTGCAGACTTTGAATGAAGGAGGTATGATCCAGGGGGAAACATTAAGGAGCTACGAAAACACTGCCTCTGACTGAATAGAATTATATCGGCGGAGTTGGAAGGGACCCTAAAGATCATCTAGGTCCAACCCCCCTGCCTGGCAGGGACATCTCCCACTGGAGGATGTTTTTCACTAGATTAGGTTGCCCAGAGCCCCATTCAGCCTGTCCTTAAAAAATTCCAGAGATGAGGCTTCTACAACCTCTCTGGGCAACATGTTCCAGTGTCTCACTACCCTAACAGTGAAGAACTTCCTCCTAATATCCAACCTAAATCTCCTCGGAGCCTTCCCTTTTCCAGACTGAATAACCCCAGCTCTCTTAGTCTGTCCTTGTAGGAGAGGTGCTCCAATCCTACCTTATACATTGTGGAGAGCTGGCTACAAAGTGTGCTAAACTACTACTACAAAAAAAACCAACCAACCAAACAAACAAACAAAAAAAAAAACAAAAAAAAAAAACCCACCCAGACTAAGGAAACCATTATTTGTCTTAGCATGCCAACATTGTGGACTCCAAGAAGAAAGTTGTACTTTGCGATATAGAATCATAGAATGCTTTGGGTTGGAAAGAACCTTTAAAGGTCATCTAGTCCAACCCCTTTGCAGCAAGCAGGGATACCTGTAACTAGGTCAGGTTGCTCAGATCCCTCGCCAACCTCATCTTGAATGTTTCCACGGCTGGGGAGTCCATCACCTCTCAGGCTTCACCACCCTTATTGTAAAAAGTTTATTCATTGTGTCTAGTCTAAATCTCCCCTCCTTTAGTTTGAAACCATTACCCTTTGTCCTGTTGCAACAGGCCCTGCTAAAAAGACTATCCCCATCCCTCTTATAACCTCCCTTTAAGAGCTGAAAGGGTTGCAATAAAGTCCCCCCAGAGCCTTCTCTTCTCCAGGCTGAACAATCCCAAATCTCAGCCTTTCTTCATAGGAGAGGTGTCCTATCTCTCTGATCATTTTTGTGGCCCTCCTCCAAACTCACTCTAAGAGATCCATGTATTTCTTTTGCTGGGGACTCCAGAGGTTGGTACAATACTCAGGCGAGGTCTCACCAAAGCAGAGTAGAAGGGCAGAATCATCAACCTTGAACTGCTGGCCACGCTTCTTTTGATGCAGCCCAGGATATGGTTGGTCTTCTTGGCTGTGAGTGCACATTGCTGGGTCATGTCCAACTATTTACCCACCATGACCCCCAAGTCCTTCTCTGTAGAGCTGCTCTCAAGCTCTTCCTCCCCAAGCTTGTACTGATATTGAGGACTTCCCCAACCCTGTTACCATATGTGATCCCCACAAGGTCTCTGTTTTCAGACTGATTCTTTATTGTGAAAAGTGTGGATACAGTGCCCTGGGGATGTTGTGTCCAAGCGTAGTGTGACTGGCAAAAAATTAAATTTGCGCTGGTTATCCCTGTGCTGTGTGCCAGGTGGTGCTGAGTGGCACTCCTTTGGAGACTCCCTGTTATGCAGGGTGAGAACTTGGAGTCTGAGCTAACTACAGGAAGAGGCTGATTATGGATAACCCAAACTAGTTCTGAGTTGAATCTGATGACATACTGATGGAGGAATATTCTGTACTGGCTGAAAAACACTAAAAAAATTATAAATACAGCATCTTGCCTGATAACCTTCGCCAGTAGTTACAGCCTTGTCATTATTAAAAATAGTGCATTGTTTCCTATATGAGTTTTTCTAATTACAAATAGTTCCTGCCTCTGACTCTTACCATGTGTTTCACTACTGGATTGAAAATCTCTTTATGATCCAGTACAAACACTTTCATCAGGGTGAAGTTATTAATTCTTTTTATTTAACTAAATGAAGCAGTCTGAACACTATAAATCTTTCAGGGGAAAAAAAGCATTTTTTTCTGTGCTTTTACTATGTTTGTAGCTGTTTTCTGTGTGCTTTCCAGTTTCTCAATGTGTTATTAGATCAGTGGCCACCCAGAGTAAATGTGTTGTTCTGTTATTGATCTCAGCAGCATCACACAGAGGTAAAATGTCACCTCCCTGCTGCTCCTCATTAATCCCAGTGTTATACAGTCAAAGAACTCTGCCCCAGTAGGCCCTGATACAGACATCTCACACCTCAGCACAACTTAACAACACCAAATTGAGTGTCTATTCTATGTTCCTCTATGAGATGAGTAGCGTTTCTTTTTCCATGTTGCCTTTTTGTTGTTGATTATTCTGGTAGTGAAGAAAAGCTATGTTTGCTGAGGGAAGCTGTTCATGGAGAGATTTTGATAGGAAATTTGAAAGGAAAAGGATTTGGAAAGATTTGAAAGGAAAATAATGTGAGGAAGAAGTTAGGCTTCCATAGTAACAATATTAGCTGTCTCTGATTTCTCTTTAGCAGTGAAGAGCTTTTAGGGGTGAATCCACTACTTTTGAGTCTTTTTAAATTAAAGATAACAATAACTTTTTCAATTTATATGGAAGCTGTGTTAGTCCTATCATATGGTCCTATAAAGTCATGTTCTTTTTCCCTTGGAGACAATAAACAAACCTAGTAGGAATTATCAGCTCCGTTTCTGACCTGTTTTTGCAATGGCTGTACTGGAGGAACACTCAACCACTTGCTCTATCAGCTACTCTGAGACCTGACAAAAGTACACAAGCCTCAGACTGAGCCGGACACTTCTCTACCTCACTTACAAGCTCATAGAGTTGTTTCGGAGGGGGTGGATATGTTGAGTAGCCTCTTTAACCTTGAGTCTCACTTTAAGTGGAAAGCAAAAAGAAAAAGAATAATCAGAGAGGTGAGTGAGTCACAAGGAGGAAGGGCAGAGAGATCAAAAACATCCTATCCCAGATGTTCAAGATTTATCTAAAAAGAAGGGGATATAAGAATGACCTAACCCCTCTCCCTGGGCTTGCCTACTTTACACTGGTGTTGACATAAATATTGTCACGGCGGACCTAAGAGTCATACAGATAGTGAAAACATTATCAATGGCTATAATCTCACATGGGTCATCATGCCTGACTTTTGGGGAGTGAGTGTCCCAATAGTAGCAAACCTGTGAGTAATAACCAGCCAAAAAAACAATAGTAATTATAGTAGTAACAGTTTCTTCCTATTCTTACTTCATTGCCGTTGATCTGAACCATGAGCACTGCATCAAAATGTTGTCAGTTAAACACCCCATTCAGAGTAATATACCACCTTCAGTTTGGCTAAGGTTTTGGCATCTTATATAAAAGATTTAATTGACCTCTATTTCTTCTAGCAGTATCTGGGTATAAGTTTATGGAAAATATAAAGCCCAAGTTTCTCAAGTTCAGATCAGAAGTTTCCTGAAAAAGTCAACAATTACTTTATAAGCTATTTGTTGGCTACTTTCCTGCTGCTGATTTATATTGTCATTTCCAGGTAATCAATAGGAAGGCTGGAACATTTCTAGATGTATTTTCCCCCTGAGGAAGCATCTATCTGTAACTGAAATTTGTATTACAGTTGATTAGATGCCTCAGCTAATACTGGACTCTCATATGGTGTCCATTATGAAACTATCTGTTTTGAAAAAAAATTATCTGTTTTAAAGATATTAAATTCAAAGAGAAAAAGAGACCTGGAAGAAAAATACAAAATTGCCTGGCCAAGATCACAGAGGATGACTATGGTACAGCTAGGACAGCTACACGCCTCAGGTGCTCTGCAGTTTTATGACACAGCATTGTCCTTAAAGACCAGCTCACATTCGAAAAACTCTTTTCCCTGTTATGGTACCCCTCCTTTTCCCAGTTCTGTGGCTGTGATAGACCTAGAAGTGCTGAGCTTTGTGATGTCCCAGTGACCATGACAGCAGGAAAACAATGACCAGAAGAAAAAGAAGCGACAGCTGCTGTGTCCATGATTTTTCTTCATATCAGCTCCAGAATCTTCTCTTATGTCACTCAGACATCACAGAATCATACAGAATTATCAAGGTTGGAAGAGACCTCTAAGATCGTGAAGTCCAACCATCAACCCATCACCATCATCTAAAACCATGTCCCTACAATTAAACCAAGTCCCTAAGTATTACATCTAGTCACTTTTTAAACACCTCCAGGGACTGTGACTCCATCACCCCCCTGGGCAGCCTGTTCCAAAGTCTAACAGCACTTTCATTGAAGAAATTTTTCTATCTGTAAGAGAAAAGGTTCTCAATTTTCTGACATAATCAGATAACATTGAAATTTATACTACTGCTCAACTACCCTCTGTATCCATCTGTCTTGTAATTCTGATTGTGAGATGTGTATACCTGGGACTGTCTCATTCCATGTGTGTACAGCATATTGCACAACTAAGCCATAGGCTGTAATACAGTTCTAGCACAATAATTTCTCTGAAAATTCCTTGCTCTATTTTACTGTTCAGCTTTAGACATCTACAATACAACTTCAGTGTCTGCATCTTGAGAGAATCAAATGCAAAACCCCCAAAATCACAATCTTTAGCCAGAACAGCCTAGAACACCCTGTCCCATGTGAATTGGACTTTCATGGTAAAAGCTTTCATAAATTGGTGCTTTCATATGTAGTCTTCAACATGCTGGATAAAAAATCTTTCTTCAGCCAAGCTAATCACTGAGAGTGAATGAAAATACTTAGCATCTGTGGCATCTCACATTAACATGTGGGTCAAACTATCACCTTCTGAACATGGTTGATGACTGTGATGAATTTTACCTGGAAAGAGATGCTTATCCTGCTATCACAGTAATTGCCTGTGTCTTTGAGAAAGCAGGGGATTAAGGTTCAATCCTTTCTTTGAAACAAATTGTTGTGTGATATTCTCAAATAAAATCATTTATAATCCTAAATTGTCTTGTTTTATCCTGAAGCTCAACATGGGTTTTAAAACCTTCCTGTGTAAACTTTTGGGCAGTTTGCAAAGCAGCTCTTATAATAAGACCCTGAATATCTAGCCTGAGGTTATGAACACTGAATGGTGACACATCACTGAACAGTTAAGCTGTAACAGAGTATTTTTGAGGATATTGCCTGCAAAGTACATAACTGGTCAAGATAAAGCAACAATATAGACCTAGGGAAAACATAGGAAAATTTCAGCTTTTCAGCAGGACTAGCTTAGCATTGTGTTTGTCCCATTCTTCTTGTTCCTGTACACTGTTTAGCTTGATCAGAGCTAGCTGAACATGACACAACATTGCAGGAATAACCTTAATATGTGTTTGTTTCCTTTCTACATCAGTAAAACTGGCTACATGGGCTTTCTAGCCTTGTACAGTTAGCAGACTGAGAATAGTGGAAAACAGATTTTGAAGAGAGAATGCTGTCTAACCTGATAACAATGGGACCCCTACATAAGCCTTATCAGGGAATTAAACTGGTGCTCAGTAAAATTCAGCCTCCCTCTGGACAGGTAATGTGCTTAGAAATAGCATTTGTGCTCACTGCTCTCCTTAGAAGAACTTGGAAACCTCATTTGACAGAGAAGCTGACTCTGGTTCTGGAAACTAGTTTCAGTCATTAATTCTTCACTTGCTGCATAATTTAGACCCAATTAAGTGAGCCTGGAAGTTTATTCTAGCTGTGTAGATTTTTATAAATATCAGGTACATCAGCAGAGTGGTTTTAAAAGAAAGTTTGAACACTGATAAATGTGTTCCTATAGTGTTACAGTCATAAAAATAGTTCTGACAGAGGAGACAAAGTAGTCTACAAAGACTTCTCCCTTATTCACAAAGGTGTAGATGAAGGAGATGTGAGGCACAGAAGATGAGTATTAGTGAGAGCAAGTTTAATTGACAATGGCAGATATTTTTGTGTATCAAAGTAATAGTGAACATCTCCATTTCAAACACAGTTTTGGCCTTCTCCCACTCTGAAAATGAAAATAGAACATCTTTATTTCAAACACAGAACTGGCCTTCTCCCACTCTGAAAATTAAAATAGTAAGCAGAAGCAGAAAGTGGGAAAAAAAGTGTCCACAGCTTTCCTTGTCTTGCTTTCCAGGACAAATACCCTGAGATAAATTTTTGAAGATAAGCTTCATGTGTATCAAAGTCTATTGCCCTTTTTGGAAAAGTTTTCGCAGTTCATCTAAGGACCAGATTATGTTATCTGCTGAGCCTTCCTAGTACATGATAATCTCCTGCCCCTGTCAATACTCTGTCCATTTGTCCAGCTCTGAATGGGGTGGTGAGACTTGTCCCAGTGGTGGAAGGCTCCACATTCATTCACATTCATCTAGAACTGAACATTTTCCTCTCACTAAATGTACAAAGCAGTCCATGTTGAAGGATATAACTGGGCACTTTTACTTCTGGTGAATATTCAGATAAAGGAAATAACAGACTCTAACAATGGGCTGAGCCATGTTTTCCCAAAAGGTCTTTTTTACCTCCCAAGGCAAACTAAACTTTCTAGCCTACAGTTTTTCTTTCTGTGTAACTCACTAGCTCATGCAAATGAAGATGCCAGTCCTGCTTTGTGATGACATAGCAGAAGAAAGCTCACACCAAAGAGATCTTTGGAATAGCTTCAGTCCCTGGATCTGATATATAACCTAGGAGAAAAAGGAAGAGAGGTCATTAGATAATCACTTGTAAGTTCAAGTGGTGTCACATCACACTCAAAAACACTAGCCATCCCACTCCAGCTTCTTCCACACAGAGGGACATCGCTTGCAAGATACAGTACAAAGCCAAATAGAACATCTCTATCTCATGACATTTTTCTAATGTATTATGTTTTCATTACAAGACTGGTAGAACAAAAATGACAATTCCTACTATTTACCTACGTTAAAGCCAAACTAATCTTCCTAGTTTATTTATACAGTTTACAAACATTCCTGTGAGCAATAGCTTTGCTTTCTCAAAGATCAGCCAGGAAATGGTAATTGAAAAGTAATAACTTTTTATGGATCCTTGCCACAAGGAGCATATGTGCTAATAATGCAGGTTGGTGGGGGTTTTTTCTTAGGTTGCTGCTCCTTCTAACAGCAATTTCCCTAAGCAAAGCACAGTGTACATAAAATACTGAAGAATTTGCTTAGTGAAAAAGATACAGCATTTTGGAGAGCTGCATCACAAAAACATTTTTTATCTTCTCTTTCATCATAAACAGCTTGAATGCAGCAGGAAACCTGTGGCACCCTGTTTCTTGTTTAAAAATGTATGAGTAGTTTGATTAATGGTTTTATCTACCAGATGAATTGAGAATTTTCCTGGGATTGCACCAAGTGCAGAAGACAGCTGAAATGCTTCAGGAGAGGACTGTGTTGCTCTACATATATTTTATTAATTAAAAGATCATTCCAATCACTGACAATAAAGCAAATTGTGTTGAATTCCTGTTTTGTTTCAAAGGATCGATAGATGGGTTTTATGCCTGCTGTCTCTCAGTTTCAGATTTTCCCAGAGCTTCCTAGTGGCTCCAATGGGCATTCCTAAATTATGCCTTTGAGACATTTCTCAAGATCAGCTTTTTTTCTGGAACAGACAGCAACTCTGGAAACAAGTCCCAGCAGGGAAACTCCAGGGCATCATCTGGAAGAGAAAGGTCCCTGAGTACTGAAGTGTTTAATGGGGTGTTTAATGGGGTGTTTATATACCACTACACATATCTGGATGATTCTTGGGCTCCCAAGGCTCTTCTTGGACTGCCTGCAGCAGCTCTGAGAGTCCCAATATGAATAAAGGGTTGGTGGATGCAGGAGCAAGATGTGACAAGCTGTTCTTGACACCATTTCACAGGGACAGTGCTGGCAGAGGAAAGGCCTACCTACCTGTCTCCGTTCATGACTTAGTGAGGGCCATGTCTAGTTGGGCTGGACTCATGACTTTCCTCATGTCTGAGAAGAGACTGCAGACCTGGCAGTGACCTCTATGCAAGCCTATCCTAGCCAGTCTGAAGGGTGCTTGTTTGTGGTTTTCATAAACCTTTCAGAAATCATCAGATGTCTGGAACAAAGTACAAGCTTTGGTTTGTATAAGGCGAGGCAAATGTGCTCTGTAATCAACACACCATGGGCTGCTGAAAAATATGAGGCTCTAGCTCAGACTGAATATGCAATGCTGACTGAATCTACCACAAGTCAAAAAGGTGCTCACTTTACTTAAATTTTGCTAGGCTGAAAGACACACAACCTGAGAGTCAGCTACAAAACAAAAACAACTAAACAGGTCTCAGTTTTATAGGAGGAAAAGTTGTCACTCCAAAAATGTAGTGAGAAGGTCAGACTGGCAACTGTATCAGCTTCCTCTGTGATTAATTAATTGATTTTTATCTTAATCAAAAGTGTGATGGATACAATGCACTGTAAATGCATTTCACTTCATTCGTGTCCCAAAGAATATATGATGTAATTATAATCCTGATTAGATCATCCTAGTAGATCATCATGCTGTATCTGAAAAAATCATCTTTGTCCATATTGTACTCATAGCTCTACTTCACCTTACTCCTGGAGAAAGAAAGTTTTTGTAAACAGTACTGTTGAGTATCTGTGCAAAAGTAGCTGTGAATTCTCAGAGAATACAAGAGCTAAAATTCTTAATTCAAAACATTTTGAATGAAAATATTAACTATAATTCTCCAGTGAATTCTCTGATTTTGTTAGCAGCAGAAAGCAGAAGTATGAACAGATACAGTATCCAGATAATCCCTTTACTAGGATGCAGAAAATACTTCACTTTTTCCAATTCCATTATATGTATTTTGCATAGAATTTAGCTAATTTGCCAACAATTAAACAACTTGACTTAAAAATCAGAAACACTTGGCATGTCTGGCTGTGACATATTTGTCTGAAGCCTTTCAAATGTGTAAACCACTGAACTCTTAATAGAAGCTTGAAGAATTTAGATATGTTTATCAAGCATTTTATTTCTCTGTACTTGTCAAATGTACACAAGCATACATATATTCACCTAATGCACATTCTTATTTCTTCTCTTTACAACTCCCTTTTGTAGGTCCTTTTCTTCCCTCTTTCATGATTACTAGTGATCTCACTGAAGTGAAGGTCCATCACTATACTGTATATCAGTCAACATGATACCTGACATTTATATCCACAGGACTCTGTTGGAGAGCAGAAACCTTCAAACAGTACTTTAAAACAAAAAATGCAAGGTTTTTGTGAATTACACATATGAGGAAATATGTTGCTGACTGGTCCCATCAGCAGATTGGAAAGAGATTGAGTCATAAGTCACAGTCTGCCTCCAGGTTTCTCTCACACTCAGCATGTGTGGATGGAGTACATATTTTCCAGTTTTCAACCAATAGTTTGTAGATAAAAAGATTGTCTACGATAATTGATTACCTCAGTTCCAGATGCCCTGCACAAGAAACAAGGATGGATGTCTTGAAAATTTTACCTTTAGCCAATTGGTCTTGGGTAGACAAGATGCCAGTGCCCCTCATGGGCACCCAGAATCTCTCTCTCAGATTTCCCTTACACAGAATCACAGAATGACAGAATCATTAAGGTTGGAAGAGACCTCTAAGATCATCAAGTGCAACCCTCAACCTATCACCACTATGCCACTAAATCATGTCCGTAAGCACCACATTTATACATTTTTTAAACATCTCCAAGGATGGTGACTCCACTACTTCCCTGGGAAGCCTGTTCCAATGTCAAACAATTCTTTCAGTAAAGATTTTTTTTTCCTAATACCTAATCTAAACCTCCCCTGACACAACTTGAGGCCTTTTCCTCATCATCTTACCGGTAACCCACAAGAAGAGACCAATTCCCACCTCATTACAGCCTCCTTTCATGTAATTGTAGAGAGAGAGAAGGTTTCCCCTAAGCCACGTCTTCCTCAGACTAAACAACACCAGTTTCCTCAGCCACTCCTCATAAGACTTATTTTATGTCCTCCTGTCACAAAGCTATGTGGCAGGAGCAGCAGTTCAGAAAGAGGCAGAACTTTATCTGTGTAATTTATGAAGCTCTTTTGGCACAGAGATTATAAATACTTAGTGCTTTGGGTGCACACTGTACGTTATGTGACCTGCATCCATATGAGTCAAAGCAGCCCAGGCCTTGGACTTCAGGAGCTGAAGGTCTCAGAGTTTTCTGGGCTGAGCTACTGTCAAGAAGATGTTATGCAAGATACATTCCATTTGCAACATGACTGCCTAACTTAGTAAGCATTTAATTTATCTTTTAAAAAAAACCCCCATATTAATTATGAAGCACTTTGAGACCAGGAATAAAAAAATTCACTAACCAGTTGATAATATCATCCTAATGAGATAAAGAATCCAGGATTGCAAAAGTACTCTTATGTGATATTTATTTATTTATTTATACACTGTAAAGCTGAGTCTATCTGATTGAGTTAATTACTACACTCTCCTTTGTGATAGCTTCCTCATCTGTATCTTGATAGTCTGATGTCAGTGAGCTCAGAAATCCAAGCAATGACCTGAAACACCCTAAATAACAAGCTGCTTGTACTAAAGCATGGAAACATGTTCTGGCACATATTCAGGCCACTGCAATAAACAGGACAGTGGCCACTATGGTAGGACAAAGGGCTGGAAACCAGCTTTCTAAAAAAATGCAGTGCTTTGAAGTCACCCATCTGTACCGCAAGTTCAAACACTTTTGAGGAGCATCACATGCTGCAGCAGGAATGAATGCCCTAGTAGGTATCAGGGTACCTTTCTATAAAAGCACCTTGTGTCTTCCTTCCCCTCATCAGCACGTGGCCAAGCAGAAAGAGTTCTTTGTAGTGGTGGTACTTTAAGATGACCAGCTGCTATAGAATAAAGGCAAGCATAACACAAGTATCAAATGGAAGACCCATCAAAGCTTTCCAGGGCTTTGACTGGCTTCCTGCTGCAGACCTTTTGAGTATTAGTTTGAATTTTTCACAATTCTACATTCCAAAAGACTTCAGCAAAAGCATTAGTTACAATTTTATATAACTTGAGGGAGGATCATGCAAGTTCTGTTGATGCATGAATTTTATATACCTTCATAGCTCTGTAAAATACTTGTCATTCCCAGTGGAAAAGTGTGGCATATTGTAGCATCATTAAGGAAAAAATAAACTATTTGTTTAAAATATGAACACACACTGCACAATACTTCACACTTTGAGGGGATCAGTTTTCAGGACAAAGTCACTGATGATTTTCAAAGCTGGGAATGTCAAGGCTGTGCTGTTGGTCTTTAAACATAAAGCAGATATAACACTGCTTCCATAAGCTGGGGAGGGACTTTTTAGGAGGTCAGACAGTGATAGAACCAGGAGAAATGGGTGTAAGCTAGAGGAGGGTAGATTTAGGCTGGATATTAGGAAGAAGTTCTTCACTGTGAGGGTGGTTAGGCAGTGGAACAGGTTGCCCAGAGAGGCTGTGGAAGCCTTTTAAGACAAGGCTTGATGGGGCCCTGGGTAACCTGATCTAGTGGATGGTGTCCCTGCCAGGCAGGGGGTTGGAACTGGACGATCTTTGAGGTCCCTTCCAACTCTGACAATCCTATGATCCTATAATTCACACTCCCACTGCAGCAGCCCTACCAAAACGGCAGCTTCCTTCTTTCACCCTCAACACAAGCAAAGGGAGATGTTTGACAACTTGTCTGGCAATTGTTAGGATGATAGGGCTGCTCAAAACAAGAGGCCTGAGCAATTTATTTCTGTGATTTTCCAATTTGCTTCTTTTTCAAAAAACAACAAAAGCAATAAAAACACAAACAGCTTTCCTGTAAATAAATGGTTCCTTGTGATGTTTTGCTGAAATATTCTTTTTAAGAAGTCTTTGCCATCCCCAGGACATACTGAGCTGACTGCCCTGTGCCAACAAGGCAGATATCTTATGAAGGACATCAGGACTAAAATTGCAGTGCAGTAGTTCATTTATATATCCATCCCTGAGATATTAATACAGGACCTTTTCTACTGAACTGCTCCCCAGCAGGACTGTGAAAGCTTATTCATTAAGACCATCTTCTCTGCCACTGGGAGGTGTTGTAGTCACAATGGTTTTCCATTAAACAAGAGTGTTGCTCAGCAATACAGAATCACATAGTCACAGAATTATTAAGTTTAGAAAAGAGCTCTAAGATCAAGTCCAACCATGAACCTATCACCACTATGTCCACGAAATCAAGTACCACAACTATATGGTTTTTGAACACCTCTAGGGATGGTGACCCCTTCACTTCCCCAGACAGCCTGTTCCAAAGCTTAATAACTCTTTCTGTGAATAAATTTTTCTTAATATCCAATCTAAACCTCCCCTGGTGAAAATACTATGAAGTGAGGACAGAAAGTCTTCTGATTTCTTATGTTAGAAATCAGAAATCTTATCTCAGAAATCTTCTGATTTCTAACATATCACCTCTAGATATAGTCTCATACACTGGAGCACACAAAGTTCACTTCTTACCAACATAAGGAAGGACTGATGTCAAAGGCTCAACCTTCAGGAGGATCCTAGTGGTAGAAAATAATAATATCTGATGAGGACTTCTTCTCAGATGATTTTGACACCTTGTTTTTCTGCAAGTCATCCTTGCATTTTTCTTGGGCATCTATTTTTGAAAGCAGTAGTCAACTACCTTTTTAGATTCCAGTCCATTTCCCATGAAAATAAACTTAATTAAAGTCTTGCTTTCAGACTATTGTTTTAGGGTTCATTAAATAGTGAAGTTGAAAAGCATAATCTTCATTTTGCAGACAGTACCTGTTTGGGAAAAATGCTAAAGTTATTTAGCTTGTATAGTTAATTAAGGTTTTATAATATTTAATATTAGTCTGAGATAATGCAAAAAAATGACCTTTTATGAATGTTTACATAAATGTCATTTTAAATAACTGAAATGTGAAACATTCATATACTTAATTTATAATAGTAACCCTTTACAGACTATTTTGAGTGAAATTTTAGTTATGATAATCCCATTATATAATAATATGAGTTTCATTCATGTGGCAATTCTAATAATAAAACAAAACAGGGAGAAACAACATATAGTGGAGGACAAATAAGTATTACTATGCATTTGATTTACAAATGCATTTGAATGATGAAATAAAAAGTTGAATATTGAAATCAGCGGAATGATACCAGTACATAAAATGCTGCATACTGATTTACTAAAACTTTGGGTCTACACAGCCAATTCATACTTATTTTAAATAGCCTTGGTAACCTAAATAACTAATAACTCCAAATGTTTGCAGGAGTCTGCTCTTGAATTGGATCTTACTAAAGTTCTCTTTCCATGTGGATTGTCCCCATGATCCTAAAAGGTTTTGCTTCAATTTGTCAATTCAAACATATCTGCCCCTGTGATGAATCCAAATTAAGCTGTGCATCAATGGGCATTTTGCCCTCATTCCTCCTTATTTTTCTACTCTTGTTACATCTAAATATACTCAGGGACATTTGGAATAAGTAGTGTTTCTCTGCTGAAGGAACTAAACAATGCTAGCAAAAAAAAGGAATGGCAGAGAAGTGCATTAACTGCCAGGAACAGAGTCATAGAAGAAAAGACTTTGCCTAATTGTCAACTTTCCATGACCCAGTAACAGGAAGTTTTTCCAAACATGTGTCTGTTGTGGTTATTTTGATTTGATGTCTGTCAGAGAGATGATCTCACTGGCACCATTTTATGAAACTATAAGGAATATGTAACTGATCTGCTTAAAAGTGAATGATGGCACACGACCTTGGCATGGAGCTAGGTTTATGCTTTTGATTTACTGTAATTAGTTCCTTCTGGGGTTAGTAATTAATATCTCCTGGGTTAAGTGCCTCCTGTCAATGAACTAATAAATCTCATCCTGTGAAGAAAGAAGTTGAATTTTCTAAGGTGAGCATGTTACTGAATTTATATGTACCTAAAGCAATACTCCTCTATTCCCTTTCAAGGAATTAAATCATTTACTGACATATTCTGTCTTTACTAACTTTTATATGACAGCTCTCTTTAGATTGTCAGAACCTGGGTTAAATTCCACAGGGCTAAAACCTGTATGCTATTATGGAAATATTTTTTTTTTTCTCGCACTCTTAAATCCAAATGTGAAATGCTTTCAGATATCACAAGCATTTGGACTCTTAATATCAGCCTTGTTAGAAACTCAGTTGTTTTTAAGCATCATCTGACAGTAAATTACCTCAGAATGAAAACTGCTGCTGTATATGCATAACTACTAGAAATTAACAAGTAATTCCTAAAGGGAAACTGCTAATTCTGCCCTCTCCCTGCAGGTAACCTCTATGGCTGTGGAATTATATTGTTACCATTGATTACCACATCAACAACAAGGCAATTTATAGTAGATCAGATGGCTTCTAAAAATAACTTCTCTGCAGGAAGGACTTAGAAGTTCTGCAGTAGCACTGCTCTTGCTCTTGCTCTTGCTCTTGCTCTTGCTCCAGCAGGATGAGGATGAGGATGAGGATGAGGATGAGGTGACTGTCTTGTCTGCTCTTTTCCACAGATAGCTTTCCACTCTGTTCTTTTAGTTCAGTGAATTTTTCAATGGGCAGAAGTAGCAGTGCTGCAAGATGTCATTGTTTTGGATAACTCTGAAAAAAACCCTGAACATGTTACAAGACAAGGGGAAATGGTTATAAGCTGCAGGAGGGGAAATTTAGGTTGGAGATTAGGAGGAATTTCTTTGCCAGGAGGGTGGTTAGGCACTGGAATGGGTTGTCCAGAGAGGTTGTGGATGCCCCACCCTTGGTGGTGTTCAAGGCCAGGCTGGATGTGGCCCTGGGTGACCTGGTCTAATGATTGGCATCCCTGCCCATGGCAGGGGGGTTGGAACTAAATGATCTTTAAGGTCCCTTCCAACCTGAGCCATTCTATGATTCTATGATTCCATGTTTGCAGGGTAACCTAAAACCTTCTAAAACATTTTCGTACTTTCTTTTCCTTCATATATTAATCAGCCTTTTACTGAAATCCATATCCTTTTTTTCTCTAGATAATCTATATTTTGATATTTACTTTCTGCTATTTGATGTCACACCCTCCAACTATTTAAAAAGTTGTCCCATAAAGATCCATTATTTTTTCATAGCAAAATAGCTATATATACATAGGGTGAACATTAAAATCAGGGTAAATAAATAAATCAAGGTAAAAGTAATTGTGATTTATATAAGGGGCAAAAGTGTCTTGCAGGACCCAGTGACACTGCAGCTGGCATCTATGCAGGGTGTGTGGGCATAGATGGGCACATGTGCCTCCATACGTAAAAGCAGGGCTTATGTGACACTGGAAGTTGCTGGTGGATGGGAAGAGCCAGGGAGTTTTTCTCAGTGTCCTTAAGTATCTCATGCATAGCCTCACTTCAACAAATCTGCTCTATGTGAGGGTCCAAATACTTGGATGAGGCCCTTTACTGCTCCAGATTTCTGTACTTCAGACTTTTCCAACTGTCACAACGTGGTGTCCTGGGGAAGCAAAACCCGTGTATAGGATCATCAGGAGGATTTCAAAGCTGTATGTGGTCTGTTTTTCTCTCTTAGAGAGAAGAGTGCTTAGTTATTTCCCTGAAGCCTTAAGAATATATTGTTTATATTAAATATTATTATTTCCTCCTGTTAAACTATTCTCCTTTCGCATATGACTGAAGTATGCAATCTAAACAGAGCAAAAGGAGCTCTTTTAATCTTAAGAAAGCAATTTTCAAGTCTTTTTCATTAATCTGCTTTAAAAAACTCATTTTGTTGAATAAAAATTTGCCAACCAAGATTTTCCATTCAAAAACATTTGAGCAGTTCTACCTGCTGTAAAATATTGAAAAGCAACTGGATTGCCATGTGGAATTTCAGCTAAAAACACGAGAATCACAGAATCATTATGAGAAGCTGAGAGTCTTTTCCTACAAAAATGTACTTAGTATATCTAAGAGTCTTTCTGACAATTTTTTGATCCAAGTGAGTTACATCTCACGTCACTGGCTAAAGATGACTTGATCACAGAATGAAACTATCCTTTCTGAGCTAAATGATCATGACTTTATTATATTAGACATCTGCAAGCAGAATGAACCCTCAACAGGAATTTTTTGTGCTTCAGAGGAATTCAGTTTCACTAAATTGAAACTAATCATAAGCTAAGTCAGTTGGGAAAGATCATTTTAATAGGAAAACAAAAAGAGTGATAATTGAAATGAGGTTAGAATGCTTAACAAATTTATGAAATCTCACATGGAGGGGAGGCTATAGCATTTAATAATTCAGCCTCACCTAGCAAGAGAGTAAAAATAGTAAGGGTTAAGAAGTGCCTTGGTTGGTGAGAACAATAGAAGTTATATGGAATCAGAAGAAAAACAGATAGAGGAAGAGCAGGTCAAACCCTACAGAATGTGGAGAAGCAAGTAGTCTAGGAGCCAGGAGCAGAAGCCCTAATGCCAGCTGTGGTCAGCTGTTGAACAGAAATGATAGAAAGTCAATAATGCAGAAAAACTAGGAGGTCAATAATGCAGAAAGGCTGTATTCAACAAATGTTTTTGATCTTCAGCTGAAGGAAGTCTCTGTGTGATATAGCTCCCACCAAAAACAACTACAGACATAAACCTGAATACAATAATGTTAAACATTTCAAAACTAAGTATGCCTGAAGAACTTTTGTTTATGAGACTTAAAATAATAAGCCAAGGAGATGTGTTAATATCAATACTGAGTTTCAATACTCTTGGATAATAGGAAAGTTTTGATTCATATTAAAAAAACCACTGTTACCGGTTTTTTAAAGTATTTATAGTTGATACAAGCCCAGAGCTTATATAGTGATCTGTTAAGACAGAATTAAGGAAAGGAACAAATAAAATTAGCTTTGATTTAAAGAAAAAACTTCTCAAAGTATATTAATGGGTTTTTTTCTGAGAAACTAAAGCTTAGCTGAGTATGACATTATTAATTTACTACAGATAGTGTCTCCTTAATGGTGTTCAGAAAAATTTTGGCTTTGTTCAGTGTGGTGCTTTTAATGAGATGAAAAGATAAAAAAATCAACATTGCATACTTTTGAAGGATTCAAAGCTAGTTAACTGAATTCATGTCAGAGTAATTGTAAACAGTTTTCACCATCATTGAACAGATGTGTTTCTAATAAGGACCCTTGGGGATCATTTGTATTGAACATTTTTTCCCAGCAACCTTGAAGTAAATATAAAACGTGAAAAGGAAAAGCCTAGAAGCTGAATCCAGCTGAATTCACACTGTTTTCCCTGGTCTAAAACATGAACCCACACTCAAGCTTTAATGAGCCAAACTGGAATCATAAGCACTGAAAACATTCATTATAATTTTAGTCAGTTTATCCTGGCCTAAATCAGGTAAAGAAACAAGATTAAATGTCATTTTCACTTTGATCTAAATGGCTCTAACTACTTTAGTTCATCTAGTGCAAATGCCATGTCAGACCAGCTTCTGTTTAGCTCTGGCCCTTGAGTGTCCACATCACAGTGTCTAAAACAGAGGAACTATTACACTGAACTGATCATTTATGCATATCAGAAATGAGCATGGTTTTGCATTGATGTTTTCACTTTATAGCGATGGCTCTGCTTTTAGAGCAAGATCTTATGCTGGCCAGACTTTAGAGAACTAAGTGAAGTTGACCATGCTGCCCCACTCCAGCAGTTCTTCATGCTGATCAAAAGCTGAAGAAAATAGACTTCAAGTTCTCTTCTGAATCTAATTCAATGCTTATATAACAGAAAAGAAAATTTTTTATAAAATCATAACTGTTTTGTGACAGATTTCTTATAGTTATACTGAAAAAATACAAACCCAACTAGGATGTGACAATTGACACACTTTGTTTGAATTTAGGCAGGATACTTCTATTAAATTGAGTCCTCAAAATGCCATTATGGTTCATGGATAGTAATAAAAGCAGAAGAATTAATTAAAAAAACCCACAGAGGTGCTAATTCCTGTTTTGTAATGAAAAGCAAACAGTCAGCTGTGAACTTACCAGGAAAAATCTAAGTGACTTTATTCTAACTCTTAGATCTACCCACTTCCTTCATGAATGTCGTTTCTTTTCGTGTTCTAGCCTTTGGCCTACAATCATCTGCAGGATGTACAGTGATGCTATTAGACAGCTCAGCAGGAATTGGTCACACCTTCTGTGGGGGCATCTCCTGTGAAGTATCAATTTGTTACACCAACAAAGTGGCTCATTTCTTGCTGTGTCCTATTTTACCTTATTTTGTCTTTCTCCATTGTAATTTATTCCTGGTAGGTCTTGAGGTTTTAGAAAGCCACTGACTCTCAGTAAAGTGTAACATAACACACATAGATGTTCAATGTCATATATCTCCAGTTGTATTTGATATATTTACCCCTCCCATTTGACAATGGAAGCTCGAATAGGCATCATTATGCCTCTGTCTTCTTCTAATGACAATAGTTTATACAGGTGCAAAGCATATATATTACTTATTTAGCAGGCATCTATAAGCCCATGAGAGGCAGGTAACATTTTCAATAAATAGGCCATTTATAAAAGTAAGCAGATGAGATTTTTTTTCCCCATGTTATTGTCAGCAATAGCAAATTCATAACAATATTCATTCTGTGCTATGCAACATACTCATTTGGAACATTTTAACATTGAGTGCTGTCATACTCCACTCTCTTCTTATTCCTCAATAAAAAACAACTTCATAAAAAGCCTGGCCCTGATCCAGGGCACCTCAGAGACAGATTTGAGTGTGCCTCATTTTTAGGCTCCTATGTCTGTGACGATAAGAGGATGATTAAGTTTTTCTTAACTAAGCTTCCCATTGCCCTTTAAAGTATAAAGAGTTGGGTACTTCTAAAGGACTCTAGGAAGTCCAATCTACTTGTGGAGCCTGTTGGAACTCTACTGCTTAGTAAATTATCCCATCAATATGAGAAAAAATGGTAGAAGTAACCATGCATTCCCAGCATCCCAGTAGATTCAGCAGTGGTGTTCTGTGTCTCCTTGTTTTTATACAATATTTTAAAAAATACAGAAAATACAGTGAATGCAGTTCTACAGTCTAACCACTGCTGTCAAGATTGCACTGGGTGGTGTGAAAATGAAGGTAAATATAGCTCCTGCCCAGGCAAGAGTACAGGCCTAACTATTGCTCTATCAATTCAAATTTAGCTTTTCAGAGAGCTCCCTTTCTAAAAGGCCTGGCATAATATAAGATGAGACAAAAAAAATTCATTTCATTTAATAGAGCTGGAACAGGGTCCTCTTTGAAACTGGAAAGAAGTTTTGAATGGTACACTGACATTTTGCTTACTCTACATGAATAACTGCCACCATCTTCAAAATTATACAAATTTGATTTCTTCAGCCTTCACTTTGTGTATAGAATTTTTTGTCTTCGAAGGTAAAAATTTTAGGTTTCTGGCATGCCATATATATATATTTTTTAAATAATTCTTCCAAAATTGAAGGCGTGTTAACAGCTGACATATAAAATATAGAATTCAAGTAAAATTAGAAAAAGACAAAGAAGTTAAAGGCAGAGTTAGGAATTTAATCTACATTGAACCATTCATTCCTTCTGAAGAATGCAAACATCTCCTCAGGTTATTTAAAATCACACCAGCCCAGAAGGTTTTGTTGGATCTAGATCAAGTCAATCTGTCTTTTCTTTAGCCAGTAGGATAATCATTTCTAGATTAGTTAAAACCTATGTTGCTGGAGATTTTTATGACTGTTAGTGATTAGTCAGTATGATCAAAATTCTCAGCAGGGTCTGTGATTCTCACAGAAGACCACCCACACTGACTCAAGCAGACAATGTTCTTCTCCATCAGTAGCCATAAAGACATGTTTACAAAAGAGTAAAAGAACAGGGCAAGAATGTACACTGCTTCTTCTTATCACTCTTCCAGCCTCCAAATATTGTCAGCCCTTTTTTTCTGTATTTAGTGGTTCTGAATGCATTTCTTTTCTAGGAACTTCTATCTTAAACTCACATCCCCTTGTAACAACCACAGAATCCTTCAAGAGGGGTGCCTTGCAAGGAACCTGCTCATTCTTCTGAGGACTGTCACTAAAATCATACCTCTCCTTATCTATTTTCAAGCTAGCAATTATTTTCTCAGAGGCACACATCCATGTATGGCAATATTGTCTTTAAGCAGATAGTATTTGTTGCTGTTCATTCTGCACTTATTTATCACTGCAATATGTATCTATATTGTCTGCCTTACATTCTTTAAGTCAAGATGTTGTTTATCAGTCACCAGTGCCATCTTAATAAAGAGGTTTTTAGCATCTGGTTGTGTCAGACAATGGCTACTGTTAGCTGGAGGCACTCAATTCCAGACCAGTAGATGAACATTTTCTGCAAAGTGAATTTTTAAAGCTGCCTCCAAATTATTAATATAAGAAAAGCAAACCCACTATTTATTAAAGCAATGAGGAATTTAACACATGGAGATCTGTAGGAAGAAGAAATTAAAAAGATCAAGAGTTCTGAAATCCTAACAGCTTGCCTATAATAGAGTCACATTGCCCAGTTGGAGAAAGGCCAGTTATGTGTACACTGGTGAAAGGGAGGGACCTTAAAAGAAAGCCAGTCTGACACCAAAAGTGTCCTTGATCCGTCCCTGTATCTGTATTTCTCACTAAATCTTTCCATGAATGCTGCTGGGCATTAAACAGGTACTTAATGCCAATCAGGACATAGTGGGACAAATTATTTAGGTATCTAAAATGTGATAAAGAAGAATTCCCTAGTAGATGAAGACGTTTTAATTCAAGGAGTTATGCAGGATCTAAATCCAAAACAGCCTCGGGTTTTGGTATGTCTTGCTTTAGTTGATTGCGTCCAAAATTATACTTCATTATCTTCACCTCATTCCTGAAGAAGTTTAATTCTTTAAGCATTCTCTGAGCAGGATCAGTGCTGCCTGAGCGGATTATGCCTCTTGGCAAAGGTCACTTTGCTACTCATATTCCAGTCCGGTAGCACCCAGCTCAGCCACAGTTTGAGAAAGGCAGGTTCGTTTTCCTCTGCCTGGGAATTTTCAAACCCACATCCCCTGCATCCCAGGAAAGTACCCTAATCTTCCCTTCCACCCAACCACGAGCTGGGAGTTTAACAGAGTCTGTGTTGATGCTAATCTGAGTACAAAAGGAAACATGCCCCCTTGTATACCTATTTTAGCATGTTTCTGTGTGTGGGAGGAGACCTCAGGTGTGATCTCTCCTTCAGGGACTGTTTATTCACTGCAGCTTAGGACTAGTGCATATGAAATGCATAAACAGACCGTGGAAGAAGATCAGGAGCCTGGGTCTTTGCTTGTCCCCAGAGAGTGTTCTAACTGTATAATCATGCTCATGGGTAAATTATTTCCAGGATTTTCATGCTTTTGTGCACAAAATAGCAGGCACCACAGGGAATGTCCCCAAGGAGCCAAGTGTTTTATCAGAGCAGGTACAAATCTCTGACAGACAGAGATAACGCCTTTTCTTTTACATCACGAATAAAGATGGTAAGAATTAGCCTATTGCAAGGAAAGGGTACTAACAGCATTATGGTTATGTTAATTAAATTTAAAAAAAAATGCATCACACTTATCTTTAAAAAATCTAGTGGGGACTTGCTGAGGGAGGTGGGGGAAGAGAAGGCCAAGCTGCTGCAGAGCTGCCCTTCTTGCCCTTGGCAGGCCTGAGGACAGGGTAGGGCTAGAGATGCCCCTGGCTTCCCTTCCTCTTCTTTATGAGCTCTCAACAGCATCTCCGAGCCCTGCTGTCCTGGCACAGCATCCCACCTACCAGGATATATAAGGATGTCAACCTGCAGTGGACCCGAAAACCATCCAAGAAGCCAAATGTTGCAGACAGCTGAAATTCCACATGTGGCTGCAACACAAAGGTACAAGATCCATATAGCAGGCTGGATTACATCATTGCTCTGAAGAGCACTTCTCCTAAGTGCTTCAGACATGGAATTTGACAGGGGTTTTATCCACAGAGGTCAGTGCTTTTAGTGCAGGTCATTTCTGTTGTTATAGCTGAATATCCCATAAGAGTCTCACATGCTATATTACCAAATATAACTTGTTATTTCTTCTTTTTTTTTTCCTCCTTACTAAGAAACAAAAGTCATTTCAACTGCAAAGAAACAGTGTGTAACTCTTCTCAAAAACCCTTTTAAGACTCCTGGGATTTGATTCATTGTGGTAGAATCCGCAATTTATAAAGGTGTGGGTGAAATGAAAGGATCCTTATATTAAAATTGTATTCTATCATTGTTAAAAAATTATTAGGATGTCATTCTTAAAATTTATTAGGATGACAGGACTATTAAATAGTATATAATATCCATCACTGACTAAAATGTTGCACGATACAAATCAGCTACTAGTTTGCCACTATGTAAGGTCCCAAATTCTTCATTTCTTTCAGTGCCTGCAATTGTGCAGCCCTTGATTAACCCTCCAAAGCAAAGTTACTACTAACCAGAACAGAAGCAAAAAATTTAAAGAAGAATTCCCAGTAGGGCTCAGGGGTGTCAGAATTTGTACAACAAACAAGGGGAAAATTAC
The DNA here is from genome assembly GCA_013399015.1 of Galbula dea. Taxonomy (NCBI): domain Eukaryota; kingdom Metazoa; phylum Chordata; class Aves; order Piciformes; family Galbulidae; genus Galbula; species Galbula dea. The sequence goes on from VWZX01001567.1 coordinate 78,090, forward strand.
AGAAATTTCCTGTAGTATTATTAAGCTGTTATGTGCATGTATTTGTCTAAAATATCATATAGATTTTAATAAGTGGCAGTTGTTGAGTTCATGGGTGTATGGTAGGCAGATGGAAACGATCAAATTTAACATCTCCGAAGGGGCTTTTGTGGTGCATTAGACCAGTGAGTCATGAAATGAGAAATGTTTTTGTGACAGAACCCAGGAGCTCCATACTAGATGGAAGCAAACACCATCAAGTGAGTATCCTCCACCCTAAAACAGAATGAGAGCCACACTGTTGTCTTTTGACTGATAATTTCCTAAAAGACAGTTCCAAAGTACTTGGTAGTTCATTTAGCCACAGTTCACAATTTTCTGTACAAAATAGTATCCAAGTAGTTTCAGTTACTGCAAGGGCAATATAAGATGCAAGTGAAAAGACTAATAGTTTATGGCTTTTATTAAATATGATATTAACAGTCATGCAGGTTGTCATTTGCCTTCTACCTGCAAAAAGATTCTGTACAATAGGCTCAAAGTGAATTTTAGGCTGAAAAGCATCATGCTTATATATTCTATTTTATGAACCAAACAGGGCCTGAAAGTTGCATCTTGTTTCACTCTTAAAAGTATCTTCTGCACATTTGATTTATACTTGAAATGTTAAATTTTTTATTTTAGATCCAAATATCTAAGTAAGTCTCTTTAGAAACATTTAATATTTACCAAGATCTTCTTCTTCCTCCTTTACTTAAAAAGCACTTTGCTGAGGTACTGATATTACAATAAATGTTGAAAATCTATCTGCAGTTTTGTTAGTTCACCAGGGGCAGAATAAACACAAGGTCTCAGAATTGCTTTTCTTTCCTGTCAACAGTGGCCACAAACATTTCAGTTTGAGTGCATTTTTTTTCCCAATTGTTGCAATATTATTTTTGTTCTCTAAGCAGAGGTGACCAATTCACAGTGACTGTGAGTAGTTTGAAAATTTAAGGTTAAACTCTTTCCATAACTAGGACAAGCTTTGAGTGCTTTCTTGGTTATGTGCATAGTGAGCTGGGCTGACACTGGGGTCAGGCCCATTTTTGACTGTCTAGAGGAAGCTCTCATGAGCTGCACTGAGTAAAGTGCTCTTAATTCAAGCATTGAAATAGGCAGAAGCAAACACTGGGATGCACACACGTTGAATCCACACACTCACTGCATGGATGGGGCTAACATCCGTTGTCTCCTGAGGTAACGTGCACTGAGTCAAAGAGTAGCACAACTTCAGCTGTTAGACCCTGTGTTTGACTGAGACATGCTTCACTTTTGGTAAGACAATTCTGAATGAATCTGTAAAGCAAATTATCCCCAGTGATGCTTTTTCTGCTGAAGAAAACTTACAGTTCAGTGGTCATGAGTGTACCCTCTCAGTAAGCATTTCTAAGATCTAAAAGGTAAACAGAAAGGAACTGTGCTTCACTTCACAACCTTTCATGATGGCCATTTAGCATCAGAAATACACGAAATAATCATGCGGGATGTTTCCCATCATGAAAAGTTACTATTTTCATGTTTTCCCTATACAGAAACAATGTTTCTAATAAAACCCACAAATTTTAGGAATGCTAAGATGAGAAATTAATGCTTAGGATGAGAAAAACTATGAATGAATGCTAGTTTCCTTGTAAACAATGAAAGCCAGGAAGCCATTTGACTGATAATATGTTTTATGTTAATATATGCTAATATGGGTTTTTTCCTGTCATTGTGATTGTTAGTTATTAGATTCTTAGATTGTTACATTGTGTTAGTTACTTAGTCTCAAGTAAATACCAAAGTGGTGATGATACTTAGTTATAGATATAAAACATACCTTATATGTAAAGCCAAGAATTTCTTGTCAATGTCATTAAAATTTTTCCTATGAACAATTAATAGATCTTTCAGCTAAAACAAAGCTCATGGCAAATTATGACAAGTTCAGAAAAAGCCAATCTGATGAAGTAAGCCCCAGTCCTGAGTACCTGCAAGGTTAATACAAAGTTTGTGGCTGTTACTAGCAAAGTCAATATTACTTATATCAGGCTTACTCTGGAGTAGACTGAAAAGAATAGAAATCATGCACACAGGGTAGGGTGAAAGTAATGGACGAAGTATTGAAGAGGCTTTAGAAAGCTATCTGACATTTCTGTAATGACCTTATGGAAAAGGATTGATTTAAGAAACTTATTATGATCCACGCCAAACCAGGAGAATCCTTTCTGTAGAGCTGCATAATGCTGGAAGCAGATATGCTAAGGCCTGGGGCTGTGCATCATCCCACATGTCAGTCTGAGTGTCAGATCTGCAACCGCAGTGATCGTTAGGTCAGAGGATAGAGTCTTGGCTTACTACATGTCCCTACGGCCCCAGAACATATTAAGCCTCCAGGACTTTTTACGAATTTCAGTAAGAGTTTTTAGGTTAAGTTTGCCAGAACATTTTATAGATGTCATAGAACTTAATTTTTACATTATTTTTCATACTATGCCCCTATGTCCCAAATCAAAATAATGCTTGTTGAAGCAGTTTGTGGCAATTTGGTCTTTTAATTATTCCTTAATATTTTTTTCTGTTTAGGATTTTTGTGTTTAATTTCCTTTTCCAAAGAAAAGGAACAATGGGATTGCTTACAAAACTGTAAGCTGTAGCTTCCAGGCTCAACCAATAGCAGAAAAAGAGTAAGGCAAGGGTTCTCCAGCTGCTCATGGCCAGAATACTCTTAGGAAAAAAAGACACATACATATCAGAAAAGAAAATTAAAACCTTGATATGAGAGATAAGAGTTTTCCTCTGGGCAGCACTAATTTTTGCTTTTTACTTTAATTTTTGTGCATCATGTAGATATGGGTTCTTTTGGGTCCAGTAGTGACTTGTATGTATTCTATAGATAGAAGAAATCCCTGTCAGACTCAAACGCCTTTCACAAATAAAGTGTAACTAAGAGAATATGATGTCATAAATTGATAACACTGGAAGAAACTGCTTGGTTTCAGATGACAAAATTTTATCCAGAAAACCCCAGATCAAAATTTTTTACAAAATCAAGTAAAATTTGCAATATCTACTTCTTTAATTGTGCAAATTTATAATCTAGTTCTTTCTATACTTTCACAAGCTTTATTTTTGCTCTTGCTTTTTCCTTCATTTTTCAGGGAGTAGACATAAGTTATCTGCTTCCCTTCTTTCTTCTGCATGTTTCCACTAGGTGGTTAATGGTCATGACACCTAATCTGCATTTTTGATATCTAAGGAGCTCTCTCCCAGCAGACAAGAAGCAATCTTCCCATCTGCAGCAATGCAACTGGAAGAGGACATACTGAAGTCATTGAGTTTTTATAGCTGAGCACTTTCAACTTTCAAATCACCCTAAGTTTACTTGATATCCAGAAGTTCAGGTTTTACAGCAGAGCTTGATGTAAGTTCAGCTTTATTATATGTTTGAGATCCTTGGTAACAGGTGAGCCAATTGTTTATTTTACAAAGCTGCCATCTTGAATATGTTTGAAATACTTCCTAACTTCTTATTTCTAATCTTGGTATTTTGGAAACATAATTGAGGATGCCAATGTACAGACGGAAAGAGATTCAAATTAACCAGTGCAAAAAGCATATCAGCACCATCTGCAGTTGATTCCTGTTTGTTCATTCAGAAGTACAGCTTCTGCACTATGACTGGATGCCCTTACTTGAACCCTACAGAAGATGTAAGTCACTGTCTTGCTTATTTGAAACCTAATTAATCATACTAGTCTTAAGGCACTTGCCAGTCAGTTAATGTTTGTGTGAGTTTGTTTTGGATTTTTCCCTATTAATTTGCAAAAACAACAAACTTTTTCATTACTCTGATGCTTTGGTATCTCAAGGAGCAATCACAGGCACAGTAAAATTAATTTTGTCTAATCCAGCTGGTTACTTTGTTTTGCTTAGAGAAAGGCATTTCGTGTGGACTCATCATTTTCTTTCAGTGTAATACCCATTTTTATTGTTCCACTATTGATGGAAGCAAGATTCTACATCTCCAAAGAAATGTAGGCTCATTTCTCCATTAGATATGAGCACATAACTCCTATTATGCTAATGGGTTTTTCTAAGTATGCATATTATTAATCCCTTCATTTTGTGTGACAGTATCCTGGTTTTGGCTGGGATAAAGTTAAAGTGACTTCCTAGCAGCTGGCACAGAGCTGTAGTTTGGATTTAGGATGAAGATAGTGTTGATAACACACGGATGTTTTAATTGTTGCTAAGCCGTGTTTATACAAAGTTAAGGGCTTTTCAGCTTCTCATACTGCCCTCCCAGCAGAAGCTGGGAGTGCACAAAACGCTGAGAAGGGAGACAGCAGGACAGATGATCCAAACAAGCCATAGGCATATTCCATGCCACATAACACCATGCCCAGTATATAAACTGGGAGGAGTTGCCCAGGAGGGCCAAGTTATTGCTCAGGGATGGTCTGAGCATCTGTAAGCTGGTGGTGAGCAATTGCATTGTGCATCACTTGTCTTTTCTTGGGTTGTATTTCTTTTTCTTTTTGCTATATTAATTTTCATTATTATTATTACTTATTATTATTTTATACTATATTTATCTCAACCCATGAGTTTTACCTTTTTTTTTTGTCTTGATTCTCCTCCCATCCCACTGAGGGTAGTCAGGAGTAAAAGAGCAGCTGTATAGTTCTTAGTTGCCAGCTGGGATTAAACCATGACAGCCAGCTAATGTTCTTTAAGTGCACAGAGTTCCATTTTTTAAAATCCCAAAAGTATTCTTCATCCATTGTCACATTTGCAGACTCTATTTGCGTGCTCATCACTCTTCACACAGTATCATATCTAATTGGTTCCAACACTGTTCTTAAAAAGAAAAGTGAAGCCAAAGTTATTTAACTTGATAAAATAAAAGGTTTTGCTAGAGGCCAGCTGCTTCATGAACAAATCCTTTTGTAGTAAGGAAAACAAAAAGTCAGCAGCTTACATCAAGCTTCTTGGATAATCATATTTGGAACTTGTCAGCCTACATTTTTGTACAAGCATCTTTGAAAGTATTCTTCTGTCACGGTGTTCTAAAGATAGATGCATTAGTAATAAAACCTTATTTGATTGAATAATTAAGGTCTTGTCAGCTGTAATTAAACACTAGCTCTTAACAGAACTCTATTTCTGCTTAGATTTCTCAGGTCACATAAACTACTCTTGCTTCTAAAAAATCTAATTAATCTAATTTAGTCTTGTGCTTTGTTTACTCCTTTTATTCTAAATTGATTCTTCATAGTCAGTGGAGCTGCTGACCATAAATGCCAAGCATCCCATCCTTGCATCATTTTGAAGCCCTTCCCCCCTGCCATGGTAATCTCACAGAACAACACAACAGATTCAACAGCCAGATGCAGTCTCCATGGTATAAGATAAGTTTGACATTCATTTACAAGCCCAACATTATGTCATATTCGATTCCTTCCTTCCTGCATAATGTTTTTTGTGCAGATGTTTTACAGTGAGCACTCACCACATTTTGAGCTCAGCTAAAGGTGTAAACTTTGAACAATATTTTGTGTATCATACTGAAGGATACCAGTTCAGTATATGGAACCTGTATTAAAGAGTAGAAAAGTTCTATGATCTATACTTCAGTTCAGCTAAGCAGAAAATATTTTAAACAAAGTTTAATCTACAACAAAGTTACACTACAAAATCTGAGATTGGCTGATAATTTATCTTCATAGCTCTGTGTTCTCCATGCCTAAAAACTTCTGTAATATTTAATAACAAAACAGAACCCTAGGAATAACCCAATAAATTCGATGGGTAGGATTCGCTGTTGCAATCCAGACTTAGGCTTAGGCAAGCCAATTTCTGTCATTTTCCCCTACAGACACTTGAAATGCAGGATGAAGTTGCATTTTGTGCAGCACTTTCAGAGACTTTAGCCAGAAGTCAGGAGGTGAGTTCTGATTTTCCATAGACATTATGTTACCTGCACTGAGATCTTATGGGTGAGGACATCTTCCTGAGGGAAGCTTAGCAGATGCAAAGCTGCCCACGACAGGAGATTGTGGACTGATAAGAGGGAGTTTGTCTTCTGCCTTGTGGATCTGACAATCAGCTAAGCTGGGCAGAATGAGGCCTCCTAACCAGTATATAAGACATATAGCTATCAGACCAACAGTGGATAGAAATGGAGACCAGGCTTTCTCCCCACATTCTTGTCTTTTGGAAATATGTTTACATTAGATGGTTCTATGTTCACACATATAATAGACTCTTTTCAGCTTTAAATAAACTTCCCCTGCAGGTAAATGTGTTTTCAGACTGTCTGATAGCATCTGACATAGATTTAAATCTGAAAAAAAATATAAGGAAAATACTAAAATTTAATCTACCATTTGAAAACGTTTTTATTTCAATTTTTGTTTGATTCACAGAGGCTAATCATTTGCAGTCTAATCTCTGAAGAAACTGAAGACCATCTCCAAAATGAAACCAAGGTCCTGTTTCATCTTAATTTGGAAATTACTCAGCTCCAAAAGTAGTCATTGTCACTGAAAGTAAGTTTGCCTATGAGTAAAAATTTTCTCTTAATTGATGAAGATTGTACAGCCTACAATACTATGTCCTAGAGCCTACAAAGTGAATCTAATATATTTATTCCACTTCTGTGTGCTGCTCATGTAACCAACAAAAAGGACTGTCACAAGACAGAAAGTGGTTTTATGTTATTTATTTGGTTGGACTTCATGTCTTAAAGGAGGACTTTGGGGACTTGCAAGACCATACAACATCAAAGTGATGTAATGTTACTCATAATTGCATGGCCTTTTATTTAAAAAATGACACAACAATGGCTTACTTAATCTGTTTTCTTTTTTTTTCATCCTTTTATATAGAAAAAGAAGTGAATAGAAGAAATCTGGAAGGAAATTTTTTTACCCAAGCTACACTGTTTATTTCTGTACAGCACTAGCTTGTTAAGGTGTTTCAAGAAGTTCTTTCAATCAGTTTTAGAAGAAGTCAAATGGGATAAAGTACCTTTGCAGATAATACCCAGATAAAAAGAAGTACATAGAGGCCAGCTTCTCTATCTGATCACATTTTATAAGCTTGAACAGGAAGGAGATTTTAGATGTAAAAGAACCTTGATAAAGGTGACTGACCAATTCAGAGTTTAAAACCAGAAATCTTCAAAGCATCAATCATTCAGTATAACAACCACAACCAATGCTCCAACAAATTGTTGTTATTGATTAAATCAGATAAGCAAAACAAGATTTAGTCAAGAACCACTGCAGAGCATTTATATTTTGGTGACATAGATTCACTGGCTTCACTCCCCTTTTCTCCCCCTTTCCTCTTCCACTTCTTAAAGGTTGAGTGATTTTCCATCCATTTTGCTGAGATGAAACCAAGTCTGGTGTGAGTTCTCATGTTGTTCATTTTTCTCCTCTCTCATTTTTTTATCTGAATATATCTAAGCATAACACTTGACTGCAGGAAGAATGGTCATTTAGGGAGAGAAAGCTCTTGTAAAGGATGGAAAAAAATACACTGTGTTCCCTTTTATTTTGTCCTTCCCCTTCATTTTTATGTTTGTTTTCACTTCTTTTCCTGTGAAGATGCACACAAAACTTTTGGGAGAAGTGTCAGGGGCCCATCCATCCTTAGGCCAGACAAGCACTTGGAAGCAGAGAAAGTTGTGAAGGTCGCCAGAGGGCAGAGCCAAGGCAAGAACCACTTGGGAAAAGAAAGGTCCACACTTCTTTCATAATCATAGTTTGGTTTGTTCTTGCTGGAGAAACACATTGTGGATTTGGATATTCTTTGTGGAAGAACATGCCTATGTCAGAAGTTAAAATTAAATGAGCATGGATGGAGCCTTTCCACCAAATCGATCGAAGGGCAGAGCTTCCATTAAACAATCAAGACAAGAGAGCTGCTTGCTTCTTAGTTTACTCATTCCATCAGTTTTGCAACAGCTTCATCATGTGAAAAATAGCTGCTGTTTACTATCCAGAGGGGTCCTTTGGGGCTCTGCCAATGTTGTATACTGTGCTGTAATGGATTTTAAGACAGCAAAAGCTGACTGAGAAAAAATTCCTACTAATTCAAAACATCCTGCAAATAAACTGGTGAAATCTGCTGAGTTTCTGGAACAATAGTGATTTCTATGTATGTTCTTCTTTTCTGTTTAATACTAGGTTTTGTTTGACCCCTGCCATTTAAAATTACTAGATATTGAGGGGGAACTGAAATAATTGCTTCGAAAAAGAAATATAGATATACATATATACAGCCACAATTTCTTAAATGATATTATTGTAAATAAATGGTTTTTATTTTAACACTGTCATGGGAGTTGGTTTCCCAGAAGCCAATAGCAAAAGATTTCATCTTTCAATGTTTAATAAAAATCAAAATATAGACGTCAGTGTCATTAGCAAATATGTTACTAAAAATACTAAGGTCAGGTAGAAGCAAATAGATGGATTATATAAAACCAAGACAATAAAAACAAGAAAGCTGTTCAGAGTCTGTAAAGAAATTTATGCACTTGCACCTTCTTTACCTAAAGGAGTTCCACCAAAACTTGCAGGGCCTAGAGAGGTCACCAATGACATAAGAGTAAGGCAGCTCTGTGCTTCAAATGACAGGGTCAAGGATTTTGTATTGGAGAACTGATGCTTAAACTTCTGCTGGTTTCTTATTTTGCATCCAAGATTACAGAATTGATAAACATTAAAAAGCATCTTAAAATGTTTTATTCCAGCTCTAATTTTCTGCATCCTTTTTTCCCTGTCAGCACATCACACAGAGAACAGTGTCTAATCAGTGAAAGGGAAGAGTTAGTTCCACAAGTCTCTAACCAAATCGTTACTACTGGAAAGGGTCATTAGGTCACATCTACACTAAATTCAAATGCTCTTTGTGCCTTCAAGCACAAATTCAACTCCTTTCCACAAAAATCCCTATTACAGGCAGGACTTAGATAAAGAGAAACTCCTGTCTTTTCATCAATGCAGAATCGTGCACTGACTTGCAGCAAGTATATTAATTTACCCAGTTAGGACCAGCCTGGCTAGCCCAACACTGCCATTTGTCTCAGTGTGTGGTATGGCCAGCAGGCAGTGATCTGTTGGGCTCCCAGACAAAGCCAAAGGGTCTTAGTTGAGCTGGCTCCCATGCTACTGCCAGATAAATGACAGCAAAGTTTCTCCTTCTATGACACAACTCAGTCTCCTGAGAGAAATAACTGATTCCTAGGTTCCTTTAAATGACATTGCTGAAGTATTCAAAACCTCTCTGAAGAACGGTATGGCTCAGGTTTTTTTAGTTCCAGAGAAAGCTTCTTTCTAGATACAGTACACAACATAATAGAAATCAGAAACAACTGCCTACAACTCCTATATCCATTCCTCTGCCAATGACCTTTTAATTGTGGGATACTCTAATATATATTTTTTTTTTCTCCTGAACTAGCTTCCAGTCCCTAGCCCAATTAAAAGACAGACTTTGATTATTCTGCTCACCAGTTTTCCTTTGCTGTAAAGATAAATTTCAGTTTGTATTATTTGAGAGAACTGACCAACAATACACTGAGCACTCTTAGACCTCCAGATCCTTGGGGACTGTCACTGCTTTGAGTTTCTAGATGTTGCTGTAGAATGTAAAGTGTTAAATTTTCTCTTGGATGTTAGCTATGCATCTCTTTTACTTCCCTTTTAGCATCTGGAAAGGGAATGCACTGGTAAACATCTTATCTTATTTTAGTCCCTTAAGCTGGGCACTCAGGTTTAGGTTTTTGTTGTCATAGGCTTCCTTTACAGATCATGAGGAGGGACAGGCCTTCCTAGAGGTTGAGTCAGTGGTTCACCAGTAGGCTAAATTGTCCCACTGCCTGTCAAGGAAGTAGCACTACCAAGGCATCAGTTTTGAACCCATTTTTAAAAATAGTTCAACCAGTGTGACTAAACTGACTAAAAACTGTGCCACTTGATTGGAACTTGTAAGAGGGTAGTCTATAACGTCTTGGTAATTTTTGTCAGTCATATAGACAAGGTAACATTTCCTTTCTAAAGCATTTTAGACAACTTCCATTGAAATTATGTTGGGAAGACACATCTTCTGGATCTTCTGAAGGATAGCATGGAGGAATAATGCCTTCAACTCTCAGAGGTGCCAGCTCCACACTTGCCTGTCTACCACAGAGTGTGGATCACCCCTTCTACCTTCAGCATTTGCCCAGTTCAGATGGTATTCAAAAGAGGAACATAATATAGGAACAAGTGTAATAAACTTATCAACCTCTGCCTCCTAGTCAGTAGAGACGTAGATCAATAACTGTATCAATAAATGGATCTGTGGTTTTTAGGCATGTCTAGCTGTCAGGGTTTGGGCAGGAAATATACTGCAGATATTGCAACACTTCAGTATTGACAAGCCCACTGTGCTTATGGAAGGATTGGATGGTCAGCCAGAGAGGATTGGAAATGAACAAGAAGGACATTGAGTTGCTGGAGCGTGTCCAAAGAAGGGCACTGAAACTGGTGAGGGGTCTAGAGAGCAAGTCTTAAGAGGAGCAACTGAAAGAACTGAAATATTTTAGATTAGTGAAGAGGAGGCTGAGAGGAGACCTTATCACTTTCTACAAGTATTTGAAAGGAGGTTGTAGTGAAGTGGGGGTCAGTCTCTTCTCCCAGATGACTAGCGATAGGATAAGAGGAAATAGTCTCAAGTTATTTACCAGGGAAGAGTTAGGTTAGCTATTAGGAAAAATTTCTTCATTGAAAGAGCGGGTAAGCATTTGAACAGGCTGCTCAGGGAAGTGGTGGAGTCATCATCCCTGGAAGAGTTCAAAAACATGTACATGTGGCACTTTCCAAGGTGGGCATGGTGGTGTTGGTTAATGGTTAGACTTGATCTTAGAGGTCTTTTCCAACCTAAACAATCCTAAGATTCTATGAATTCTGTGCTGTAGAACTCCAAATGTATGTGCATGCAGTTGACAGTTTTTCCAGATGTTTAAAAACTAGCATGACTCCAGACTCATTAGAAGGTGTGGCAGGTACAGCACCAGAAGAGCCTATATACAATCTGTAAAGAGCTTGGCTCCACTTCCCCAGTACCACATTATTTTTCTATTCCTGAAGAAAAATAGTGTTCTGGGAATAAAATTACCAGACAGGATGCCTAAATTGATAGAAGAGAAACTGTGTGTATTAAGGTCTTTTTGAACAGCAAGGTGCAACCAGCTCTGAAGGACTATAAAGACACAATACTGTAGGGCATATATTTGATCAACCAGATTACCAAAAAGGGTGGGCTGCACATAGAGCTGTGTGGGATGAATGCCACGATCATAGGCTGCTCCCAGTCCAAACCAACAGAGATTCATTGAACAAACAATTGTCACTCAACCTGGGGACAGCACTGAACAACTCACAGCAGCAGTGCCAAAGCTGTTTAAAGGCCATCTGCTCAAATGAACTCCAGGGACAGCTGCCCAAATTGCCTTGTTGGTGATATTATCAGGAGTCAAAGAGGTTATCAATTCTGAAAAATCCTCTACCCCTTCCTCTTCCACAGGCTGTTGGGTCAGATGTAAGAGTGGAGAAAATGCCTTACAAAGGCATGGTAGGCTTGAATTTCCTTTTCTGACCAGATGAGTCACCCTTGCGGTACAAAGCTGTTGTATGTATTTTCATTGACAAATATGCTGTATGGATTATTTTATGAATAGCTTCCTGCACAAGAGTAGCTTAAAATGAAATAAACTATTTTCCAGTGAGATATATAGTACAAAAAAAAATTACACTTGCAAGACATTAAAGATATATAATCCTATGATCCTATGATCTCGGACAACACAGCTCCCCAACCATTACCCAGGTGTCTATTTAATAGTTAAGTGTTATATTACCAAAATAGGAGAAACAAAAGACATGGGTATCAGGCATGTAGAAACCACATTCTATTTTTGCTGTTACATTAAGGCAAATCAGGAGTCAACCCAGTGAAGAAAATTGCACTCAGATACACTGGTATTAACCTGAAAGAAGAGCAGAATTGCTGAAATGAAGTTACATAACATCTGGAGCAGAGCTGCTGGTGGAACAGATGATCTCTGAAATGTTACTAGATAATTAAGCTGAAGTCAAAGCCCAAACCTAGATCTTATTGCTGCGTGTTAATTTAGTAAAACAGATTATTCATGCTTCAGATGTTACCTTTTCATTTGGGAAAAGCAGGTATGTCCTTAAGGAAAAGTTGACTGGATTTCAATGGCTTAGTTTAAATTTCAAATCCTCAAGAGCAACAAAGAGAAATGTATAGCTGATAAACATTTGAGACCAAGGGGAAAACAGCATAACATATCACCAATATTTTTAGTTCCCCATGAATGATTTACATTCCCCTGCATTATCAGATATCTTCAAAAGAACATGTCAAAAAAGGCAAGCAGTGCACTTGGTTCATGTAAACTTACATTTGCTGCTAAACATCCTATGAATTCAAAGCTCTGAGACCCAATTCTCATTTCTGATTTTGGGCACACACTTGCAGCCTGGCTTTGAAAATTTTCTGAAGGTTTGGGGAACTTTTAGGCTCATCCATGACATAGGAAAATCCCCACTGAGCTCTGTTGCAGAGCACTGTAACAGAGCCCAGGTCTCTGTGGACAAATGGCACAAATGTCTGTTCTCAAATCCTCTTGGTCTTAGGTCAGGGGAGCTCAGCCTCTGCCATCAGGGGCTGGCACACCATCCCACATCAAGGGATATTTATTAACCAGCTCTCCTAAATAAAGCTGAGACCCCTGGTTTTCAGGTCAGTCACTGAAGAGCAATACCTTCTACCCTGTTAGTGAGTTTTAACTTCAAGTGAATTTTTTTTGTTAGCTTTTTTTCTGTTTGATTTTGTTTGGGGGTTTGGTTTTGGTTTTGCTTGGGGTTTTTTTGGTTTTTGATTGGTTAGTTAGTTGATTTTGTGTAGCTTCCCACATTGGAGCAAAATACGAATACTGAGTGGCAAAATCCTATCTTTTTATAGGCAAATCTATTCTTAACTCTTTGGTCTGGAAAACAGGCCTTATGAGGAGAGGCTTAGGGAGCTGGGCTTGTTTAGCCTGGAGAAGAGGAGGCTGAGGGGTGACCTTATCCTTCAGCTACTTAAAAAGCCATTCTAGGGAGGCGGGTGTTGGCCTCTTCTCCCTTGTGTCTAGTGACAGGACTAGAGGGAATGGGCTTAAGCTGAGCCAGGGTAGGTTTAGATTAGATATTGGGAAGAATTTTTTTACTGAAAAGAGTGGTTAGATATTGGAATAGGCTGCCCAGGGAGGTGGTGGAGTCACCATCCCTGGAGGTTTTTAAGAAGAGGATAGATGTGTTTCTTCAGGGGATGATTTAGGGGTAAGAGCAGTGTAGGGCTATCAGTTGGACTAGATGATCTTGAGGGTCCTTTCCAACCGTAATGATTCTGTGATTCTGTGATTCTGTGAAATGAGATTCAGTTATATTCCTGAAATCACAAGGTACAATCGCAGAGGTTCACTGCAGTGATATCAGTAAACAGCATACTGAAGCCTTGCCCTTGACATGTCCTTCCTATTGTAGTACAGCCTGAGACAAGGCTTTTTTCATCAGTGGATTATCATTCCTCATTATAGTCACTGCAAAGTAGTGGGTCTGGAACCCACCAGAAAATATTTAAATACACCAGGAATAGATAGTGAGGAAAGCATGAGCAAGCTATCTTTTACAGAATCCATGCAGCAGAAGCACTTGATTGAAAAACTGGTTTGATATTACTTATTATTTAAGGTTTTATTATTTGTGTTTATTTACCCAGCCTTGATTCCGTTACTGAAGAGCTGCAGGTAACCTGCAATCACAGTGCATTTAAATAACGGCCATTATAATTTTTTCTGTCTTACTGTGAGGTTAGAGATCCTCTGCTTTCACAGATGGCCTGTCAGGGGTGAGCAAGCTCATTTAGCCCAGATCTGGAAATAAGAGTTTTCCTTCTGCCAAATACAGTGGGCCAGTGGAACCTTTCCTATGTATACACAAGTGTGTCTCTGTGTGCATGTAAAATATACAATGTAAATAGTATAATCCAGTAAAATTCTCAACCCCCATCCAGTGACTCTGTGATTGTTGCAGGAATTTAGCAAATGACAGCTGAAAATGGAAAAAGACTGTGACAGTCATCTAAGAACTAATAAACTATTATTTTAAAATGTAGTGAAAAATAGCTTTAATATTTAGCACTGTGTAATGAATTGAAGACACTTTTCTTCTCAGTTCTTACCAAGATGGAACATTTCTTCTTTGCAGTTAAATGAAAGTCTTTCATTCTCTTCAGAAAGCTATTGCATAAAATAACAAGATAGCATCAATATGACTTATGCTGTCTTTTGTCTTAGATTGGCTCTCATACAAGGTGGCCTCAGTTACAGTGACATTTAGCATGTTAAATTAAGGTATATAGGAAGAATTTTGGTTAGAGTGTATTCAGCAAAGAAGAACTTACAACTGATGTCCCTTTTAATTAAAAGATAAAATGTTGTCAGGGAAGACTGGTCTTAATGTTGCTGTGTCACTAGAGAAAAACAATCTAGTTATTTGTAAAGTGATTCATGAAAAAGTTTTCTTTCTATTTACTCCTGTTTCAGGAAATTTTTAAGAAAGAAAATATTGTCAGAACGTTCAGGAAATTTGATTAGTAGACCTAGGGATTTTTCTCTGCTGTTTATCTCCTCTTACATTTGTAGCCACTGCCACAGCAGCATACTGTTCTGTATCCCACTCCACAATTAGGTTTAACCTTTGCTGGAGTAACCAGTGAAAGTGGCCCCAGGACTAGAATTGTAGATCTGGATCACCATCCACAGATTCAATTTTTACCTTTTTGTGAAGACTATCAATAAAAAATAGTAACTACCCAAGTGTACTGCAATGATTTAGTGATGCAAATCTCTGAGTACAGGCATATATCCTGAACATACTAGCATGATCATTGAGTTATGGAAACAAGTAGAAGAGAATATTTACATAAGTGTCATTCATAGAGTTTTTAAAATAAATTATTATCTGGTTTTTTTCTCACAGTATTTGGCCAATATCTTACAGAGCTATTCAATACTGATGCTCCTTCTAAACTGATCTGTGTCATTATGCATTACAGTGCCTTGACAAAAGACCTCAATGCTTTTGGGAAAGAGAGTAGTTTGTCTCCCTGATGTTCCAGAGCTGAAGTCAGGCAGCAAACTCTAAATCTTACTGTAAGCCCAAAAACTATCTCTGTGTCTTTATGAATGCTCTTGAGTAAATCTATAATATGCTTTTATTAAACTGCAATCCCCTCCAGAGTTTGGCATTTGCTCCAGCTAGTACTAGTCATCATGTTCCATCAGGTTCTTTCTGCTCCTGTGAAAAATGAATTCCCGAATGTTCACTCATCTTCAATTGTAATAAATTGGTCACATACTTAATTGGTTTTACAAACTAAGATCATTCCCTGAAAAGTGAGCTACCATCCAGAGGGAGAAGGTCAATGGTACACCAAGGAATTTCCAAGCTATGGCTGTCGACTCTTTTGTTAAGGGCATAAATTCTTAGCATAAGAAGAGAGAAAACTGAATAATAAATATAAAACAAAGCATGCTTCTATTAACACAATTAGAAAAGCAAACAAGACCTTTACATGAATAAGTTAAGACTGAGACTTTCTAGCATAACATCTTCTGTCCAACGTTTCTTAATTGTGGTTATTACAGAATTTTGTTTCAGAAACAGCACTGAGACATGGTGTTTCTCTAAACCCTTTGTCTTGCCAGATTCTGACTGGGCAAACAATAATCCATGTTAGCTGTGAAGTAAGAAAGTAATGTTGCATTTTCAGCTGAATGATTCAGTACTGTGCAGACTGCAGCCCACAGTAATGTCACATATTAACACCTACAGGGAACTTGACTACAGTAATTTGTTTCACTTTTTTACCAAGGACAGTTTGGGACAGTTAGATTTATGAAGCCATAATAAAATATTGACCATGTCAGTGGTAGAATTACATTCATCTCACTTTCTTGCTTCTTCTCCCTTACATGTTTTCAGTGTTGTTCAAAATGCTTTCCTATATATCTGCACATAGCTGTAAAAGATACATATTGATTTAAATGAATTATTTATAGTGCAATTTATAATATTCTCATAATGTCAAATTGTAATAACGTTTCCTCAGAAACTTTACTCAAGTCTCTGGATAAATAAGAGCTACATTATCCTTTCTCTTTCCAGAAACTTTTAAGTAGCTTTCTTCTAATTGACCAGCTTTGGTTCTCTGTGGAATGTTCATACCACAGTGACCCCGTACACCCTGAATTGCCTTCTCTGCTGTTTTATTTCTCTGTTTGTTCCAATGCTCACCCTCTGCAAGCAGGAATTTGCTCTTTTGACTGATGGACACTGACACGTAGACAAGCAAAGCAATGGTAGTGGCCTTTCTGCAGGAAGGCATTCACCCTGCCAGCAGCCCACGAAAATGGCAGTGTTGACTTCTGTATTAAAAAGCTGCACTTACTTCCAATTGTCTTCCATAAGGGAAGAGAAAAGATCAGCTGCTTCCTACAGCAAGTGATGAAATGCGCATGTGGAACAGCTGTTTCCTGACTGTGTCTACTTTTAATGCCATGCAACCTGTGGTGGCAGATCCAGTTTGCATTAATATAAACCTCAGGGGCAATAAGTGCTTTAAATTGCTAAGCTTGGTGCCTGACCATGAGGTCTCCCTCAGACAGAAGGACAGCAATCACGCGTGGCCTGTTCAAAGCTAAGTCATCTGGCCCGTAGCTATACTACTGCCTACACCACCTCCACCTGAGGATGGAGAAGGAATTGGCCCTGCTTCTCACCTGGTCCTGAGTCTTGCATGCCTCTTAATTCAGGTTCTTGACCTCTCCCACTCTCTGGGACATCAGCCAGTTGCATAGCTGACTTAACATGCCCCACAGGTCCTATTGTCTTTCCCTCTGGGCTGTGAGCAAAGCCAGAGGTGGCAGAGGATTCCCTGGTGCATCCTTCTAACCAACATGTCAACAAACCATATATTTTTTGGCACATTCAGGAAGGGAAAGCTTATGCCAGGTCTAAAGAGAAGAGTATTTGGTGCATAAAAGAAGAATAGACAGCTTCACTGTGGAAGAGAAAAGTCTCACTTGTTTCTAGTGAGGGGGAAGGCATTTTTTTCACACAAAAATTGAATGAGTCTGTCTATGTTCAGAATGAATTAGAAGAGAGATACAAACCCATAGAGAATTTTTCAAATGTCTTCAGTAGTTTAGAAAATAAATGCACAGCTTACCTATGTTCTCTCAGGCTATTAGTCCAGCCCTGCTGGTGAACTGTGGTCAGAGAAATGTATAAAACCTATTTTACAAAGTGTAAATACCAAGAAAATGGGGTTGTCTGCTTCCTGTCAGAGCTGAGAGAGTTAGAGATTTTGTAGATCTATAATAATACGCAGAATAGTTTCATTCAGATTTTCAGTTTATGCCAGTTGCTTATCAGAGGAACTTTATTTGGTTCATCACCACCCTGGATCGTAGTTTCTTAGTTGCTTCTGAGTATTTTGCTTTGTAGGACAAAGACGACTCCTGTTTGTTCTGTGCAAACCCTTCAATTTGAAGGAGAGCAGTCTCAGCATGCATGATTTTATATTTATTTGATGTGTCTGAGAACCAGCCAGAGTATATCATAGTTTTATCTCTTTTGTTGAAGTGTTCTGTGACTACTTCCTGTTACTGTACCTTCACTTTTTGTCACTTTGCCTCTCAACATTTGTGTTAAGTTCAAACCTGTTGAGAGGGCCTTGGGGCAAGCCAGGCACAGACACACGTTTTCCCAGCTGAAGGAAGCCTCAGTTCTGCTTATTGTAAGCCCTTCTCACCTTATTGAAATATCTAGTGCAGCTATGTTGAGCAATGACCAGAGTTTGGGGGGGGCAGGGGGGGAAGTGGGGGTGGGAAATGCTGTTGAGGCTTTATATAATTGCTGGGATGAGAAATAGCCATCCATCTCTGTTAGTAAATCAACTGGGAACAGAGCCTTGGACTTGGGCCATGTTCTGTCCCTGCTCTTGACAGACCCTTGCCTTTAGCTGGGGGGACACAGAGCAGAGCAATTTGCTGGGGACTCCCCCATCACTGGGAGACACACAAGAGGTTTTTGTGCACACAACTACAGGTCTGTTACTTCCCTTGCAGCTGGTCCACGCCTCAAAACAAACAAATCCCAGGTGTTACCTTTTGAAATACTACACACCCTGTTAGGTAAATTACTCTAAAAATGCAGAGAAGAATGCTGGTTGTGAGACAAAGATTTGATTAAGTAGGAATGCATTGCTTTTCCTTCATTTAACTGGAAAGAAAATATATTAAATTTTAAATGCAAGATACAGAGATTCAATGTGTCACAGAAACAGGGAAAGTCAGAATGAAATGGCAAATGACATGAGCTACAACCTCACCCAAAAAATGAGGCTAGGCTTCATTCAAAATGAAGTATTTTGATCTGGAAAATTGTATTCAGACATCATGCATGCTTAGACATGAGGCAAATTTATTTTGTGGGATTTCTGGGCACAATTCTTTTTACATACAGGTCACCTGAATTTTCACTCTCTGATCAGCTTTAGAAACATCTACCATGATGTCATGTTCTGAAGGCTTGAAAAGGTCTCTTCATATTACACCTGACAGATCTGAGGCATCCAAATAAGAGCACTCTGATCTGGTGGATTCAGAGAGCTGCACAGCTCCATCCCTCCAGGCAGGTGCTTCTGCTCTTTCCAGCTGAACTGCAGACAGATGGAATTTGACAGTGTTTCCCCTTCAGTTGCATCCTAAGGAGAATTAGCTAGCTTTGTCTTTTAGTTGACACAGGCACAAATGACAAGCAATTGACAGCCAGGGGTATTTTCCCACACTAAATGCACAGATCTGACATCAAGCACCACTAAAACAAAAGCAATAATAAGGAAGTAAATTCTCATAGGCCTGTGAAATTAGAACAACATAGGCTTATTTTGTAAGAATGACTGCATTTTTTATCTGTGTTGTCAATGACAGATCCAAAGTTAATCATGGTATTGGTACAAAAGATGAAGTGAATAACAGGGAGCCCATAGAACCATTTTGCTAATATTGCTGTGGCTCAGCTATGTTTGAACTAGACAATAAGAGAGTTTAATTGCAACTGTACAAATGACGCGTTCACAAAGCTGTAGCATGTGAATGAAATGAGTGACTTACTCAAAGATCTTCCTAGAGCAAGTCCAGCTTTCTTAAGGATTCTGTGGATTTATAGTAAGAAGGCCACAGGGGAAAATGTTGCAGAAATGAATCTTCAAACTCAGGGAACAAAGGTTGTCCGTAATTCTTCTGTCTAAGAAATCCACTCCTTGAAATATCTATATTAAATAGTCTTTGCATATAGTATTGTAATGGAACAGAAAGTGAATATCCAGGCTGGTTTAAAAGACTGTTAATACAACCTTCATGCCACCCCTTCCTCTGTCATGGTATCCAGTAATACCATTTCTGCAGGATAACATACCTCCTGCAAACTCTCTTTCCTGACCTCCAATAGTGGAGAAAGGAAAGTTTGCATTCCCTTGAGTTTAGGAACATCTCACATCTATTTGCTTTTACTATTGTCCCTTTTGTATTTCTTGCTCCAATTTCTTTAGCCCACATCAAACAAAAATAACAGCTCAGCCTTATTATCACAATTATCTATTGATATAAGGTCCTCAAAGACAATCCCTACAAGCACAATGATGCTCTCTCTTACACTTTTGTTTTCTGAGGTCTAAGGGCAGATTTAGGTTAGGATGTAGGTTTGCAAAAGTATTTCAATTTTATGGTACCTTACCATATGACATTTAAGAAGAAAACAGTCTAAAACTGATCCCCAGGAAAATAAAAACACTTAAGGCTAGCTGTTTGTTTTTTTTTTTTTAGTTCAACATGCCATATTTTTTTTTTATTTAGGAGCCTTTAAGTTCAAAACAAGACAAAAGGGGAAAATAATACATGGTTATGCAGGTACATTTCTGAAGCACAGTTTGTAATGTACTCATCAGTGCCTCTGAGCATATACAAAAAATAATCCAGTCAGAACAGGGCTAATAGTTCATTATTTGTGTCACTTCATGGGTTGCAGAAACTCCACTGAATCTACTGAAGTCACAGCAGATTTTCCAGGACTTCAGCAAGGAAAACTAAATCACCATCAGCAGTTGCACAGTCTTTATTAGAAATTGAGGCATTAATAAGCTGCAAGAGTCTGTATTGCCAGCTTCTGAAGATCTAAATATCATTAGAAATCCATTGGTGCATGGTTTCTTGCTGAAATCTTTAAGACAGCCTTTTTGGTTGCCCACCCCTTATGCATACTTATACAATAATACATAGTGGAACCACTGGTTATGGAGTAAGATCATTACAAAGGTAATTTCTCTCTGCTGCATGACTCAAAGCTATAATAAAACTTTTATTGAATCGATATCTGCTCAAGTATTGAAAGTAGTCATAAATTTTCATGGCATTAACAGAGCTCAGTAATTTGTCACTCAAATGGATCCAGATGAATAGGGCCTATGAAACCCTGTTTGACAGTTACTGAAGCTGTTGAAATAACACAGGTAATTTGGAAAAAACTGTTAGATAGTTATGTCTCAAACTATAATTTTAACATCAATAAGATCAGAGAATAACTTTCTGCAAAAGACTGACAATCTTGTTTCCTGGCTGCCACATTGCCCTGTAGCCTATTTCTCTGTGTTGAATTCTGGCAAATATGCTTTGCTTCTGAATGAAATAGAATATTCTCTGCTCCCTTTAAAATATAGATGCTCCTTAGTCTTGCAAAAACTGGAAGTGCCAACCATCAAGTAGATAGTTTCTCTTTCTCAGGAAAAAGCTAAGGGAGAGAAAATATCAAGCAGGTTTTTTTTCCTCAGTTTGCTTCATGGGTGTTACTGCGAGCCAACCATTAACTTCTCAGCCATTTTTTTAGGCTTTTAAATGGATTTATGATTTATCAATCAACCAAGAAACAGTGTAAAATTAGATATGTTTTATTTATTTTAAATTGCTTACCTTTAGTTTCACAACATTTTCCTTTAGGACATTTTGTTCCTTTTTGTTGGGTTTTTTATTGGCTGTCTTGCAACAAGAAAATCAGATATGATGACATGGAAGGAAGGACAATTTTTAAAAAGCCCTCCACCAGAATCCAAATAAGATATTCAAGTAAGGTCTGTAGTTTTTTTATTTTTTTTCTCTAACTAAATAAATGCTTTTGTTTAATAGAAGACAATTATACCTTTTACTCATCTTTTAAAAAGCAGCAAATTATTTCTGGATTTTTTGGTATGATTTTTGTTAAGATTTTGGAAGCAGTCCTGGTTGTTAAAATAATAATACCATTCCGGGCCTCTGCTACACTTTAAGCCTTTTGTTCCTCTGACAAAATAGAAGGAAAAACAACCAGACATAGAATCTGCTACCATGAGGTTTTGTGATACCATCATTTGTCTTCATGTCACAGAAGGGACACCAGTCCCAGAGCCCATTTTGTAACATGGTTTCCATTAGCACTGTTGGTGCAAGCACAACCAAGAATCAAACTCATCCCTGAACACATAAAAACAAAAGAAGACAGTATGACCTTGGTTCTCCACCTTAACAAGCCTGACCTGCACCAGCCCTCCAGAGTATAAAATGGAAATCAAGCATCACATTGCACAGGCTCCTACATGAGCTTACCCATCCCCTGATGCTGGTC
Organism: Galbula dea; assembly: GCA_013399015.1. Taxonomy (NCBI): domain Eukaryota; kingdom Metazoa; phylum Chordata; class Aves; order Piciformes; family Galbulidae; genus Galbula; species Galbula dea. The sequence continues at coordinate 99,938 of VWZX01001567.1, forward strand.
TGTTATCAATTCTCCTCAACCTGAATACCTACAGAGCAGGGGGCTAATCAAGGCATCTCTCTGTCCTGGAGACCCCATATGCCAAAATAGCCCTGGAAGCTGTTGATCCATCATTTTGCTCTGGACTACTGCCCATTCACCACAGCACTGCTGAGTGCTCTAGAGAGTTTATGCCACCATGACATGATATTTATGCCTCAGGCATATATATGAAAGCCAGGTTCTACTGCTGTCCTACAGAAAGCACAAAGTTTTTGTCCTCATGATAAAATAAAATGTGCCAAGTTTATTGAGATTGTATTCTTAATTATTTTCCACTACAAAACACATGTATAGGAAAATTAAATTTGGAAATGCATGCTTTGAAATGTCAGGAAGAGAGTGACATGATCAGCATAAGCTGTGTTCTGGTACTTACACAATCACATCAGAACTACAAAGCAAAGGATGTTCTTTAATTTTATATCTGGTTATCTGAGCCCAAAGCCTCCTGGTTGATCTCGAAGTTCTTTCCGTACCGATTTATATCTTACATATGATATCAGGTGAATGTGAAATTAGCTGTGAAAGGCAAATAAACTACTTCAGTATCTTGTTCTATTTATAGAAGCAAAAAGCCACAGAAGAATCAGTTTGCTTGATTTACTATGCAGCTCTGCAGAATTAAAGCTACTCAGTGGGCAATACTAAGTAAACAAGTTCAGTTAAAGTGAATGACTACATTTCTTCCACTGGCATAAGAAATAATCTTCAGAAAAATAAGTGAAAAGGTTTTGTCTCATCCTTTCAGAACTCTTCAGAAAACCGTTGTTCTTTAAAAGATTTCCCCCCCCCCTCTGAGAAGTATATTGCTACTGCTTTTGACAGCATAACTCAATTATTGTGAATCAATTTGTTTGTTGAAATGATACTTATATCAGGTTTTGTATATTTCCTTAGATCTTGTGGGTTTGAGCACATTTATTAAACTCATTACATCTACAGACTCAATATGAAAGCATAAAAAATCAATATTCAAAAAGTTTCTGAAACCCTTTACAATCTCTATACTTAGTGAAAATATTCTTCTCATAGCTGCATCTAAAAAGAGCATCTTAAAATATTTCCAATATATTTCATGATATTTAATTAATTGAGCAGACAACCATTTAAAGGCAGAACATTAGACTAATTCCTAATACAATTCAATGAAGAATACAAAAATAAATATGCTGTACTGAATCTTGCATTACATAACATTCCTCAGATGAAAAGTCATGTCCAGCCCTTCATGAACTTCAGTAATATTCATTATTTTGTGAAACTCAGAGGAGTGGCTGGATCATGTTAAAATAATTTTGTTTGCTGAAATGAAATGTAGAGCCAGATATAGGAGACTTAAATGCTGAGCAATGAATGAAATTCCTTCTTAATTTTTTCTATTTTATGAAGAATCTTTCTTTAGACAAGAGTTAACTTTATTATTAAAAAAGTGGTTTTATACAGCTTATCATTTAACTGATGTGTTCTGTCAGAAGCTACAGCACAGATTGTTTTAATCCAAAGAAAGCAATGTAAAGGAACAACTTTTAGCAAATAGAAATTTAAGCAATATTCAGTTGCCGAAAGTATTTTTCCTTCACCCCTTTTCAACTTCATTTAAAAGAACAACAAAAAATATATTTATGGAGCCCCAAGATTTTAACTGGAATTGGGAAACTATCATGTGCCATGAAAACTTTACCCCTATTAATCTCATGACTCAATTCTATTTCCCAAGAACATCTTTTAAAGGTGTTATATATATCTCTCGAATATCAGGAGTTAGAGGACAATGACTTTTTTGTGGAAATTTTTTGCCCTCATTTGGCCAGCTATTTCTGTCCTGTGTAAGTTCACATATTTAGGTGCTGGTGGTTTGGTCCCTTTCACACCATCTCCAAGGTGGTCCTTAAGACACAACCTCTTCCTATGCCAGACACAGGAAGCTGTATTACAAATAATATGCACTACTAAGTAGAGTGCATACCTAGCAGAGAACAAGCACCTCCAGCAGCCATAATATTATCCCAATGACTTCCACCACACCATTGATAAGCCAGTCACTGTAACAAAAAATTACACCTTCAAACAACCATATATATGTGAGCCACATAGATATATATATGTGCATGTCAGTAAAACTAGCAGTTATTTAATGCATGAGAAGAACCAGGGTCTTGCATGCCAGGTCTTTTCCCATGAGAATAATCAAGATATCAAAACATCAAAAAATATCTCCAAGTTACCATATTTCATAGCAAAAAAGAGATTGCATGAAGTATTTTATCAAAGATAAGTTTGGGAGTTGAGATTCCTAGACCTTACCCTGTAAGACTCAATGGCAAGGAAAAAAACCAAACCAAAACAAAATATTACAATTCTGTTTCTTCTCACAATTCCCAGGTTTAAAATCCATAATATGTAGCATGATCATGAGACCACTCAAAAGCATAGGGGATTGTACTGCAAAATACAGAACAAGTGTTTCTCCTTCTCCAGGCTAACACCTGATCTTATGCAGAAAACAGTACATCATAAGAGGGCACAGAGACATTTCTGGGCTCTGGGCTCAATTCATAATGTGTCCTGAATGCTTTTAGCACTGTACCAGTTACAAAGCAAGTAGTGTAGGAAAAGTAGCTATTCATGGGTGTGCTTGTTTTTCTTTTCACAGATAATGGTAGCTCAGTGTGATCACCTTATTCCCAATGTAAAGTCTTTGTGGAACAGATTCTTACCCTGAACCTCTGCTGAAAGATGAGTAATTGATGTCAAAGGGGTCTGCACAGCTTTTGGTTTTGAGAAGGCTTACATATACTCTTTGGGGTTTCTGCAGTGAAATAAATGAGATCTACAGGACTGTGACTACCACAAGGCTGCCTAGCAGAGTATCAACTCCTGAAGGAAGGATTTAATCCACAGCTCGCCTCCAAGCACAGGGTGCTTCCCCAAGCAGGGTATCTGCAGCCCGGCTGCCTGTGGATGGTAATCCCACAGGATGTGCCAGGCACCTGCTGACTAACCATTCTTTGGCACAGTTCAAAAACCATTTCAGGGAGCTTGACAGCTATTAAACAGGATAGTCATTGGCCAGCCCTGGCCCATGCTTTCTTGCAATTTCACTACACTAGATATAGAATATTTAACATCCATGCCCATACAATGAAATATTTTGGTGTCTGTTTTAGTTAACAATCTTCCCCCTCCACCTAATGCTGGAAAGCAAAGCTGCTTTACTTCCTACCAACTGGTAAAGGAATTTCTTTGAATTGCAGGATGTTTGGAGGACTGAGTGACTAGATGCAGAAAGGCTGTGATGAAGCACAACAACTTGATTATCAGTGAGGAAATTATGACTGACAAGCAAAGGAAGTAATAAAATGGGACAGTGCCTGAGAGGAAGGGTTGAAAAAACCCAAAAGGTCAAAGCTAGAAAAAGACTGAATCAAAAAAGAAAGCAAAGAGAACAAAAAAGAATTAAAAAACAAAACAAAACAAGGGAGAAGACAACTCAGAGAGAATGAGTTATAAATAAAGCAAGTCCTGAAGTGGAACAGGATAAAAAATAATGCATTTTAAAAAGCTGTACCTGCAGAGATTCTCTGAGCTGAATTTAGTGTATTCAGGCCCTGAGGTGGGAATAACCCAGGCTAAGAGAGGAGGGGGATGGTAAGTTCATCTGTGCTGCTATTCAGACAGATGCTGCTGGCAACATAGAATCATAGAATGGCTGAGGTTGGAAGGGACCTTGAAGATCATCTAGTTCCAACCCCCCTGCCATGGCAGGGACGCCACATGCACTAGACCAGATCATCCAGGGCCACATCCAGCCTGGCCTTAAACACTGCCAGGGATGGGGCCTCCACAACCTCTCTGGGCAACCTGTTCCAGTGCCTCACCACCCTTTGGGTAAAGAACCCCCTTCTAATCTCCAGCCTAAACCTCACTCTATCCTCCATTTTTTGCTGAGCCCTTCATTCATAGACTCATAGAATTACAGAATCATTTACACTGGAAACTTTAAGCTCATCAAGTCCAGCCATTAACACAACAGTGTCAAGTCCACCACTAAATCATGTTCATCAGCACCAAATCTACACAGCTTTTAATGGTGACTCAACTGCTTCCCTTGGGAGCCAGCTGCAATGCTTAACAACCCTTTTGGTGAATATTTTTTTCCTAACATACAATCTAAACCTCTTCTGGCACAACTTGAGGCCATTTTCTCTTGTCCTATCACTTGTTACTTGGGAAGAGAGACCATCTACAACCTCCTTTCAGATAGTTGTAGAGACCAATAATGTTTCACCTTAATCTCCTTTTCTACAGCAATTGGACTAATGAGAATCGAAACTATAAATCAGGCAGACATGAGAAGGTCTGATGCTCAGAATCATACCTGAAGCTTTCTTCAAAAATGAGTTATGTCCAAAAGTCAACTCTGGATTAAAAGAAAGTTTATTACCAACTGGAAAGCATAAATCCTCCCATTTCTGAAGGGTAAGGGTGTAGTATAAAAGGAAGTATCTTTTCACGATAGGGTTAATTGGAGATGTTTCCAAATAGTCTGAAGCACCATGTCAACACATCAACTCAGATTCCAAAAGCAGGCAAAGTAGCTAGTTAGCTTGCAGGACCCTTTACCAGAGGAGCTGATATACTGATCCTGACTGCAACACTAAGGTAGATTTACTCCAGGTGCTTTTGCAGAGGTAGATGCAGTTGTAGTACTAGCTAGATGTCTTGCAGTGCAGTTTGACTTGGAGCGCTCATGGGATGCAGCCACCCAATCTGCCACCATAGGCGACGCTTGTTGTTTTACTGCACCAGTCAGTATAAACCTGCACATAAAGACCACTTCCTGCAAAAGCTGAATCCAGCCATAGAATTTCAGACTATAGACTGAATAACCTCAGAGAGACCTTCATCCAAATATATTCATGCACCTCAATGAGATCCCTTCAGACTCTGCTGGGAAAGGGTGTTTCTGAGACAGGGTGCTCAAAACTTACAGGACAATTTCATGTGGTCCTCTGGTCCTACTTGCACATTAGCTAAGGCAACAAAATCCTTTTTGATCCTGGTTCCTTACTGCATACACGTGTATAAAATTTAGGCCGTGCTAATGAATTATTGAATGAAGCTTTAGTGTTTCATGTAGAAGGAGCTAGACTACAACTTCACTTGCTGAATACTTTGCTTTTGGGTATATTTTTGACCTTTCCTGAAGTACCAAAGTTTGACGATAGAGACAGGACAGAGAAAATAAAGTGCACAGCTGCTCCACAGTATTAAGGCCTCAGAAGTATTTCTCTAATGTGTCTTGTTTATTGCCATTGTCAGATTTGAGGTCAGAAGAGAATTACCCCTAATCAGGATTGCCAGGTACTGTTTTTGCCTCTCTCTAAAAAAAGACAAAGACCAGGTCCATTTGTAAGGGCTTGTTTGATTTGGCTGCACAAATGCCACAGATCTTCCCTCTATTATTTTTTTCCTGTAACACAAAATAGCTATGGTTTTTAATTTTATACTATAGGTTTGAGTTGGCCACAGGATACCTGGAGTGAATTTTTGGCCTCTGCTGAGCCGAGATGTGAGGATGTGAAGCTCTGCAAACTTTTGGTCTAAACATCTGCTGCATGGTTGCCTATGACAAGAGAAGAAATTCAGGGCTTGTGTATGATGTCTTGTGGTGAATTGTCTTCCTCCAAGTGCCTTGTGTGATGTAGTTCCACCATAAGGTGAGGGGGGACACAGACACATGAATATTTGGCCAAGAACAACTAAATTATCAAAAAACATTTAGTGGGGTCCAGCTCCTTAGAAGATATACCTTTGTATCAAGACGCATTTGAAGCCCTTTGTCATAAAAAAGCAAAAGGTAACTAAACATCCAGAAGAGCTGACAATATTTCATCTATGTGAAAACTGTAACTGGTAAACTGTCTATTTTCCTGGCCTGGCCTCTGTGACTCTGAGGCAGGTTCAAGCAGTGATCTTTTCTTTGAGTGTGTGAAAATGTATACTCCCTGGCCCTCAGTGTTGCCTTCATGCCTCTGTAGCAGAAGCCAGCAGCAGCAGGTAGAGCTTCTGGGCAACCGCCTGAAATGCGCAGATGAGAAGGATGAAGAAAGGGGCTCAGGGAGCCCTTGTTGTCCTTGGTATGCTGCAGGTTTACAGTAATGTGGCTGTGGTTATGCCATATTATTTTCTTTCCCTTTCTTCCCATTTTCTCTGTGCCACTTGTTTCATCTTGCCTCAGAAAGGGCTCTTCTCCCTACTCCCCCTTTCTTCAGACGCAGGATAAGAGCAAATGGGAGGGGACACAGACAAAGTCAGTGGGAAAATGTCAGTAAGCTGTCAGAGGGCTAGAATGAGCCACAATGTTTATGTAATTGTAACAGTCCATCAGGCCTGCATTATTTGGGGGGTTTTTTCTGGGTGCCTCATGTTCATGTTAGGTTGAAATTTGAATCTGAAATTATCATGAACATGTTGATCAGGAAAGGCTTCATAACTACATCAAAAACAACAGCAGACAAGAGTAAAACAGAGCATCTTTTATTAAAAGATAACCTGAGGCTACTGACTCCCTGAAAGACAGCATCTGAATGAGTGGAACAAGCCCCAGTGAGCACAACACAGAGATTCATTAGCCAGGGAAATAGTCATTATCAAGCTACTGGAAAGTTGTCCTGCCATTGAATCTTTCAATGAAGTGTTCAAACTTTTAAATTAATTGAAAAGAAAAAGTGATGAAGAGAGCAAGCAGTCTGCCAAATTCCTGAAAGGCAAATTGTTAAATGGGTATATGTGAACACAAAATACTTTATTTCTCCGTTTTTCATCTTCTCCACTTCATTTTTCTTCTGCCTTCTTTGTGATCTCCTCCTCCCACTGGCTCAAACCAGTGTCATGATTGTGCAGAGGCTTTCACTTCAAAGGGCTGTTAGTGAGTGTTCCATGACTCTGGGGACTTGTGTAACTTGCAGGATTACACTGACCAGGTTGCACATCCTGCAAGCAGGAACATGTCAAAGGAGACTGCAGAGAGTGACATACCTACGGGAAAACTACCATGTCATGCTTCAGTGCCATCCTCTACTCTGACGGAAATCACCCATTTCAGGGTAGCATGTTCTAATAGTGTAAGTAAAATAATCACTTATTCCTTCCCTCAGGAGAATTAAATAAGAATGTTCAGTAGTAGTTTACCCTTAGGCAAAAAGATGGTAGTACTGAAAAAAAAAATTAAATCAATGTGAACAATCCTGAGTAACATTTAGTATCTTATTCAAATATTAACACAACAACAACAAAAATGCTACAAATAATTTAGATTGTAATGAGGGCCACCAGGGAAGTATGTACTATATTAAAGCATGTCTATACACTTAAGCTGATAATTTTCTTATTTCTGTAGGGAATATTACCTTTACCTACCCCTTGCATAACACCTGCTTCCAGACCTTATGCAAGGGCAGCCAGGGACCTGAATGGACTGCAGCTGATAGTATCTTTATCCCTAATGGAGAAGCAAGAAGCACATCACTTCAGCTTGCTGCTGGCAGGAGAAAGGGCATATCTGGATTTAGATACATATCTTCCTGTCAGCAGAAGACAAGGTCTCTTCTTGCAAAAAGAAAACTTCATTTTCTAAACAAGTATTATTCAATTTTTATCACAGCTTAGGGCTGGACTGGCCACTAGACGAATGACAGATGCTCTCTATTAACCCTTATACCTTCCCCAGGGGAAGAGAAAGGAAATCAATGAGAGAGACTTAGAACTGTAGAATCATAGAAAAGGTAGAGTTGAAAGGGACCTTTAGAGATCATGTAGTTCAATCCCCCTGCAGTGAGCAGGGACACTTACAACTAAACAGGTTGCTGAAAGCCCTCTCCAACCTAACCTTAAACATTTCCAGGAATCCACCACCTCTCTGAGCAACCTGTGCCAGTGCTTCAACACCCTCACTGTGAAAAATTTCCTCCTTAAATCCAATCTAAATCTCCCCTCCTGTAATTTAAATCCACTATCTCTTGCCCTATTGCAACAGGCCCTGCTAAAAAGACTGTCTCCATCTTTCTAATAGGCTTCTTTTAAGTACTTAGGCTGCAATAAGATTTCCCCAGACTGAACAACTCCAACTGTCTCAGCCTTTCTTCACATGGGAGGTGTTTGAATCCTTTATCATTTCTGTGCCTCTCCTCTGGATCTGCTCCAACAGGCTCACATTCTTCATGACTTATGGATTGGAAAATAAAACTAAACCAGCTTTAATTAAAATAATAGCAATAGAGTGAAATATATGCATATATATACAAAATTAATATTGAACCCAACCCCCAGGATGGCAATTAGTCACCGTTACCACTGATGCTGTGGCAGGGGCTGGAGAAGTCCCTACTGGATTCAGTAGCAGACAGGAACCAGATTCAGGAGGTTGATTCTGGAATTGGATTCAGGAAAACACGGAACAGGATCAAAGACAGAATAGACAGAGTCCTCTGGGATGCTGGCCGTTCAAGAAGAGAGCTTGAACCTCGTGATCCCTTAGCTTCACACTGAGTATGATGTATATAGAATGGAATACCTTGTCGGTCAGGTTAGGGTCACCTGCCCTGTCTGGTCCTCCCTGGAGGTATGACCTTTTACTTTCTGCAGTGGCAACATAGTACACAAGATTTAGCATTGACCTTGGTCTCCACAAGAGCAAATAAAAGCAAAAGCCTTTCTACATACCAATCCTTGGTACTTACTGTAAGCATCAAGTGCTACCACTTCAAGAAACAGACATTGTCTCTGAAAATACACCACTAACTTCAGCTGAAAATTAAAATAACATAATTAGTTCTGTTCTAGCTCAAACCAGGACACTTTTTTACCAGTCTCTTACACTGTGGAAAATGTCTCATTAAGACGCACTCTGAATTGTTACCCTCCCTGTGCCAAAACAGAGAGAGTTATACAGCCTGATTCCACAGAGCCCAAATGTGAGCTAAGCATGGATAACACTGATACAGATACTATGATGAGCTTGAATAATCTGAGAAGGGAATTTTAAAAAAATAAGACCTGTTGTCAGCTTGGCTAGCCATCACATGTGCCTAGAGCATTAATGGGACAATGATTATAGTGTGTGAATGCAGGACACAAGCTCATCAAAAGTGAGTTATAATGTATGGGGCATGACTGTACATGAACATAGCTTTGATGTCTTTGCGATCATGGCACATGAAAGACAACAGGAATGAACTTAATCCCAATATGCTGATACTCTGTTCCCTTGATATGCTACTGGAGCAAAGCAAGCTGGAGAAGTATTTTTAGTGTTAGTTCACTTCTGTGGCTTAGTGGTTGCACTCCCTGAACCGTAAAACAGGCAGACGTTGAAAACAAAGAGCAAATATATATTTTGACAACTAAAGAAATCACTTTTATCCAGCCTTGACTTTAGCAGTATTAAGAAGAAATACTAATCTCATTGGATGCCCAAATTTGGCTAGTGATCAGGAAATACCTGATTTCTTCCATTGGCCAACAAATTTGTAATAGTTTCTTGACTTTTCTAGTGCATTGTCTAGGGATGTCCTCATCACTACTATGAGGGAAATGTATTCCCTTATTCAGTCTGGTAGTAGGGAAAAAACTATTGATTTCAGGAAACTCCAGACTTCTAATGACCACCTAGCTCTATTTTGCTGCACTACATGGTTCAGCCACCTTCATCATTCCTCTAATCAAATACCTTGTGTCCTTGGGGCTGCAAAATGAGGCCTCCTTTGAAAATGTATCTTCAGCAGATGCAGAACGAAACCCACAATTATCAAATAACTCCTGGAAGAAAAAAGGACAGCAAACCTTAGGTTGCTTCTGGCTCAGAGTGTTTACATACTTTCATAGCAGTATGAAAAACAAGAGGATCTTTCCTGTTGTTCAGAGAGACTCAGGGCAGCAAGGGCTGCAGACTCACCATATATGAAACCCCAATTGCATAACACAGTAACACATGCTGGGTCTTAGCAAAATTGCTGGGCTTACTTCCTAGAGTCTGGTGAAGGTTAGTGTGAGATTAGGCACTAATGAACTGTTAACCCACTCATTACTCATCACACGTATTGACAGTATTGACTTTATTCATGCATGTGTTTCTTTTACAGAAGACATTAGGATGAACAGAACTTGAGACTTGACTAGTTAAGAATTATTTTTAGCAGTGTTTTTAGCTCTAACTAAATACTATCTCTTTAGCTTTGAAGTTGGCACCATTTTTGGATATTCAATTTTTTCTGAAAAACATCTACTTTTGTGAGAAATAGAATACATCTTAACTCACTTATGGATATATTCAGTCAGTGCTATTAAACTATTTCCTACAGAGAAAGCATGCATACAACAAGCATTTTATTCCATACTCAATTTGGAGTATTACACAACAATTAAATAAATAACTTATAAAAATAAGCAGTTCTCTAAAAAAAGATAACAGGGCCATGTCTACTCATACTGAGCAGTTCCTTTTTTTAACAGGAATACATTGAGAGTCACTTTTAACTGTTTTTCCAGATTAGGCAGGTCATTGCTGTATTTAAAAACTTACTGAGCATTCCATTTCTTTTTTATTACTAATTTTTGCTGAGTAGAACTGTGGTAATTGGATTTCTTCATTCCTCCTACTACATCACCCTGGGTCAAAAAAACTCAGGTGATTAAAATGAAATGGAGCAAGTAATGGACAAAACATTAATATCAGCACAAATGTACCGGTTTGGACACCTTTACTGTACAGTGTATCCATCCCACCACTGCAGGAAAGTTTGAAGTCTTCTCTTGTACAGAATGGCTGTAACATTTGGCTTGTGAGACACTTACACTTCAAGCACTGTGTATTTAATTTATCCACAATAGGCGGTAGCATCCACAAGAAAACTAAGGGCCTTTCCTGTTGACAATTCAAGTGTGTTGAAATGTCCAAGGCACTTTGTTTGAAAAAGCCTTTAACATGTTCAAAAGGTCTTCTTAAGCCACCCTTTGCCAAAATGGTGAATTGTTTCTCCCTATGGTGGTGTCCAGCCTCTTGATGTGAAAAGCTCACTCAGACTGGGGCATTGGACAAGTTCCCTTGCACAGGCTTGAGCTCCTACATTTCAGGCAGAGTATGCCTTCAAAAATGCTTTGTAAGAGGTTCATTTATGACAACTTGTAAGAAAAAGTAAAAATAATGGGCTCGGGTATCCTCTGGAGATTTTACAGGTTCCTGCCAGCTTTTATTCAATGCTTTACAAAAGGGCAAGCTGCAGCATCAGGAGCTGGGGCAGATACCACCACCTTCAGAGTCTCTCCAGAGTGGTCCAGCTGCTGCATTCCTCAGCAGTCACAGCCATCACCTGGTGAATTAGGAAGTTTCTATAGTAGCAAGCTGGGAATAACACAAATGTTCCAGGTCCTGCTCCTCTCTGTACACAAACTGTTCTTGATGTGAGCTCTTGTGTTACGTATAGCTGCTCTGGTCCCAGAGCTGGCCAGAAGTATCGGGTCTGAAGACTTGACAGTGGGAAGGAAATCGAAATATAGGAACACTTTAATACAAGTCTGATACACAGGATAATATCTCTGTCTCAGTATTTATTGCTGCATCACCTCTTCAACAACAATAACAACAAAGTTTACCAAAAGCTTAAGTCTCAATTTACCCCTAGTTTTTGAACCATAGGAAACAACTACTTAGGAATTTAGTCTGTTCTTTTGATTGACTAACAGGATCTTTCCAGGGCATATGCCATCTCCTTTTTATCTGCATTCTACTATTTGTAAAAGCCCTGTGACCTTGGATACTATAGGACTGAGAGAACTTCTGTGAAAACTTCACCTTTTTCAAGTACTTTACCAACTCTGGATATCAAATAACATAAGAAAGCACCAAAAATAGCACATCTCCCAAATCAAGCCAGCATTTGCTAAGGGCTAAAACACAACAAAATATTTTGGTGACTTCCTCTTACAAATGTTCATCTTCTGTTGGTCCAGCATACAGAAAATGCAATGAATAACAGTATCATAAGGGGATTCCTTCCTGTTCAAGAGTTATTTTGTCTGTATTTTATCTATTTGGTTTCATATCACTGGAAAAGGTATAAACACTAATGAGTAGGGATTGTCAGCTGCAAGAAATTCAAGTTCTATTTTAGATGAGCAGGTCAAAATTTATCTCTAAAAGCTCAAAAACTTGCACATTACAAATTTATTTCTCAGGAAAAAAAAGGTATTTGGGAGCTTTAAATACCTATCTTTTAAAAAAAGTAAATCATTAGGTGCTCAAGTGTCAAAGCATGCCCAGAAGCACTTCAGTGATAAATGGTTTTGTCTTTGAAGCATTGAAAAAATACATTTATTCAGCAATCACTAATTATAAAGCTCAGAAACATTAATAGGAGCAGGCACTGAAGCCCAGGTCTCATTGCTTATGAATATGTCCAAACCACAAGGATAAAGAACTGTACCCCTTGCTTTTCATCTCCTGTGCTTCCATACATGTGACGTATGGTAATCCACCGTACATGAAGTGATTAAGCAAGAGAGGGAGTTGAGAAAGACCCATAATGCTGCTGTTACATAATGCTTTTGGAAGGTGGTAAACATAAGATTAAATCCTAATGCACAAAAAATCCTTAACGGAAATTCAATCTCCCACATCCCACTGTCATGCCTGACCTATTAGCTGGTAAAAAGACATCACCAGTTAGAGTATAAGTGCTAGGAAACAGTTTTCATGGTGTCTTATCAATCTTGAGTGATGGAAATTGTCAGAATAAAGGCCCATATATTGTACTAAGATCTACTTCTCTCCACATATTTCCTCCTTTCTGGTTAATGCAGCTCTGCACTCCTGTGCGAGCTCCCCAGGGCTCCTCTCCATCTTTGGGTGTGCTGCATGGGGCAGGCATCCCTGCTTAGTGGGGAGCATGAGTTCTGCTGCAGGGCCAAGTGCCTAAAATACAAATGTTGCTACAGAAAGTACTGCCAGCTCCATTCTCCTTAATGGATGGAGCTCTCAGGCATGGATTCTGGATCCCCAGATATTTCAGCACCTTAACAATTCAAGTAATAACTTCTGAGCACTGGCTTTAAAAGGAATTCCTCCTTGGGAAAAGACATAAGGTACCTCACATTTATCAGAGGTGCAACATAAAAGCAGTGAGGGTACAATAAACTTTAGTGGGAGCATGTTACTGCAAAGTAACTGGTTTGTATCTCAAAGCCTTGATTTTGGGGTTTTCAATAGAGATCAAAAAGACACAGACTCAGAGTTACTTATTTTCCATTTTCAGGGTGAATGTACAAAGTGAGAACCTTCATGCTGCTAGCCCTGCAGAGCCTGACTTCTACCTTAGGAATAAATGACTTTCCAAATTTATTATTGCACAGAGATTTTTCACAGTGTTGGCTCCAATGAATCTGGAGTTTCTTGGAAAGCTCATTGACATTTATCAGCTTTCATCACAAGATTAAGCAAAGGAAAACCAGACCTTGAGACAATTTTTTATTTAGTATCACTATGGAATGACAAAATTCTGTTTTCTTGCCATGACTTGAAATGTCCATCATATATCTACTATATTCAGCTTTTTATTATTGTTTATAATATGATTTTAGGGGAAAATATTTGGGAAAAGTATCCAAGAAAATTATTTTAAAAGGAGTCTGGTTTTTCCTATCTTCAATGCATTTCTGTCTCTGAAGAGATATACAGATGTGCATATATCTCTATTTTGTATGTTTGTATGTATACTTATGCTGTTAATGGTTGGGTAATGAATACACACAATCACACTGAATATTATATATGTCAGTATTTAGAAAGAGAAGAAATTACGTTTGATCTTGGCAACATTCTCTGTCCTTCCAGATAAGAATGGTGACTGTGTGCCAGGTTAAGCAAAGCAAACATGACTATTAGACTACTTCGCTCTCCAGACTTCATTCAAATTGAATATGTGAGAACAGCATCCCTTCTTCAGACCAACAGAGAGTACAAGTATTTTCAGATGCATGGCATGGAGACTCAGCTTTTCGTTAAGTGCCCAGCTGAACCCTGCCTTGCTGTCCTACTGCAGTAGAGGTCCCAGTGCCTCAATAAAGCTGCCAGCTTCTTCAGCACTCCAGAGGCAGCACTGGGTCCCACCCAGCAGCCAAACCAAAGGAAGGACTAAGCCTGTAATTCATACAAATACACCATCACAGCAAAGACCTCTCACTGGCAGCAAGCCTAAGTCTGCTCACCCTGTAGCAAGAGGTATGTTTCCAGGGCAGCTGCAATCCCAGCTTCAATGGGTTGAGGTGTGGCACCAGACCATCACCTCCTGTGGGCTTTTGTGACACTCCAAGAGGAAAGGCAAAACAGGAAAATAAAAATGTTTGATTTTCCATTCTTTCCTCTCAGATCTGCTTCTCATTTTTTCCCTCCTCTTCCTACTTCCCAAATTAAACTTCTTTGACATGCAAGATAGGAAACTTTTATTGCTACGTCACAGAAAGGTTGCTGGTTCAGGTTTCTGAACGAAGTTTGTATCTCTTTCTGAGAGGGATATTATTAGCCCTTGTGATAACTGAAGGATAAAGCTTCCAAGGGCAGGAACATAAAATATTTCCAATAATGTGCTCTTTTCCTGCCTCAAAAATTAATTAATCTAAAGACTTGTAATAAAAAAGTAGCAATTACCACTCAGCATTCATAGCCCTACCAATGGAAATGAAATAATATCTCTTTTAGTGCCTAGCTTCTTTTTTTTATATCTGTTCCCATTTTTTTCTGCAAAGGGTTATTAGAATCTAAGTTATTACACTTAATTTTACTGTGTTTTCCATCCAGTTCTTTATTATCTGGAGCATGTGAGCCTAAGAAACACCAAAAGAGAAATAAACAATGAGATTTATATTTTGTCTCATAATCCCCTTCTAAAACACAAGTAGAGCTCTACAAAACTCAACTGAGTGTTACTGAATTTTGTGAATGAAAACTCCAGTGTTGTCCTTGGCCCTAAGTTCACAACATATTCCAGCATTCCCTCTGTTGTGATTACCATGTGTTACATAATGTTACCGGGGGTTCTCCCTTCTTCCACCAATGGATTTTAGTTAATCAGTATGGATTTAAGAGCACAAACTTCAAATATATTCATACTCTGGAAGTCAATTGAACCTAGTGATTTTCAAGAAGTGAATTACATTTCACTTTCTTCTGGTTTATTAATAAATTCTGTTCTGTCATTGATATGAGATAATACACAGGCAGTAAGTGATGAAGTTATATTACGCACTCTAAATTATTAAAAGGAAAAGGTAGCTTTAAGTGATTGATATAACTTTAAATGTCATCTATTACTATGCTTCATTTCTGTGGGAGGAAAGTGGTTTTATGCCATACAGAAGCAAACTAGCATGGCTTTCCATTCCTCTAAACCTTAAAGAGGCTCCAAAACATGACAGTCAACCACTGTACATGGATAAGTGTGAAAGCAATGAGTGGGTTTGATTTCTCCACTTGTACAGGATGTAACTTCCAACTAGCTCTAAGTCAAACAAAACACTCAAACTAAGCTTATACTAATGAGGTAAGAGCTAAAGCATTGTAAAGGTTAGCCTCTGTGTACATTACAAAGAATGAGCAATGGAAGGCAGTAGTGGGGATGTTGCAGCTCCTGAAACCCAGCTGAGAAAATGAGGCTTCTACTGCATGTACAAATGTACCAAGAGCAATAGTCGTTCTATAGTTTCTTTCATTTTAGGTACCCTTCCAAAATTCATTACAGACCATTTCCCATTCATATGCAAAAATTAAGAAACATAAAAAAATGTCAGGTACATCCAGAAGGATAACACTCATGAGCTGAATCCAAACAAGGGACCTTGGCTTTACAGCATCTCTGCCAGCTTCTGAGAAGCCAGAAGCACATGTGTTCACCAGGAAGTTGTTAAGAAAAACACCAATTAGAATTGTTAAGTGTCTTAATGTTCCTCCCAGCTAGCTTTAGGAAAAAACCTAATCCCCTGTCAATCTTTTAAGACAGAGGAATTACATCTGTCGTTTTTTAACTCCAGCAAACAATTCACCACTGTTAGTCTCAAAGGAGTGAAGAAGATGAAATAATTTTCTGCTAGTGCTTGTGACTTGAAAGGCTAAAAAGCAGGAAAAGCATTCAAATGCACTGACATCTCCATAGTACTTCCCAGGTGCCTTCTCCATCAGCTGGATTTTGTGAATCATGGACTCTTAAGTCAGGTTTCTAAGTGCTGTGTTGTGAGTCCTGCTAGATGGCTACAAACCTAAAAGATGCTGTGATACAACACATTACGAGACTCAGGTCCTCCCTGTGGATCCTCTGCAACTTTTGCCACAGCCTTGAAGTGGTTCAATGGTTCTACCTGTGCAACACAAAAAAAAAAAACCCAGAAAAGGAGTTTCCATGGCTGCTGGCAGGATTCCTCCCATCAGCCTCTGTTCTCTCTGTCAAGCTGCTCCTGTCTCCCCTGTGGTCTGGGCATTGCCTCTTCAAAACTAGGTTTATTAGAAACCTTAAGACATACTTATTGTGAAGCAGTCACGTATGCCTTTGTCCTATTAGTTAGTTCAGCTTAGAAGTCCATCTGGCTGAAGAATCATAACAGGGTTGAATAAGCCATAATATGTCTTGCTAAAATATGGAAAGACCTATTTTAGATAGAGAGAGAATATAATGAACATGGTAATTACTATTAATTTATCCTTTTACTTTTGTGACCTAATGTATGCTGACAGGCCCAATGTGGACTTAACAAGAAGTTTCCTCTCACCTCCATCTTGGAAGTGGACACCATTAGGAGAAAGATGCTGGAGCTGTAGAACAAGTACAACCTGCTTTAGCTGCTACAATGTCCCTTCCACAAATAAACAAAATATAAACACTTCTCAGAAAAGGAATTCAGCTGTCAGTGAAGAGCAGGAAATGTACCAGAGACATTTAAAAGGGCATCATGAGAACTAAAGAAAGAAAACTGAGGCAGGACTGCATTCAGAATACTTTTAGGTATTCAAGGACAAGTCAAGAGCCAAAACAGATCTTTGGATCTGGGCCCTAAAGTGCTGAAAAAAAAAAAAAAAAAGATGAGGCATGAGATAGGATTGTAAGTGGGCAAGCTGAATAAAGAAGCCTTATTTTGATGTAGAATATGCAAGAGCATGCTTGCAAGCAGTGGGACAGGAGCCAACAGAGTTGAAGGTGAGGTTGAGATAATGAGAACAGAAATAAAAGAGGAAAGGAAGCTTGAGATAGCAGGGACTGAAGGAATGAGGGGCAGATAATAATAGCCCTCAAACCTCAGAATTGGAGACAGGCTGTTTCAGGGAAGGAGAAATTAATGGCAGAGCAGCAAAAAGATGGGGAGAAGCAGAAGCTGTAGTTGGACTCATTTTGCAAGAGACGATGAAGAATCATGGGGGCGAAACCATGCAGTCTAACAGCAATGATGGGAACTTTGTCAATCAAAACAACAGGGAGTAACTTGTCAGACAAAATATTTTCTTGTAACTTACAGTATCAAAATATACTATCTGTCATCATCATTAGAAATAGCAATGGAAAACAGTTCACCTCTGAATATCTGACAATCAAATCCATTCTTCAGGAACGTGTGCCCAGAGACATTTAACTACACAAAGAATTGCTAAATTTTCCTGCCATTTGGAAAGAATGAAACTAACTGAAATACAAAAAATGTTGCTTAGCTGCCAACATTTCCATCTTTTTTAAGAATGATTCCACTTTTCCAATTGTTATACATTTTTATGTCATTTCAGCATTATGTTTTAGTTCCATGAAGGAGAAAGGACAGCTGCAATCAGGGAAAAAAAAAGATCATATAGACTGTGTAACTCATTATGGTCTGTGCATCAGGTTGGATTATGGTAAAGGAGGAGTAAATGAAAGACTAAGGGTTTGGGCTTTTTTCCCTCCATAATTAAAAACTATGTCTGAAAGTCCATTAAATGAAATTGCTTTAGAAAAGCCATACAGAAAAATAGGCTGAAGGTGTTCATAGCCAAATTCCAAACCCAAAATTTTCAAAACTACTACTATTATTTGGAAAAAGTGGAGGTAGACTTTTGAGCAGCACTGTGTAATCACTTTTGGGAAGGGAAAATAGGAAAAAGCAGAAGTCTTCCTGGAGTCATCACATCCAAAATCACTGATTCCCATTGAACATCCCTTGGTCTCAGGTCAAGGCTCTGACCTCAGAGGAGGATGTGTTGCTGAGGGACCAAAGGGGCTTCACTCAGTCAGCAGCACACCAAGGTATTGAGAAGACATCTGGGAAAGTATGTCACTCTCAGGGTGACAGTACTGACCAAGCAGCAACCTTTCCATTGCAAATGGAGCCTGGTTCTCCTTGCTCCTTCATCCCTGCTCTTGCAGCTTCTTCCCCAGCAAAACAAATCTCCTAAATCATAGAAACTTCCTTCAAATCTTCTCAGTGCTCTGCAGGGCCTTGACTTCCTGAACATGCACGTATCATTTTCCAGGCTAAATTGTCACACACAAGCTTGAATTATTTTGAGTAATCCTCCTGTGATTTGAAGCACCTCTAGGGATAGAGAAGTTCTCTGACTATTGTGAAACTATGCCTTTGAAAACATTCCATTCTCTTTTCTTGATATTTGATGTCTTTAAAGACAGTAATTTGCCACTGACTTTAGGGACAATCTTGACTTCCTTTAAACACATGAAATTATGCTGATATAAAAAAGAGGAGTCTCTCTTCTCCCCACTTCTTCCAAGAATCTCCTGCTCCTAGGCATGGAGGCATTTAAATTTCTTAGTTAGATGTATCCAATTAGCTTGGTTTTTCTTAACTTGAAGAAACTAAATATTTGTTGGCATTTCTTCCTTCACAAAATATTGAGTGTTTCTCTGACCTTTTACCTAAAAGGATTAATAACAATGACAATAGCAGTCATTTAACAGGGTAGATTTGCACAACAACTGCTAAAACCTGGTGAAATTATAAACCACAAAAAATAATATTAGAAATATAATACATAAATCAGATTTTGCCATATTCAGCCATAGCTTTGAATGAGACCATGACAGCTAAATGAGCTTCCAGAAGCTAAACAGAAATATAACTCTTGGAGGTCAAAAACCTCATGAAAGCAGGGCTCACATGCAGAAGATCCATCTTACTCCCAGGGATGATTGGGAAACATGTTAAAAGCAGAGTTCCCTTAGCAGTAAAAATAATGTGGAATAAGAGAAAAAAAAAACACATGAGAGGAATGTAGTGGTTCTGACATAAAACAAGGATTAAAACACTGGAGGTGAAGTCCTGTCTCCTGTCAGGTTGGATGCTGACTTTAGTGACTTTAGGCTTCATTCTGCATCTGTGCCACAAGGTAATGAAAAAGGCATCTGCCTGATTCGCTGAACTGTTCTCTTTCAAATTGTGTTTTATTCACTTCTACTTTGATCTTTGCATCAATTGCATTTTCAATGGAAGCTGCCTCTCTTTTGTTTCATTTCCTAATCAGTGCTGCCCACTCGCTGCAGGGCTCAGCAGAGAGGGAAAGAACAAGGCCAGCAGCTGGGTGCCTGTTCATTCTGGGCTCTGTGGAGAGCTCAGAAAAGCTTTTGAGGCTGCTGTAGCCATGTGGAGTAAAGATAAACCTTATGCAACTCTTATCATAGAGAAAGAGGCTTGAGGAGATTATGGAGAACTAATGACTAAGACAGCACTGCTTAAAAAAATACAAACCTAAAGTGCATGTCCCAGTGCAGCACCCATACAAGAAAACCTCTTTTGTTCTGGGGTGTGCAGGCAGTGTAAGAGCTCTGCTATCATCTCGTACCACCTTGAACAGAAGAAATGCAAGGCTGAGTCCCATCTACCTTTACAAAGAGGCACAGGATACCTGGGGGATCCCTGGGAGGGAGGGCACCACACAGAGAAGGTGCACAGAGCCATACACCACCTCTTCCCATGTCTAACAACATGAAAGAGGTGGGCAGTAGCCACAGCCAGGGAGTCCTACAGTGCTGTCCCTCCTCGGCTGCCAGCAGCAGGCTGGGATGAGGTACTGGTGCCCATGCACAGGTAGACAGTGTTGCTCGAGGGTAGGCATGAGCAAGAGGATGTGGAAGAGTGAAATAACCACCTTGTGCTTGAAAGAGGAGGAATGGGAGGGAGCTGAAAAAGGTTAGGTTAAGCCTACACATCAGGAAAAGCTCTAGACAATAACGATGATTGATGCAATGATTTTTCTAGGAAAGCAATTGCAGCCTAGTCGCTAGAGACCATTCAAAAGTGCTATGGGGCCATTTTCATATAGTTTAAGGCAATGGGTAAGATGGCTCAGGAAGGGTTTGTGCCGACATGAGCAGCAGCCTGGGTGTGAACCCTGGCGTCTGAAAGTCACTGAGAGCTTGCTATGCATTTCTACAGATCCCAGTCCTACCACAATAACCTTTCTTAATAACATAGGCTAAAATGTCCCAATCTCTTTTTAGTCTTTACATGATAATGAGTCTAAATAGGCAATCTGGTATTTACCCAAAGCTCCCACTGATTTCAGTGGCAGCTGGGATTGCTCAGCAGCTCTGGAAATCAGGCTACTTATATTTAGCTATTTAAATGTGGAGTTGGGAACCTAATTTTAGATGTCCAGATTTTAAAATTTTGGCTCTAATATTTTATATCTGCTCTTTTTCCATCACTTTCAGCAAAATGTGGAGGAAAACAAGAATATTATGAACAAATGGTGAGATTATAATTTTATTCTGAAAAGATTGCAAATGTCTCTTTGATTACCTTTTAAAATAGCTGTATCTTCCAAACCAGTTCATTCTACTTTAACCATATACACTGTCTATAATAAGGAAGAAAAATCTATCATGCAAAGTTTTTATTTCCCCAGGTTTAACTTCAGAAAGTTTTTTTTTATTTTCTGGAGAACAAAAGTTTGACCAGGCCTCCCTTGTAGTGGAAGCACATCCATCAGCTTACAAAAAAACCCCAGTATCATTATGTTTGTTTGTTTGATTTTTTCTCAGAAATTACATTATCAGTCATACATGGTCTAATTATCCTTTTATTTTTTCCTCCAATATCTTAATTATATTGTACTTCAGAGAATATTTTTAATGCAATAATCCAACTGAGTGGTTGAGGCCCACTTCTTCACCCCTGAAGTTTTTACAGAGATTTCATATAAAGACCCCAAAGGAGGGGTAACCCTCATTAAATGAATCAGCTGTGCTACAGTACAGTTTTCATTTTGTTCTCCTGTGCTTCACAAGCAGAGGATAAAAATCCATGTTTTTTCTTGATTTTTTTTTTCTTTATAAATGAATTCAAAGAACAACTTCCTAAAAAGCTGTCACAGTGAAGAAGCACTGTGTTTGTCTGGCTGGAACACCTCACCTGACCTAACAGACACAGCTCCCTCATAAACCTCTGAGCAATTGTGGCTTTGAAGAGTGAGTGCAAAAACACTTTACCACCACTCAGTCCTCTGCTACAAGGGCACGCTGTGCTAGCTGGTGGAACTGTGTACATGGACCCTATCTGCTGGACCTTAGTAACTATGCATGGAGGCCATTTGTTTTATCAGTCATATGCATGAAACACTTTTGCTTCAGTTACTATGTGCAAGGACGCTATCTGCTTTAGTGATAAGTCAAGCAGCTAGGCTTAAGATTATCACTACTGGCACTCAAACCCAGGCTGCCCAAAAGCCACAGGGCAGAGGGGTACCCATTGTTATTCATAGAATGGCCCAGGTTGGAAGGGGCCTTAAAGATCATCTAGTTCCAACCGCCCTACCATAGTCAGGGACAGCACCCACTAGACCAGGTTGCCCAGGGCCACATCCAACCTGGCCTTGAACACTGGCAGGGGTGGGGCAGCCACAACTTCTCTGGGCAACCTATTCCAGTGCCTTATCACCCTCTGAGTAAAGAACCTCCTTCTAATTTCTAGTCTAAATCTCCCCTCCTTCAGCTTATATCCATTCCTCCTTGTCCTATTGCAATCTAACCAGCTGAAAAGTCTCTCCCCCCTATCTTGTAATCCCCCCTTAGCTGCTGAAAGGCTTCTATGAGATCCCTCCAAAGTCTCCTCTTCTCCAGGCTGAACAATCCCAACTCTCTGCCTGTCCTCATAAGAGAGGTGCTCTAGACCTCTGATCATGCTGTAACAGGTCCACATCCTTCTTATGCTAACGACCCAAGAACAGGATACCATACTCCAGGTCGGGCCTCACGAGGGCAGAATAGGGAAGCAGAATCACCTCCTTAGACCTGCCAGTCATGCCCCTCCTGATGCAGCCCAAGATATGGTTGGCTTTCTGGGCTGTGAGTATACATTGTTGGATCATGTCCAGCTTTTCATCTATCATGACCCCCAAGTCTTTCTCTGCACAGCTGTTCTCAATAAGTTCTTCTCCCAGTCTGTACTTATATCATGGATTGGCCCTACCCAGATGCAGGACTTTACATTTGGACTTAATGAACTTCATCCAATTGTCACAGGCCCAATTTTCAAGTTTCTCCAGGTCCCTGTGGATGGCATCCCTCCCTTCTGGTGTGTCAACCACACCACTCAGCTTCATGTCATCTGCAAACTTGCTGAGAGTGCACTCGATACCTCTGTCTAGGTCATTAATCAAGATATTGAAGAGCACTGGTTCCAAGACAGAGCCTTATCGTCTCATTGTCTCTGCTTTGCTCTGCTGGGGGCAGCTGAACTGGGTAACTTCCAACAGAAGATGATAACAAGTACTTCCCAGGTAGTAAGGTTTTAAATCACCACAGCTGCTTGATAAGTAAACTTGTTGTATTGATGCCCTTTATTAAAGAACAACCACCACCACAAGAGCAATCAGAAATGTTATACCTTTTTCCTTTGGTCTTTCTTCCTCTTTCAAAATTGCTATTCCCTCTACAGGGACTGTTGCTTCTTTTTTCTTTTTTTTTTTCTCTTTCCTGTTTTTCTCCCATGATGGCTGATCAATCAGAAATTCTGTCCCTCTAGATACTTCACCTTATTCATCTCTTTCAGATTTCCATTTATTCATATAAAAATGATCCCCTAAGATATAAGACTGATTTATCCCTTTTACAGGAGATTGATTCATCTAAATCTAGGATTACCATAGGGCTTCCTTATGCAATGAGCATGAAAGCTACCCTCCCTGCCTGCCTTTCTTTAAAAGTCATAAATTTACAGTCAGAGACTACCCTGACTGTAAACCCCTGGGTATCTTTGTAAACTGAATTCTAATCAGAGCCTTCATGGAACTTAATTCTTCCACATAGATATTTTGGGAGGGAAGGTGAGCTTTTTATTAGCAACTCTATGATTTTTGGCATACAAAATACTTTTCATTGTGTTTTTCTAATTCAGCTGTCTCCCTCACTGCCTTTCTCATGTTTTCTCCCTTGGAATTGTTCAGGATCTCTGACACTAATTTGTTTAACAAATATAGAGAGCACTGACCACTCTGTTTAGCATATTTAGGAGGTAATCTTCATACAAATTTGGAACAAGAATTAAAGTTATAAAAAAACAGTTTATGCCAAAGTCAAACTGGACAAAGTACAGATATCATGCTCATATTTTCACTGAGAACATACAGAACAACTAGAAAGGGGCATGCAACTGTTTTCCAAGCACACTGAATGTGGGATTACTAACAGCAGAAAACAGATCCCAGTAGGAGTATTTCTTCTGTGATTCCTTTTCTTATGGAAAGAATTTTTTTTTTGAAGACTGTTTTTTTACATATTTTTGAATATGTATGATCATGTAGTTCTTAATAATAATATAAAAGAATTCATGTGAAGCTGCTTTACTTTGATAGGTGTATAAGCTATTTTTTATGGGGACTAGTCAAAGTACTCATGCAGTATGAGACAGTTTGTGCTGTAGGTCCATACGATCACAACACTATTAAAAAGGGAATATAACAGGACAAACTTTCCAGCTGCCCACAGGAATGTAATCGATAATAGACCTGCAGATTCTTTATGTTAGAGTTATAGGACTGCTCAAAGACCTCAGATTTTCCCTTTCTATTTACAGAGTCAAAAGTCATCCAATTAGTTACTCCTTACAGTACTTTCTGCCTTCTCCAAGCTGAGACACAGTAGTAAGATGCCAGTAAGATAAGTGACAAGAGCATTCATTTCCTCAGCTTTAGGCCAAGATTGCAACTCAGCCTATGAGTTCTCCAGGCATGCTGATTACAGCCACAAAGCTTCAGTTGTTTTCTACTCACAAAATGCTGCAAGTGGAGCAGGCATTGCTCTGCCACTCATCCACTTCTGCACCCCCTCAGGCATCAATCAAAGTTGCATTCATACCCATGTCCAATATAATGATGAACAAAGGGGAAACTACTAAACAGCTCCATTTGGTATCACTATGCCAGTCATGAGTGTGAAGCTGTAGTCTCATCTCTCCAGCATTGTCTGCAGAGGTATTCAGTAAGCAATGCCAGATTTGGTAAGCTGGTTGTTAACTCAGGCTCAGCCTCCAGTGTCTCACAATTCAAGTCTGATCAGGTCCTGAAAGAGCAAACATGAAGATAGTAATAACCTGGTAAGGTATCTGAAAGTGCAGAAGCATCTGCTGCTGCATTGTAGCCCTGAAGCTCAGAGGGTTCAACAGGGTTTTATTTTAGTGGAGAAACCTTACTAGGTATATAGAGAGATATGTGTGTGCAGAGATAACCAAAAATTATTTTGTGAAAGGTTTACCAGAAAAGTTTATCTCAATCTCTGCTTCTTAATCAGCCTGTAAACCTGTCCATTTGCAGATAAAGCTTTTAAAATGAGACAGCAGTACTCTAAACTGCAACTGCCAAACCTCCAAACATCATTTTTTTCAATGACAAATCACTTTGGAACATTTCTCCTTTTATCACCCAAGAAACAATGCACAGAAAAATTCAAACTGCAGCCCTTGATGACACAGTAGCAGAAGGACTAGGTACTACCCTGCCTTCCTTTGCTGCCTACCCAGCAGAGCTTCTGACAATTGCCTTAAAATGTTTCAGAGGCATTTTGGCACAGGCAGTGCTTTTGTGGGAGGAGAGTAAGGTTGGGGCAGCACCATTCTTTCAAAGATTTCTAGCCAGCAGCCAAGTTTCATCCCATCAGCTGTTCCTCCTTGGAACGAAAAAGGGATGGTTTGCTGACAAGCCAAATGACGGCTGGGGTGGCTTCTGCCTGAAGCCCTTACAATGGGATTGATTTTGTGTGGTGAAAAGGGTTTGAATGTGAGCAGATAGAAGCGAAGATGCATAAGAATGCTAGTGTTGGGCTTTCTGCTATTGAAACAGCAGCTAGTGAAGAGCAGCTGTGGTTATCTAAAAACACTCGTGCATGGAACAATTTTTCTTCCAAAATCTGAAAGAATGTCTAATAATGAATCGTAGGGTGGGCTATAAATGAAACATGACTATGGATTTGTAGATCCAGAAGTGTTCTGACTAGAGAATGTTAGTTTTAGGGCCAAATTGCCTCATTTTTATTTTTTTTGATCTATCAGAATAATTTTGGAAAAATTACTTCCATGATGTCAAATCCTTTGTAATGCATAGTGGAGTTTGCTGCACGACATGTGACAAGCATTAAGGTTAAGCAAATGAGCCTGGCTAAATATCTGCTAATCAGCATGACTCACCAGCCTGATATACAGTCACAAGTTTATATCCTCTTCCTATAGATAATAAATGAGGGAAGAGAAGGACTGTCAGTCCTCAACCTTCATTGTTCCAAAGAGTTGAATGGTTTCCTGAGACTTATATTCCAGACTGAAAAGTCAGACATTTTCTGTATCTGGTGAACAAGAAAGAATAGGGAGAAAGTTAACGGTACACTGACTACTACTAATAATTAGTAGTAGTTATTGTTATCACTAGTATCCATTCTTGCTACAGAAGATCTAACTACAGAATTATCTCCCAAAAAACCTGGAATATTTGTTAAGAAGTATAAAAACTGGGATAGATGGAACATGAAATTCATCAGACTTTGTGGGATTTAGTACCTGGTTGATAAAGAACTGAAATTCCATCTGCTGCATGCATGGTAGTCTTTTGTAGGACTCAGAAACCACTTAATAATATTTTGCAGACAGGCCTTGATTATTGGCTTGCAACATAATTTGCTTAGACATCTTATTGCCCTCTAGGTGTCATTGAATTCTACAAAAGAGAATACAGGTATGGCTATCTGTGTATTCAGGTCTTACTGAAGCACAGAGTGGTTGCAAATAATGAAAAGTGTGCTAGGTATCTGTGATGGTATGACCCAGGCCTTTTCCTGGTAACCAGCTTGTAACTGGGGAAGTGATCATGTTCCCAGTATTCCATACGATTTTACGTAACTGGGGGTATAAATACGGAGGGGGAGAGGCCTTCGCTCTCTCTTCCCTTCTGGTGGATCCGAAGACGCAGGTTCTCTGTTATCGGTCTCACCTGTGCGGAGGAGTCAAGCCTTGCAGGCCTTGTAGGCCTTGAGAGGCAGCAGTTGCTGGCGTGGGTCAGTGCCACTCTGCTATCTTAAGGAGAGTTGTATGATTCTGCTTTTATTAGTTCCATCCTGGGTTTCGAGTGTACATACCTGTTTTAGATTCCCTTTTCCCTTTTTTCCCCTTTTTCCCCTTTTTCCCCTTTTTCCTTCCCTTTTCCCTTTCCCTTGGGGGTTCCCTCTACTGTGTACATAGTATTTTAATTGTATATAATTGCTATATATGTAAATATAAACACTTTTGATATAATTCGTGTTGTTTCGGGCTCTTTAGTTTCTCTCGTAGTTTTCTCTAAAACTCTGAGAGGGAAAGGAGTGGGGAAGGCTTTCACTGTGAGTTTGAGCATTTGGCAGGGAGCCAGGTCCAAACCATCACAATCATGTTTCATTTGAAAGTAGAAATTTAAGCCTGAAAATAAAGTTCTGTTGGTTCTCAATTTGTTTGTTATTCCAGGCTTTTTTTAATTGGTTCAATCAATTGTGGCATATAGCAGTAAAAGGACACCAGTTTATTAAATGATCAGCCTTTCCTAAGTTTTTGCTGCTGAGAACAGGTATAATATTTTCCTGAGAAGTTCTTTAATGTCACACTCAACCCTTCACCTTTTCACAGTTCCAAAGATGACATTGCCTGTAAGAGAGATATTAGTTAAAGTGAAGTGAAAATGTGAACATAAGTGTTACTATATAAACTATTTATATTTAATTAGCCATTCCATGAAATTTGCAGATATACACATTTATTTAGCTAATATTTAAATGGAATTATTTTAAAAGAATTACATTTGTCATTATTACATTTATTACATTTTCTTTACTTCTGCTATATTTAAAAAAACTTAATTATTTTTCAACACTTCACATATCAGCATCTAAATGAGATTGATTGAACTTGTTGGCAGCCTCTCACAATTCAACTTCCATTAAAATTAAGATATTTTATATTGATCCATTCACTTTGTTCTTAAACAAAGCCTTGCTATACTTCATTTCAAAGGTTATGAAGATTCTCTCATTTGAAATATATAGAGTAACTAACTTTTGAGTTTTCTTCATAGATAAAATTGGCTTCTTCCCAGTTCTCCCATACTGTAAGACTGCTGGGCAAGTGTCCTCCTGCACAAGCAGTGTAATCCCTGTGCAACTACAGGTAATACATTCTCACGTACAAGCTTTTCTTTATGCCTGGCATATCTCCGTTGAGAAGAGCTTGCAGCTCAGGAGCAGTAACCAATGCATTGCTAAAGCTCCTGTGAGGGATAAAAAGGCTCCTGTGAGGGATGTGCTCATTCTGATTCAGAAATCTGTAGCTGGATGGTCTTCCTGCCATATTAGAGAAATTTCACATCCTCTGTAGCCTTGCCCCAGAATGACATGGGCTGTTTGGTGCTGTGGGACTCAGTTATCTGTCAGTGCTAAAGGAACAGGCCTCTTCAGTGAATGAGTTATTGCTGGGTAGTTGGGCAGCTGAAGTAATTGCAATTTTTTGTCAGTCAGCTATTAAATTGGACAGATGGTGAAAGCTGTTTTAGTTGTGTTTTAACGTTTCTTTTATCTTATTTTCCTTTTCTATTCATACAAAACCTCATTGAGAGAGTTTACTAACTCCCTGAGAAGTTCATGTTTTTTATCTCTTTCCCTCTCTCTGTGATTATTTTGTACCTACTAACATAAGCTGATGGCAGAAAACTGCTTAGGCAGTCTTCAGAAGCATGAGATATATAGCATGCACTCTTTAAATTAAAAAATCCAGGTTTTGCTCTACTGGGATCCTATACAATGTTCAGATTCAATATACGAGCTTGCCATATGGATAAGCCCTGTTTAAAGAGATGCCATCTGTCTAGCTTTCTGTAGACATGTGTTCATACTTTCTATTTTAAGCATTTTCTCCCAATTTTAATGTTTCTCTTTTGGCATTGGATTAGTCACCTGATCAGTTATAGTAGGTTTTATGAATCAGTCAGGCACTGGGTGTGTTTTGCCAACCATCCTGCTTCACACTGACGGCAGTAACATTTTTCTGAAGCTATAGCCAGCTACAACCCCTCCATTTCCTTATCACCCTGTGGCAGCCATGGCCTGGCCCCAGGGTATCATAGCATAGAGAAGGGTGAGGTGGCCTCTGCACTTGGCTCCAGGCAATGCTGGGAGGGCTGGAAGACCTTCCCCACTCTGTGTTTCCAGGGTATCCCTGGAAGGTAGGTCCCCACAGTCATGCACTGCCTGCTGACACCCACACACTTTGAACACTGGGACTCCACAAGGCCAGCATAATGACCAACTGTCCTGACTTAGATGAGTCAGGAGAAGAGAATATTAGTAGAGTCTAGGTTCAGAATTCATGTGTCACAATCCAAAGTGAGTGGTTTTTATATGTGGGCATAAGGCAGCCTCTGAGTTCTACTGTTGTGAGACTAAACATATTCTATTAAATAAATATATTTATTTGTTCCCTTTCTTTCACAAAATATATTTGGGGGTAGAGGGGTTGTTAAGTAGTAAATCGAATCACTGAAATGAGTAAAGGAGACTGTGAGTGATCCACACCTTGGATAAGTTCAGCATCCGGAAGACACAAGGTTCCAGTATCTCTTGGTATAGAGTTTTCCCTTGAAAGAAATCCTGACACTGACCTCTGGTGAAACCCTCAGTGTTTTCAAAAGGAGTCAACATTTTACCTGTTATTTCATCAGAGCTTACCAGACAAAATACTGGCCTTTTACTGTTGTGAAAGTACCATTTAACTCAGCTTCTAGATGTCCCATGAGAGAATTTCTCTTAAACTGCAGACTTAGCAGGACTTCTTAACAGGGTTTAGGACAAGCCTTTCAGGTTTTTCCATGTTGTTATTTCATTTCATTTTCAAAGTCAGTCTTGGAGGAGGCAGTCAATGGAAGAATTGATGATAGTGACATAAATTCAAAAATAATTAAAATAATTAAATGGTAAAGGATATTATTTTGTTTGATAGACATGATTACCTGCCATCAGCACAAAGACAAAGGCAGGAAATCTAGTGTAAGGAACAAGAGCTAGGTTGGAGGGACACAGATAGCAGCTGTACAAAGGCCTCCAACAATGAACACATAGACTGAGCAAGAATGGCAACTTCATAGAATCATAGAATGGCTCAGGTTGGAAGGGACCTTAAAGATCATCTAGTTCCAACCCCCCCACCATGGGCAGGGATGCCAATCATTAGACCAGGTCGCCCAGGGCCACATCCAGCCTGGCCTTGAACACCACCAAGAATGGGGCATTCACAATCTCTCTGGGCAACCTGTTCCAGTGCCTAACCACCCTCCTGGTAAAGAAATTCCTCCTAATCTCCAACCTAAATTTCCCCTCTTGCAGCTTGTAACGATTTCCCCTCGTCTTATCACAGTTTGAGAATCTAAAAAGTCTCTCCCCTTCTATCCTATAATCCCCCTTTAGGTACTGGAAGGCAGCTATGAAATCCCCTCGGAGCCTTCTCTTTTTAAGGCTGAACAACCCAAACTGTTCCATCCTTTCCTCGTAGGGGAGGTCCTCCAGTCCTTTAATCATCTTTGTGGCCCTCCTCTGGACTCGCTCTAACAGGTCCACATCTTTTTTATGCTAAGGAGCCTAGAAAACTTGTCCAAAGAACTCCTGTCAGATTTCCTCAGTGAGGAGAAAAAAACAAACTAAAGAAATAAAACAAAACCAAAACCAAACAAACAAAAAACCCAAACAAACAAACAAAAAACCCAAGCACACAAAACAACCATACATGCATATTGGAAATTGTCTGAAAATGTTTGTATTGCAATGCATTTTGAATCAGTTGATTCTGAATACGTTCAGATACTCTGGAGGATAGCAAGGTTGCTGCAATAATAGTGTGTAAGTAACAGAGTGCCAATGATCTTTTGAGGATTAACATAGATTTGTTGACAGAGTAGCTGAGATCTTTTGGAATCTACATGGAACAGAGACAAAATATCCAGAGGAAAGTGTAAATGACAAAATACACTTAAATTCTTTTGGGTACAAAGATTACTTCCTGACCTTATAAACTGAACAAAGTTTTTAGGTAACCTTTGATCTTGAATATTACTAGAAAAAGAAAGCCAGCAAACTGTTCTTTATTTTGTGTTTCAGCAGTATGCTTACACAGACTATGTTATTTTTTTTCCCCACAATGTTTGTATTTTTCAACCATCAGTCTATAATTTTAAAATACTTTAAGCAATCAAGAATTTTCTTAAAAACTCTAGGTTTGGGCTGTAATTTAAGGAAAAAATACAGATCATGTGCATGTGTATATATGGACCTCGTTTCCAACTTTTGGATCTTTTCAGGTTCTTGTTTAATCTTTCAAAGCAGATAAACCACTAATCTAGTATGTCAGTGTTCAGAAGTTTTGGGAAACATGTCTCATTGTTTTTATACAAACAAAAATTAAGAAAGATTATTGATATCAATAAAGAGCATAGAGACTTTGTGATTAAGGCTGATGTGCATTATGGTATCAAAATATTACTACCAAAAAAGAATTTTCTGTCATATTTCTGGGTGTAAAAAGGAGGAAGACACTGACAAATGTTGTGCATAGCCTCATAAATTAAAGCATGATAATTTTGCTTTGATGGTACAATGATGGTGATGAGTAGAATTAAGTGCATGATTAAGAATCAATTTCCTTACACTTGAGAAATCTCGGGCATGCACTAAAGCTTCCACTTAGTGGCAACAGCTATTAAAGTCATTTATGATACAGAGAAACCAGGCTGTGAACAAACCAGGTGACCATGTGCCTTATTGCACTTCAACCTGGCACAGACAGATCCCCCATAAATAATCATGAGAGAGTCCTACAAGATTTGATCTGAATTCTGATTTCAGGGACAGATCTGGCATTCTTGTGATTTACTAGGCTGGACTTTGTAAAGTAAGTTTGGGGCACAATTACCCTGCCTGCATATCTTTACCTCAGTGCAGATATTCTGTGTAGAAACCTGGCTCATGATTACGTATCTGAAATATTTCAAAGAGCTGAATGCATTCCAAAAATGTTCCACAGTGTGAAAACTTGCAGGTTGCAAAAAGACAATTCATCAGACTACAGGAAGTTCATAGAGAAGAGATGGATATATTTTAGTCAAATCTTGCTCCTGGATTCCATGCTCTTTTGAGATTCACCCACCTGTTGCCATGGTTTCAGATGCCAGTTGCTTCTTTGTCTTGTATTTGTCTTTTTCAAATACATCTTTTGTATAACAGGGCTTTGGCTTCCTGTTCTGGACAGAGCTGTGGGGTCCACAGAGTCTCTTGGACTCCACCCCAGCCAGACTTAGCCAATTCAATTTGGCCCTAACAAGCCTTCTGCACACAACAGTGACTATATTTTTAGCACTGTTGTCAAAACTGAAATACATTGCTGAAATGGCAAATTTCACAGCAGGGCAGCTGTGTCTGAAGCAGAATGTAAAATTCATTGGCCCTTGCAAAACCTGCCTGTGCCCACAATGCTACTTTATTCCTTTGTCATAGAATCTGTGAAAAACAGCATAAACCAGAACAGCTGCTTTCTCCTTCTAAATTACTTTATTCTATACCAGTTACCAAAAACTCAGAGTGAGTCAAAGTATCTTTTTTGTCTAGAGAATCATCTACAATAACTTCACAGAGAATTAGGCTGAATGTGTATCAGGATTTATTGGCAGAGAGATGTCAGCTTATGAATTCCCACTGAACACATCATAAATCTTCCTGCTGACCAGGAAGATTCCCTATAGTTACAAACACTCACTGTAACCAAGGTCAAAATTTAGCTGACTCTCTTTTCCAGTTCCTT
The DNA here is from genome assembly GCA_013399015.1 of Galbula dea. Classification (NCBI taxonomy): domain Eukaryota; kingdom Metazoa; phylum Chordata; class Aves; order Piciformes; family Galbulidae; genus Galbula; species Galbula dea. The sequence goes on from VWZX01001567.1 coordinate 132,347, forward strand.
TTTGAAAAATCATTGTAAATTAGAAATTAGATTATAAGTCTCATAAATATGTTATCTGCCTGCTGACAGGTAGCCTAGACTGGCTTTGATATATTGCAGTAAGATATTACTAGTTCAGGAACTAATACTATAGAAATCTCACCTGTTAGAAACTCACATCATCAGGTAGTCTCCAGATCGAATTTTTCTCTTATTTTAAAAATATCTAAACAAAAGAATGAAAATGAGCTGTATGGAAGAAATAGAAGTCTTGTAAACAAAAAACTAAACTGCTATTGGTCCAGGTAGTATGCATTTCCAGATCAGTATTCTGTTCAGGACACAAAAGTCTAATGTCCATCCAAGAACAGGTTCATCCAGAACTTCAAATGGGCTGTTTTACATAAGCTAGGGGATGAAATAAGAACAAATAGACCAAAACTGTTAACAAGAAGAGGGAGAAAAGACAAGGTGTAGGGGGGAGTAAGAATTTGCTGTGAAGACTACATTTGTCAAGCTTCACTGGAAAAAAAAAACAACAACCAAACAAAAAAAAAACAAACACACCAACCTTGGAGGGTTTCTAAAACAAGAATTTGATATCAAACTATCAAACATTCAGAAATGCCAGTGCTGAAAGCACAAGAAGTTAGTCAAAGAAATACGTAACTGCAGAGAGGTAATAATCCAAGAAACATCAATAAACCTGATCTCATCCTTAACAAAACCTGATCTTACTTGTAAGAGAAAGGACAAATTTCTAGAAGACAACTCAACAACTGTACCTATCAGATATGTTCACACTCAAAAGAAAACTGATTTCATATGTACATAGTAATCTGATATGCAGCTGAGATCACTTATTTACATGTAAAGCTTACAAAGCTCTAGAACTGTGCCCAAAACTTTCTCTGAATTCATTGCTGGAGTCAATGAGGAGGCCTGTAGCCTTCTGAGGAAAAAGACTTCTGAAAAGGTAAAGGAAGAGAGAATAAAAAAGAGAAAAAACCCAAGTTCTGAATGAAAAAACATTCCACGTTCTGAATGCTTGTCAAAAATAGGCATTCTTTCAGGGCATGTTAACTTATCTGGTGGAGTGGATAGTTTTAATTGACAAGATTAAAATAAAAAGGCTGAAGTGCTGTTGATACATTTTGCAGTGAAACAGCTGTATTGAATTATGTGCTTCCTTCTTTTTGTCAACAAGTTGGCAGACTGTACACAATGTGTCAGCTCTGTAATGACAGCACCACTTTAAACCACAGTTGGAAGAGCCTAGTATGAGTGCTTGTTTTTGTGAATAGGTGTCTTTAACAAGTGAAACTAAAACCAGTTGTGAAGAGAATTGGTAGGTAATGTGCACGAAAATGATACTTCAGCCTTATAATATCCCACTTCTGGCTCTATCCAGATATTAACTGGCAAGGAGGCATATCCACAGTCTGAATCATAAACTCCTGCACTTCAAGTAACAGAAATCCCATTCCCACAATATTTTCAAGCAGGCACCCCCTTCCTTACCACATGGGTAGCTAATGATGGAAACAGCACACGCACCATATGCTTGCTGAAGCACTTCAGAATAACTCTGTTGGTCCTGGCTCAAAACAGAGAATGAAAAACCACGGCAAAAATGTAGAAGAGCCATCAAAAAGCTTGTTTTAAAAGAAGCCTTACTTTGGTTTGATTTTATGGTTGAAGCAAGTTATTGAGCTGGGTCTTATGAAGTCACCTTGTGTATTCTATTCAGATGGTTTTGTCCATCTTACTATACCCTAGTACCTACAGAACTGCTTTCTGTTTTCAGGAGTACCTAGCTACAACTATACCTAACCTAATGAATCCAAGGCTCTTAAAATTATATTCTCAGACACCATTTGTAAGACCCCATTATTAAGTTGCACCCCTACACACTAAATACCTCATTTGCACTTGAGACACACTGTAAGATGCTGCTGCTGTCAAAACCACATACCAGGATTAATGCTTAAGAGAAAGTCAGAGGTGTTTTGCTCATTCCCAGTGAGGATGAGGGAGCACAGAAGCAATGCATCCCTCCATGCCTGGATGGTGGTAGTCCTGGTAGAAAGTAGAATAGGGACAACTGAAGAGTGAGCACAAGGGATGAATGCTGCTTTTGCTATGTAACCATAGTGACTGCAGAGAAGGTGACTGCTGTGATACCAACCCAGAAGGCTACTGCATCTGTTTCTGAACAGAAAACCTGCTCCACCACCAATGGCAAAGAGGACTTAAAGAAAAGAAAAGAATGTCCTTAAATAAATGTTCTGCCAATCAGAATATTTTAGATTTTTTTCCTGGGTAAGTCGTATTCACACCTGCAATGAAGTGTTTTAGTATGTGTCAGTATTGACAGCCTTTTATTTAGGAAAAATATACTGTGATATAGAAAAGCCCAGTTTTAACATTTTTAAAAATCTATTTTAAGGTAAAACTTAAATCATACTTTCATGAAAGGTGAAATTTGAAATGAAATGTTTTGTCTCCCACAGTCAAAACAAAAGAACCCATCTATTTTAATATATTTTTTGGAATGGATGTTGCTCTTCTGCTACTTCAGAGGAAGTAAAACATTCAGAAAATTAGACTTTTGGATTAAAAATGTATTCCCAATTCAATTATTCAACTTACAATGCAAATCTGACATCCATTTGGGTTTGTGCATACATTAGCATAGGTTTGCACATATTCCACAGATTTCTCTGCAAGTGTTTTGATATTGCTAAAGCCATTTCACATTCTGATAGACTATTCTAATCATTCCTCCTGAATTATCTAAGGAAAGAAAATATTAAGTCATCATCTGAATTTTCTCATTAAATGTCTCCCATTTATTAGGTACCACATATGGAATTTTGCAGTACTTTCCAAAGCAACTGTGTACATTCAGGATCTCCTTTTTCCTAGAAAAGGCTCATGAAGTTATGATAATAAAGTGCAAATGTGTTTATAGTGGGTTAGCCTTGGCTAATACCTGAACACCCACCTAGGTGCTTGTTCACTCTATCCTCTTAGCGAGGTCTGATAGAAAGTAGGAAGAACAGGAGCAAGAAAGCTTATCAGAAATACAGATGAAAACAGCTACTTTTCACCTTCAAACCTGAGATTTTGTTCTGAACACAAAACCTCAGCCTGGAGAATCTAAATAATTTACAAATTGTAGCTCTGTGTTTCCTTAATCACTAGGCTTTATGTGTAACAGCTAAATTTATTTGGCAGGCTAGAATTTAGATATTCTATCATTCTCTTGCAGTCAGCTGAATATGCATGACTGATGTTGGAATGATACACAATCCCTTAGTAAAATTACTGAGATGTATTACTGACAACAATACCACCTGGAAGATCTTTGCAAAGGATACACTACTTAAAAAGCAGTAAAATCTGTGGATGAGGCTCTTTCTTCCCTATATACATATTCTACTGTCATATTTAATAACCTAAAAGTTTTGATGAGGAAGAGCATTAAATGCTACAAAGCTTTCTTGTCAGTGAAGATTAAGGCCCTCTGTTCTGTTAGTCCAATACCTGATGACACAGCTTTCACAGTTCCAGAGCAAAGTGTTGAGTTGCCCCAATTTCAATTACAGTAAATAATGATAAATGGCAATGTACTTGTTTCCAAATGCTCCATTCTTTCTGAAGAGATGAATTCACAAAGCCTGTCATCCCAACTGCTGCTCAGTTAACTTTCACTCTTTCTATATTCCAAGGCAAATTCACAAGAATTGGCTTTCAAGGTGTTTACTCTGCACTGTACCTAGAAAAATGCAATTCTTTTTATTAAAATGTTATTCCCATCAGGTTTAATATTATGTTTTGTAACTTCCATCTCTTATAATAAGCAAGAGCTATAATTTTCACAAATTATATTGCATTTCTCTAGACCTAAATATTCTCCCACCTGTAAGTTACCTCCAGTATTTTCCCTATTGTTCTATGAATATCTCTCCTGAGGTAATCAAAAACATTTAAACTGTAATAACCTTTGTCCACCTAGCAGCCTCAACTAAACAGGTTTTGATGTTTCTCCTGTGCTGTTATCCTAACAAAACTAAACAAGAATATTGATCAGACTATTTTAAACCATAAAAATTTAAAAACACCTCAGCAAGTGTGTAACTTGTAAAGATTTGTAAAATTTATCTTCTGCAATTTATTCTCTGCACTCTCCAGTGGTTGTTACTGGCTGCCCCAAGTGGTGAAATTAGTGTTCCCTAAAAGTTATCTGGTTTTGAAAAAACACCACAGGCCCTATCCCCTTTAAAAATACCTCATATTCAGCAGCCAAAGAATGTGTCACTTCTCAAAATCTTGGCTGCTGAAGTTGTTTTTTTGGGTTATGTAAAATACCGTTCCCCACAGAGATTCCCCAAGGTGGTTCCCATGCCTTAGTGCACTGTGTCTGCTGGTGACTAGCAGGACTGTCCAAACCATGGGCGCAAACTAGTGACTGCTTTTTACCTGTCTGATTCAGTGTCGACTAATGACCCACAGGACTGTACAAATGAAGGGTGGAAGCCCAGTGACTACTTCTTTTTTCTTATTTTTTTTTTCCTGATGCTGTTCCTCTTTTGATTCACTCCATGGTTTCAGTGAGATGCACAATCTATTTCTTATTACACAGCATTTCTGTAGGCTGATGAACAGCTGCTGGATATTTTCTATGCCAAAGATGATCATAGCAATGATGGGGAGAGTTTAATTCTTAGAAAATAAATTATACATTATGTAAATAAAACACTTTAAAGCCTTCAGGCTTCAAGGTGCTAACCAAATAAGACAGTATCACCCACAGCATCAAGTGCTGCTTGAAGAAAGTCAGGGTTGTCAGTTTGGATGTGCATTTCAATTAGGGTTAATAGTTCCACAGCCTATGACTCATGCAAAAGCGTTTGTTTGAGGGTGAGGCAAGACACACATGAATTTTACCACCAAAAGAGATGTGCCTGGGGGAAGTAGTTTGCACATGAGCCTGATGCTTGAACAAAAAGACAAGTTCTCTGCATGTGGGAATAAGTTACCCAAGAAACTAAAAGCTATTTTTTAAAGATTTTTTTCCAAAATACAGTTAAAATAAGGTAGCAAAACCTGTAGCTCTTCACAGAAGATGAGGCATATGGTCCTCTGGACCTGCATGTTGTTATGTGTTCTTTCTTAAATACTTAAGGTTTGGGGTTTTTTTACTTTGATGCATGTAGTTCAGTGGCAAGTGGTCAGGAAGGCAGAACTGCCAAAGAATAGGGCACCAGGGTCAGCAGTATCATTTGCCTCTCTTCTGTAGTACAGGGATTAAAGGCGTCATGTAAGGACTTAGAGACATCCTGAAAACCTAGATCAAATGGTTAAAACTGCTTAAATGTGTAGGCCTTGGTACTGTGGCACCTAATAAAGGTGCCAACAACAGGCACTGGTTTAGACACTGAAAGTAGAAAGAAATCCTGTGTTCTGAAGGACTAGGAAGAGGAGATGCCATCAAGAGGAGTTTCTGAGTGCTGGGTGTCAACTGAGTAACAACTGCAACAAAAGCCTTTATTTCCTTTCCTTTTCTGATGAATAAGAACAGGTCATCATGATGATTGAAGACTTAAATATACCTAACATTTTACAAATAGATCTGTGATACCAATAACCTTCAAATGGGGCTGATATTTCTAGCATCTTCAAAGGAATCTAAAGCAAAAGAACATTCATTTCTATGACTTACACTGTATGTAACCCTGAGGTATAGTAAAAATGAAAGTATGTGGGTAAGTGAAAGAGCACAGTGGTTGTACTAAGGAAGGAGATATTTGTTCAAGCAGTCATGATCTAGAAGCAAAAGCAAACCTATGTTCAGGACTACTACTGATCAAAGAAGAGACCAGGAGAAACCTTCACCTCAGCAGAAAAAGACTGCAACAACTAATAAGTAGGGAAACCTTTAGTTGTTGATATTGTTTTGACGGAAATGTATTGGACAGAGACCTGAAAGGATTCTCCACGGCCATCTGCCCTGCTGTCACAGACAACTGCATGGCTTTGTTTCCAGGAGGGCACTCTCACAGACAGCAGGCAGTAGTTGACATGTTCCCTTGGAAGAATACAAGCCAGCCATGTATTTTTGCTAAGGAAGTATTTGGATTTCTGCAAAACATACTTCTTTCCACACAGCTGGAAAACAGCTTTGCAGAAAAGGACCTGGAGGTAATTGTGGACATCAAGTTGAACATGAGCCAGCAATGTGACCTTCCTGCAAAGATGGTTAATAGTTCCCTGGACTTCATTAGGAGGAGTGCTGCCAGCAGGTTGAGGGATGTGATTTTTCCCCTCTACTCAGCACTGATGAGGGTAAACCTGAAGTGCTGGGTCAAGTTCTGAGCTCCTCAGGCCGTGAGAGATATGGAGCTACTAGAGAGAGTCCAACAAAACACCACAAATTAAAATAAGGGACTGAACCATCTTGCCTGTGAGGAAGATCTGGGAGAGCTGGGATGGACCGTTCATCTGGACAAGGCTCAGGGGGATCTTATCAACATACTTACATACTGGAAAGGAGAATGTAAAGAAGACAGAATCAGGCTCTTTTCAGTGTTGCTCAGCAACAGGACAGGAAGCAATGAGCACAAACTGGAAAACAAGAGGTTCCATCTAAACACCAGGAAACGTTTTCTGTGAGCATGACAGAGCACTAGCATAGGTTGGCCAGGGATTGTGGAGTCTCCATCCTTGGACATATTCAAAAGCCATCTGGAGATGTTCCTGGGTAACCAACTCCAAGTGACTCTACTTGTGCAGGGAGTTGGACATGATGACCTCCAGAGGTCCCTTCCAGCCACAACTATTCTGTGATTCTATGGGAATGTAAGGTAAAAAGAATTCAAAGCATTGATTACTTCATTTCATAAAAGAGGAAAGTTGTTTTCCATCCAGCACTAGTAATTACATATTGACTTTTACCTTCTGCACATAACCTTCATAGGACTTCAGCAAACACATCTGCTCCCTTCCTCCACCTACATATAGAACCTGTTGCAAAAACTTAACACAACACTTAAACAACACTGGAATTATGAGCCACTGACAACTAAACAGCTTCACCCAAATCTCATCTACTTCATAACACCACCTCTGCAATTTTAGGGAGAATTAAAAATATCTAGAAATCATCCATTCATTGTTACTGCTTACTTAAATGATCATGCACCCTGTGGGTCTGTTTTTCTTTTCTGTGTGTGGTTTGGGAATTTCCAGGAATTTCTGTAACCAAGTTCAAAACTCAAACCAGGAGTAAATGTTTGTCAACACTGTTTAGCATAAAGGTTTTGAGACCTCAAAGGATTCAGGATTCAAAAACTGTTAAATGATGCAAGTACTTAAGCAGTAGCATGATATTTCAAGCCTGCTTACTGCCTTCTCCTACCACATCAGCTGTACTGAATATTTAGGCAATTCTCTGCTAATGGGACTTCTTTTCTGGCAAGTGTTCAGGTAGCAGAAATACATAGCCTCCTAAAAGGAAGCTAGCTGGCCCTGGGAACTGGTGGGAAGGTTTGATAACAACCTGTTCTAACTACTCAGTTAATTAAGTGAATGAAGAAAAATCACTGTAGGTTATCAAACTCCACAGATTTTGGACCAGAGAACAGTCATGGAATAAATTAGATGTATTTTTATACTTTATTAAAAATTCTTTATTATTTGAACATTGACATTTTTCCTGACATTAAAATCCACCCTGCATGAACTCTTCCACAGAGGTCACATTTTAATTACAGCAACATTTTTGGTACCCATAGAGAAAACTATATAATCACATTTTATTAGCTGCCATTCAACGTTAAAATCCACAGAAGAATAAATTCTGTACAGTAATAGAGCACAACGACAAAACGTCAAAGGTCTGACATGTTTCATCATGCATAGAACAAAGTGGCCCTTATACTGCACTGCAGCAAGTGATTTATTAATTAATGTACAGAAATGATACCTCTGCTACAGATCATCTTTATTATTCTTCAGTTTCTATGAATGAGGATCTATAGAGATTACAGAATCAACAACACCATATTAGCATTATTTTCAGTTTTGAAAACACAGGCTGTTACATATAAGCAGTAGATTTCAGAAGAGAAACAATTTTTTTCCTAACACTGTGTTGCTTTTTCGCCTGTGTACTTTTTTCCTTTTAATTGTCTCAATCTTTTTTAATTTTATTTATCTTGAAGCAACCTTCCTTCCATCTTCAAGACCACTCCATGTGTGTCCCTGGGAAAACCCACCTATTTTAATCAAACTTCACAGAAACTTTACAGAAGATTTTATTTTTGTTTTCTTCTCCTCTTTTTTGTCTTATGTTATTTCCTTTTCTCTTCCCATGGCTTTTTTTCCTCTCTAGGTAAGTCTTCCCAAAAGCTTGTCAATGTTTAGCAAATGCTGAATTGATACATTTTATTTTTGACATTACTGATTCTTTAAGGTTTCCCCCCCCCCGTGGCTGTTGATATCTGTGAATTGGGAGAATTCTGTCTGATTCACTTTCTGAGATGAGGACTATATCACCCTTGTATAGCCTAGGGTTCACTTTTCAGAAAGAGACCAGAACATATAGTTTGCTCCAGAGAGAAAAAGTGGGTGATGTGATAAAGTTGCTCCTTCCTTAATTAGATTCATCTTCTAGGATCCAAAATAAGCATTTGCATACAGAAGCCCTAGAGCATGCAGCTTCACTTTATTCAAATAAGAGCTGCCTCTGCCATTTGTTTCAATAATAAAAAGTGGTTTACTTCTCAAGAAATGCAGGAGTATCATTCTGTGCCGTTCTGCAAGGGTGGCCTGAAGCCAATTTCCATTCATTGGTTACCACAAGTTCTGTCACTCACTGGGGAATGCACATTCCCAGCTTATCATACAAATAAGCCAAGGGTGAAAAGAAAATACTAGAAAAAATGTAGTGCCATAACAGAAAATGATGATGCATCACCAGAAGAGATGAAAAAATATAGACTGAAAATTAAAAATCCATTCAAATTAGTTGCAATTAATGGAACTTAATTGCTGTATGCGAACACCAGACATCAGCCTTGTGTTAATAACATTGACTTTCAGTCACCACCAGGAAGGGTCTTTTAGCTTATTATTTTCATCAAATGGATGAATGGTGCAGATTAACCCTTTACCTTTTGTTTTATGGTATTAATATTAGTATTAAATTGAGATCTGTGTTAGCCTATTATATGCCGTCTGTTCGTCTGTTTGTATACTAATTAATGTGGAGCACTATATGAATACTAGGTGCTTCAGAATGAGGAAAAATAACTTGTTCTCAGCTTCACTAGTCCATATGTCACTCAGGAAAAAAACAATATTTAAATAATTTAGGTTAGCCCTGCTTTTAAAAACTGTGCACCTAATGTCTGGTTTTTCTATATCACTCCCAAGACCTATCCTATCAAGATGCTCTTGTGCAACCCAACCACAATCTTCTCTCATGTGGTGGTACTGTCAGCACAAAAATATTTTGAGTTAAAGAAGTAAGAAAGTAATTTGTATTTTGTATTGGGTCTGGCTGAGCTGTAATTCATCCCCATAGTGACCCTCGCAGTGCGGTGTTTTGCATTGGTGACTAGCAGGGTGCTGATAACACACCCGTGTTTTGGCTGCTGCTGGGCACAGCACTAGCACTGTGACATTCCTTCTCTGGTTGGGGGGCAGGACCCTGGGAGGGAAGTCAGGCAGCCAGCTGACCCAAACTAACCAAAGGGATATTCCATACCATATGACGTCAGCTCAGATATAAAAGCTGAGGCACGGAGCAGGGGGGTGGGCATTCATCGGCTAATGACTGCCTCCTGAAGACCGCAGCCCTGCTTCTCGGGAGTGGCCGACCATCGCTGCTCATGGGAAGTAGAGATTAAGTCTGCTTTTGCTTTGCTTCTGCGTGCGCAGGCTTTGCTGTGTGTAGTGCTGATAATAAACTGTCTTGTCTCAACCCACAGGTAATTCCTTTTTCCACCTTACTCTCTCTCTCCCCTGTCCCTCTGGGAAGGGGAGTGATAGAGCGGCTGGGTGGGCACTTGGTGTCCAGCCAAGGTCAAACCCACCACAATTTATAAGAAAGAAGCTTCAATTATTAACACAGGAAAAAAGATAACTTAAATATCATAGACTAACACCCAATGAGTATGTATACTAGAGGTAAAAAATGATTCAATTATGGCTTTTGGAGCTGTTCCTCTAGAGACTACTGCTGTGATTGTCACTTGTCTTGAGATGGGGTTTATCAGAAATCTCATGTGTTGTTAGAAATTGTTTTAATGATTGCAGTGAAGACAGCTGACCTGGTGGAGTGCACCCTGGTAGGACACTTTGGTTACAGAATAGAGAAAGAAGATGGAAACTGAACCCTAGGGCAACACCACTTTTGCACTCTGAACAAATACACAGCATAAGACAAACTGCTCAAATCACTTTCAGAGAAAGAAAGACTTGCTTGGAAATGTACTTCCACAACCTCAAGATTTTTTTTCTCCTTGAAGAAAAGAGAAATTTCAGTAATGAATTTCAGAAACATCATCAATAAACGCCTAGGCAAACAACAGTTTAATATCTGCAGATCACTGTGCTACTTAATGAACTTCAAGAAAAATATATACCATCTTGTTGAGTTTTCCTGGTTGGCATATAAAAGAGGTGAGAAAATGCTATGTTTCAGGAATCTGAACTCAAAATACTATCCTATAAGGAAACACACTTCAGCTCACAATATAAAAAACTCTGACATGGCATTAATTACTATTTAACCTAAAATTTTGGGCATTAACTCCTGTTTCTAAAATCATGTGAATAGCCACAGTCTCCATTCTATCTTCTAGCCTTCCTAGCTGTAAAAAAAAAAAAAAAAAAACCAACAGAAAATCCATGAATGCTTAAATAGCGTTAAAGAATTTCTTATTTCTAAGACATCCTTAAAATGATTGGAATTCTGATCAGTGAATTCTGAATACCTGGCTGAGTTAACCCCAGGGCTTAGACACATAGCAATAGACAAGAGTGATTTAAGGAATTATCACTCCTGTATGCCCTATGTTTTATTCCAGCAGGACAGTAGACAGTAGAAAAGATATATGATCTCTCACCTAGCAAAGACAAACACCTCAGAGAACTGCTCAGGCCACCTGACATTGCACAGAAATGGTTGACAAGTGGTTGCATGGTCACAGACTGCACTACAGGCAGAACAAGTGCCATCAGAGGGACAGAAACAAGCAGCTGCAGGGTGCAAGTGACAGAAAGCACCTCTTCCCTTTGGTGTGTTGCTGCAACAATAAGCCCAAAAGAAAAGCATGAAAGCATGCACAGAAATAAAAGCAGAGTTTTTTGCATGAGGTTTGTTCACCCTGGTGCTGACCTGCTCATCATTAGCTTGCTTAAGGGTATATAAAACAATAATCACAAGGTGGCTCATTTCTAATAATGTAGTTATATATGGTTCTCCAGACAATAAGATTCCTCTTTAATGGCATATACTGTACCATCATAACTACATATTTATTAAGAAGTGTGCATCACTGAATGCTGATAAAGGAAGCAGTGGAAATTTTAACATATGAAGATGTGTCTTCACCTGGGAAAGACCAACCCCATGTATGAGTATAAGTTAGGGACTGAGCTGTTGGAGAGCAGTGAAGGGGAGAGGGATCTGGGGGTCCTGGTGGATGGAAGGATGAGCATGAGCCAGCACTGTGCTCTTGTGGCCAGGAGGGCTAATGGGATTCAGGGGTGTATTAAAAGGGGTGTGGTTAGTAGGTCAAGAGAGGTTCTTCTCCCTCTTTACCCTGGTGAGGCTGCATCTGGAATATTGTGTCCAGTTCTGGGCTCCTCAGTTTAAGAAGGATAGGGAACTGCTGGAAGAGTCCAGAGCAGAGCCACAAAGATGATGAAGGGGCTGGAACATCTTCCTTATGAGGAAAGGCTGAGGGAGCTGGGTCTCTTTAGCTTGGAGAAGAGGAGACTAAGGAATGACCTCATCTATGCTTTTAAATATGTGAAGTGTAGTGGGTGCCAGGAGGATGGGGTCAGACTCTTCTCAGTGAAGCCCAGTGACAGGGCAAGGGGTAATGGCTGTAAGCTGAAGCATAGGAGGTTCCATGTGAATAGAAGAAAAAAATTTTTCCACAGTGAGGGTGCCAGAGCACTGGAACAGACTGCCCAGAGAGGTTGTGGAGTCTCCTTCTATGGAGGTATTCAAAACCCATCTGGATGTGCTTCTGTGTGACCTGGTCTAGGGAATCCTGCTGTGGCAGGGGGGTTAGACTAGATGATCTTTCAAGGTCCCTTCCAACTCCTAACGTTCTTTGATTCTCTGATTCTGTGATGTGCTGAGCAATTTCACTCCTCCAAGCTGCACTTCAATGCTGGATAATAAAACTGCTTCTTCTACCACAAAGGCATCTTTCTCTTCTAGTTCCAAGCAATTATTGACTTCATGGTTTGAAGAAGTCTATCAGAAAAGATTTAATACCTCCCTAGGTATTTATAGTGTCATTTTTTGTCAGCTTGGTAAGACTGATTTCTCAGTGCAGCAGGACAAGAAATGTTTTGCTCTATAAGCTCTCTGTAGGAGTTGAATTTAAAACACCAAAAGGTATAAAGAGCTCATCAATACAAACAGATTGACATCCATGATAGGATCAAACAACTGCATATAGTGGACACAAGAAACTTTTTGCCAATATTTGCTTGTCTTCAGCATCACTGCCACAAGCAGTAAATAGCTGGCTCTGTTTTGAAGTGTTTCCCACAAATGTAAATTACCTATAATGATGGTTGATAAAGTTGGACACCTAACTGCTGTCATCTGAAAGTCAGGCATCTGGTCTAAGATATGCATTTCTGCTCTCTAAATTCAATAAAATGACATCTGAAAGCAGATCATCCCATTTAGCTTAGACACTTAGGAATGGGATGGATTTCCTGTGGGAGGGACATATCTCTCTCCATTGCCTCTAAAGAAAATCTTGATAAGTGGATTAGATATTACACTTTCTTTTTTATTCTCCTAGTATTATTTAATTCATTTTCATGTTTTGTTTTATTTGCTTGGTTTTGGTTTGTTTTTTTTGAAAGGAATAGATTTATGGTGGACTTTACTTTGGAAAGTCACAGTTAAATTTTGCTGAAATTGAATATAATAATGTCTTTCAATAATAGGAAACACTTCCTCTAATAAAGAACAATGAAATGTATTTTAAAAGGCTGATGAAAATACAGGGACTGAAAAATGGCTGTAATTAGTTGAACTTCATTGGTGTATGAACACTATTATTATCTATGTATTATTTTGATTTTAGATCACAGACCAAAGCAATGAGGAAAGTGGTGAAAGGAATGCCTGGCTATAACAACCAGCTTAACAGTGAAATGAAAAATAATTTAAAAAAATAGAAAGTTCAAAATAAGAATTGCAAACACTCTTATCCTCTGTCATAAAGAATAATTCTCCTACTGTGTCATGTTTCAAGAACCATAAATCAGCCATGAGGAGTCTATCCAAGTCTGGCATAGATTTAAAATGCAAAAGCATCATTTCACAGCATGACTTGAAATTTGGTAAATTGCAGAAGCAATCTGTCATACTCCTTGTCACAGATGTTTTTGATGGGACTTACTAAGCATGATGAATGCCTGAAGAGCAACAAAGGGAAAGATTTACTTTGTAGCCACTCCAATTTAGACTTCACTTAGTGGATTCTCAAAATCAGTGTACTTTGAGGAGGTTGAAAGTACAAGCTATACAAGAAACACCCTCAACCCCCTCCTCACCTTCTCTAGGACTCATAAATGCTTCTTTTCACTCTAGCAAACTTGGGATTTCCTCTCCCAGATAAATTGCTTCAGTGTATGTATGTATTCAGCAAAGCTGGCAAAAAAGTCAGTAGCTGGATAAACAATTGGCATTAATGTATGTCATGCAAAAGGGGTTGTGCAAAAGGGACTGTAAATACAGAAGTAAAAGTTACAATCTTTATCTCTGTCTTTTCTATAAAAAGGAGATTGTGAGAAGGGAGCCCTGCAGACCCCAAGCAGAGAACAACCCTCTGGCCAGGATAGTTGGTCAGCACAGTGACCCTCACAGTGACTATGGCTTTGCCTGCCCACATTTCAGGAGTGCTCTATCCTACAAACCTTAGCACAAATAGGCTGTGGCTTGGCTTCTTCTAATGCTGAAATAGCTCCCAGTTCTGGACAGTGGTACCTAGCTGAAAAACAGATGCACATTTGGAGTTTGGTACAAGAGAACAAATTCTCTCCACTGGAATGTCACTGGACAGATAAACTTGAAGGAAAGATAATCTCCTGAAATACTAATATGTATACATTATATCTCTGTGTTTCCCAAACAATGTAACCAACATGTATAAGAATCAGCTACGACTCTTCATATGGTTTGTGACCTCTCCAACAGTGCTCTCTATGATGCATGCTTGGAAACCAAGAGTTGCTGTTAGTTATAGAATAAAACTTGTTGAGTTTTTCATAAGTTATGTCTAGTTTTGCCTTATTTTTTTATAGTTATGTTTCCATGTTGAAAGATATAAGCTTTGAAAAGTTCAGCTAATTTGTTTTCAAACAGATACTATACTTTTTAAGCCCTCCAGCTTGTTATGACTTGCCAACAAAATAAGGTGTGACAGTCTTTCTTCATAGCATAAAATTTTAACTTGGGCTGTTTATCATTACAGTCTGTCTCCTGCCTAATGGCACCCAGATGAGTGAGGGTTACCCATCTAGACCTGAAAAAAATGAGTTTTTTCTGAGACTTTGCTTCTTTAAGTGATCCCAATAGTCTTGCTGTGAAATTAGAAACTATAGATCTAGTAAGAAGCTTAATTTTAAGTCCAACTTCTTCCACTTGTAAAGAATTTCAAATAACAATAGTTTATGGTTTCCTAAATCAAATGGCAACAGAAGTTTTGCTTATCTAAGGTGTTCCCATACTGACATCTGGAAGATGAGGACTGCTGGCAGTGCTCTTACAAGGCAGTAGCTCACAATTTTTTTGCAGGTTTTTGTTAAGTTTGCATTTGACATAGGACTAACTAATATAACCTCTTTTTTTTTTGTCCCTGAACTTTACACAAAGGTTTTCCTCATGACACCTTAAAGCAATTTACAGAGGACACCATGATCAATACCACTATTTCTACAGATATAGAAAATTAAGGCATAAGTTACCTGGGTTGTGTAACTGATGAGCAGCCCAAGGCTAACCCAGGCTTCCTGATCATTAAGGATCTGGTGATCCAAACCTGAAAACAGAGTTAGCTATGTTACAAATTACCACCCCTTGGTTGGAAATATACACCTCACACCTGAGGCAACTGTCCATATTGCCCACTGTCCATTATTATGCCTAATAAAACAGCTTAACTAGCTGACACTGAGTATGGTCGGGGCTGAGTCATAACTTCCAGCTGAGGGCACAGAAGCTTGATTGAAAGCAGTAACTTGGGGATTCTTGGTCTTCCTGTGCTCCAGATGCCCCATGGTTTTGGTGTGCACACAGATTACCATTTCCTCCACACACTCTGCCCCCAGCTCTCCACTGTCAAGGACAGCACAATGCACCTCTGCCTCCCTGGCTTTGTTTTTCTATTAATTCTGCAAGTTCTGGTGCATATTTTGGGTTGTAGGCAGCTTTTTAGGTAAGGACAAATTCCGTCCCTTTCCTAGCCAGGCTTTTCTGGCATGGTTCAGCTCCATGCACATAAATGAAGGTTGTCTACAAGTAAGCTAGGTGCCTTAGCTTTTCATACAGCCAGTGAAGAAAAGAGACTCAGTGGAGTCTAGGGTACAAGTCACTTTTCAGAAGGATTTAACCACTTCACCTTAGCCCTCTGGTGCCATCTGAGATGCTCCTGGGTATCCACCTGGCATCCAGCAGCCGCTACAGGAGACTTGAGGCCCCTTGTAGATCCTGTGACATATCTGACAGCCTCATGGAGATGTCTAGGTTCCTCAAACGCACTGTAAATCTGACTCATGCCCTGTTTCCTTTGGAGAGAACTGAATCATTCTATAGGCTCCACAAACTGCTGACTAGCTCTCAATCAGCTACCGTAGGAGACCTGGCACCCTCCTCATATGCAAATGCCATGCAAAACCCAGCTCTCTTGTGCCTTGTCTACTCTCACTGCTGTCTTGTCTTTACTGATCCACATATTTGGACTATATAAGCTATCAGTGCTTGTCCTCCAGCATAAGCAAAATTCCCCTTTCCCTCTTGAATACCAGATGTCTCCTGCTACCAGTTCTGCTATTTGCAGGAAACAGAGCACAGTAAAATCACACCTGCCACTCTGTAAAAAGAAAGAGATTGTATGGAGATGTTTGGACAGAGGGAAATCTGAAGGGTCAGAGGGGATCAGGGCATGTGCTGCTGTGACTATGTCTCTGGTTTACCCCTCCCTGCCTTCTCATGGGATTTTGAGAAGTCCCTCTGGATGCAACTTGCAATCCATCATTCTTAATCTTATAAATTACTCTGGAGAAAGCTTCATTATTTTATGTATTTTTTATAAGATGAGTGGGTTGGTTTTCTGGGACAATGTGACTTCAGTTAGAGGTTTTTAATTACAGCATCAACAGATTTGTGTTTGAAATCACTGACACATTCCTTGTGATTTTTAAACCTGTAACTTGCAGCATATTTTTTAGTCTTCTCTCTCCAAAGATTGGTAAGATCTAACTCTGTGGCTGCAGGTGGGAATGTAGAGTTTAACACTAGGTTAAATTTCTTGTGTTATACCCTGTGTGAGCCCTGTCATTGGTCATAATTATTGCTCAATACAATTTAGGAGAGAAATGACAATAATCTACATTTCTTCTAAAACTATTATCTTTCTGCTATAGTACTAAAATTCAGCTGCCTTCAAGAAATATTTCCATAGGAACTTCCATATGTATAATACATGTGTTCAATTTATTATTAATGCACTTCAATCTGAATCACAAATTCAACATGATGTCTGAATATTTTTGTGTTCATTCTATTCTGCATCAGCTTTTATAGCATGTTCGTCAGCATAGTATCTGAGAAACAGAACCATAATACATTAAGTGACTGTCACATGTTCTTTACCTGCTCAGCTTTCCTCCAGAGGTAGAAGTCTGGACTATGTGGAACAGTCAGTTTTGATAGGGTTTTCCTTTAGTTTGGTTTGATGTAGGTTTTCTTTTAGCATATTTGTATTTGATCCAGTCAAAGCAATGGGTCTTACTATCAGAATATGTGACAATCAGGTTAGTGATGGTCCTTAGTTCCTTAGCACAATTACTTTCACTGTCTCAGCTCAGCAATCAAGAAAAGTCCATGCCCATGACAGACAAGCCTTGCCCCTGTGATAGAGAAAGCACCAGTCATCACTTGGCTGTTATCAGCTTTGCTCTTGATCCCATCATGTCAACATGGTTTTTAGATATTCTGGGCCCAGGTTCAAAATAATTAATAAAGTCTAGCAGTTAGCTACAAGTCCTATGAGCTAATCTCATCTGCATGCTGAGCTGCAGCAGTGGTACTCTCTGCCTGGCTGCAATGCAGGACTGATAGAGCAGCAACACCATTCCTCAAGTGTCTTTCATCTAATAAGTCAGCACCAGAGAGTTTTGGGTGAAAAATGAAGCTTTCTCACCAGCCAAAACTGTTTCTAAATCTCCTTGGTCACTTCCCAGCACTATACATTTGTTCCCATGGAGAGGAGTTTTAATAACCCTGTTACCATGTGGTGAGGATAACAACTGACACTGGGCATGCACGGAGATTGGTACACTGCTGATCATCGAAATTTCAAGAAACCTCTTTGGGAAGCTAAGAAAGAGGAGAAAGTGAAGCCAAAAGCAACTCAGATGCCACACACTATCCTTTCCTTTTGCAGAAATCTAAGAAGCTACAGGGAAGTGTAGGGTTTAGAAGTGGTTAGCACTTTCCAGGAGCATGAGGTTTTTTTGCTGTCTATGTAAATATTCTATTTATGTCTGTTATCTTGTAATCCAGCTCCTGTTTGTTGTTCAAAAGGCATCCCTCAGTGTATTTCACCAGTCAGTAAAATTCTAAAAATCCCACAAGTCACAGTATGATTTACTACAAAAACACAGACAATGTGCTACACACCAGCTGGAAGAGGTCCATAAGTACATCAAAGCATCCCTTATGAGGTTCTTTGAGAATATGAATGGCAAGCTAGCAATGCAATGATAACTCCTGAATAACTTCACATCTAACCATGGAAAATGTGAGATTTATGTACTTGAAAGGAACAATCTAGCAAAATTATCTTTCAAACCTCTGAAAAAAAAATCAAACCCTTTCATGTGAGTAAGCATTTCAGAAGAATGTGGCTGAGCCAAATAATCATCATTCAGACATTCACAAAACTCACTTTAATAAAGACTTCAGTGCATATTACAATATTAATGCAGCTATAAGAACTGGGGAACATGAGGAACAGGCTGAGCCTAGCATCTCCCAGCTTTTTCCCTCTTTTCAGTAGGAAACCTGGTAATTCAAGTACTCTGATTTGCAGGCTTCCTAGGTATGAGGCCACATTTCCCCTTCTAAAGACCTATGCTGCCATCTCTGCAGTTCATATCCAGGTGCCATGAAGCATTCTGCAAGCCCTTAAAACCAAAGAGAGGGGAGAACAGTAGTTTGCACTCTAAGAGCCAGATCCTGCAAACACGACACATTGTTTTCTGCACAGGTAAGCCCACCAAGGGCAGCCAGCTTCTATCTGACTGAAGGACAGACACCTCCCAGGGCTGAATTCTTGTCTGCATAACCTGAGCCAAGATATTACCTGAGGAAGGTCATACTGGTCAGATAGGAAGCCAAACTGAAAAGGGAGGAAAGGAGGAAATGCTATCAATAAGATGATAATGTTTTTACAACAGTGGATTGAGAAGGGTTATAGAGGGAAGCAGGTCTTAGTCAACAGATATTTGATAAATGCTGGAAAAAGAGTAAGTTTTAAGAGGCTGAATTTCACAAACAGCATTTAATTCAGAAGGTGGAGAAGTACAGTACCACCTTTTGGCTGCTGTAAAAAAGAAGTTTATAAGGGAAGAGATGGATTAATAATCAAAGCAGCAAGCCTGAGACCCTCTGAGTTTCCCTTATGTCTGTGAGTTACATGCTTTCCATGCCTGTGAATCCCTTGTGCCAGCAGCCAGCCTGTTCCCAAAATAGGCCAGCCTTCTGATCACTTCTTTCTTTCAAGCTGAGTTTCTGTTCCTGAGAGCCAGCTGTCACTCAGGTGTTCCTATTAAATTTGTAGTTCAGAGTGGTCTGAGTGTTTTAAAAAATTTACTAGTGCTCCATTTCTGTGAAATAGCTCTATGATATTCTAGGGAATTATACTGTAGTGTATAAATATTTGATTAATGTGGTTGCTAAAATATTACATTATCAACTTTACCCTATGCTACACCCATATCATGGGTTTCAGATCAAAGCATATGGAGTCTGCAAGGTCCTGCTCTAGAAAGCATAATTCAGGGACAAGGAAGATCCGGGAAGATTGAGAGAATGCAAGCTCAAGGACATGGACTACCCACTGCCATGTGCACAGAGACATCTTATTGTCCTCAAGATTTGACAAATGTATCTCCATCCTCAAATCTGAGCACATTAAGCCATGCTTGCAAACCTAGGGAAGGGCTACAACCTCCTAGCTGCTGATCCACCCAAGACAGGGAAAGCAGCTGGCATGCCTGCGGCAGCTGTGCAAGCAGCTGTGAAGATTTACTTCTGGTACTGGAAAAATTAGACCTATTTGGGCTTAGGCACCACTAAGCAGTGTCTTCGAATCTCTGGGTGTTGAAAGTAAGCACTAAGAGTGGAGGAGGCGAGTAAGGTGAGTATCTAAGTCTTTCTGTACATTGAGGTAAAGGTGAGACCAGAAAGGGGGATGGGAAAACACCCCAAAGTAGTGGGGTTTATAATCCATGGATAAAGGTATGAAATTTCCCAAGGCAAAATCTTGTTGGACATATAACTACGTTAATGAATAACCTGCACAGAGATGTGCAGTCTCCAGAGCCATTAAACATTTAATGCTGCTATTTTCAGGTTAAGTTAGGCTTGCCTTTCTGTTTTTCTTTTTTCCTGCTGTCTGATTATTAGTAAGTAGAAGTGACAGTCACCCTTGAAAAAGGAGATTCAGTTTGAAGCTGCCAGAATTTTCCTGAACTGATTAAACTTCTCCAGTAGATTTTTGTGAATGATCAAAAGAGGCTGAGTCACCTTACTGAAGAATTAGAAAAGGAAGCAATCTTTAAGCAGTAAGTCACAGAAATACCTTCCAAGATCTTAATCTGCTCAAAAGGCAATATTTTGTAATCTAGATTTTTATCATAATGGTGATTCACTAAGACACTTAAAGACATGTTTTAAGTGCATCTAAAATCAATAGGTCTTGCATAAGTGCATGTACTCAAGTGTACCTAACTGGTGGAAAGGGATCATTTCTCAGAATGAAGATTTTAGATATTAGCTTTGACATTCATCTGCCTGGCTGCTGCCATGACCATGATTTTCTGGTGAAACATGCACACTCAGAAATCTTCCTCAGCTCAGAGCTAGTTAAACGATGGACATACCAAAATCTCAAAATAAAAGACGAAACAGACGACTTCCAGATGCATTGGCTGTGAGTAACAGATGAAAAACATGAGGTTGGGGTGCTAAGAACAAAGACAAATTCCTTAGTGGAAAAATGTAGGCAATTTAAAATTGCCCTAAAATGTTAAAATCTCTGGTGCCTTCAGTAGAGTGAGTGTTTTCCAGATGAGGAATGACGCCAAAGACTTTGAAATAGAGAACTGAGCCTTTGAGGCTCATCTTCTTGCCCAGATCACCAGCATCAAAGCAATTACTAGGTAGAGGCTTTTAGTGGTCTTGCTGTGAAAATCCAAGCAAGAGCTCAAGAAGCTGAAGGAGTTCTGAAGGTTTATGACAGCAGAGGAAAATGATGGTGGCACAAGAAAGACTTATCAGGTGCTGGAGACAATGTAATCACATTATGCCACTCCCCTGAACAGGCTAATCAACCCATGCTGACTGATAATATTAGAACCTAATGTGCCAATTAGACCTTTTTACACCAACATGTGCTTTGTAGATAGGATCTCCATGGAAAACTGGGAAAGTTCCACAACACTGAGTAAAACTATAGCTCAGCATACTTACTCCTGGATACTTATACAGATAAAGAAGGCCTTTGCTAATCATGTTAAAAATGCTGAGGCACTTTCTAAGTCACCAGTGTTTCCAGGAAATGGCCAAAGTATTGCTGCTTCCAAAGAGTAAGACCAACTTCTGCACCTCCAGACAGGTGTGAGTGGGAAGACCAAGAGAAACTCAGTGGTCAAAGTTACCCATACTTTAAGTGCAGGAACCAAGGACTTGTACAGGACTCTGTCTGTTCTGTCCAATGAACAGTGTGTCAGAGCTCAGACAAGGCCTGGCAGAAGGAAATTAAAGCAATTAGGACTTCCATTAAATGTTGCCATTAAATGCATGTTCTCAGTCCCTTGCATCAGTGAGAGGCAGATCTCCCAGTGGTGGATTTTTTTATTTATTTCCAGAAACAGAATGGTGCATCATTCCTAAATGTTTACAGAAAAATGCATTTAAAAGGCTGTGTGAGGGTCATTCAGGGATTGAAAAATTTCAGAGGGGAAACAGAGACATTTTAGATTGGCCTCAGATGAACTGTGCCATTATTGAAAGTCTAAAGGTTTGTCACATGTGACAAAACACAAGCCAAGTCAAGTGAAACAGCCCACGTTGGTGGTACAGAAAAGGGAAAATCTTGCTGCCTGGAGCAAAGTAAGCATCGTGGGCTTTAACCTGGTGAAAAAAACATGTCTTTTTTTAGCTATATTTTAAAAAACTAGCATAATCATTTTTTCTAGATCTAGATGTATGCTGTCAAATACTTTACATGAGTCATCACTTATTTTTTAATACATTTATTAGTTATACCCCTAAGAGGATTTTTGATTTGCTTTAAACAAACACTTCTATCATTGAAGTGTTTATTGCTGGCACCTCAGATTACTTTGAGTGAAACCCATCTTTATGCAGACTATGATATGAATTCAACACACTATTTCAATAATCACAATAAGAACAAGTTTTAGGACAACGAATATTTATTGCACTGCCCATTGAAGCAAAATACAAAGTTGTGGATGCACATGACTGTAGAAAAAATAACATAATAGTGTTTATTCCAGAAATGTTTGTTCACTCACTGAGGGATGTGATTGTTACAATAACCGCAGACAGATGAAGCATGGATCACTCCCAGACCCCATGGACTCCACACACTCACAATAAGCCACATTCAGATCTGCTCCTTTATATTGGATAGTATTCCCAAATGCTATCAATATTTTTGGAGCAGTAGCAACTTTACAAGAAGAGGAGGATAAGAGCTTGGTCCAGAATGTATGCCTAAGATTTCACCCATAGGCTTCAAATAGAATCATAGAATCATAGAATGGCTCAGATTGGAAGGGACCTTAAAGATCATCTAGTTCCAAACCCCCGCCATAGGCAGGGTTGCCAATCACTAGACCAGGTTGCCCAGGGCCACATCCAGCCTGGCCTTGAACACTGCCAGGGATGGGGCATCCACAACCTCCCTGAGCAACCTGTTCCAGTGCCTAACCACCCTCCTGGTAAAGAAATTCCTCCTAAATACACCAAAACGTAGATATTAATTTTTCCCCCAGATCCATTTCAGGAAATCATTTTCAATATCTGTTTATATCCTCAAAAGCAGAAAGAAAGGCTAAGCTTTCAAGCTAAATTTTAAGTCTTAAATTATTAGCTTTTCATTTACACCTTTACTGGTTTACAGTTTCAGAGCTGGACAGGTAATCTAGATTTCCTTTCATAGTTCCTTTTCTAGGACATGCATCTTTTCAGGGGCAGACTTTGGATGAGGGGGCTACAGTAAAACTTTGAGATTCAGCATGATATTTTTCTCTTGCATCTTTGCTGTATTTTTCCTGGTCTGCACAAAGTTCATACTTCAAAGATGCATGTTCTTGGTACACTGTATATTACTTTGTGGCTTCTGATATCAGCATATGACAGCATTCACTAATGCTTTTCCTTGCAATTCTATTTTTCTTAACCTGCAGCTCCACTCTTCTATTGTAAGTAATAGATACTTATTTGATCTTGTATTAGGGCTCTTCACATCTTTGCAATTTCAAAAGAAAATTTCACTGGTCCACTCTGGTTTGAAAATGTGAATGCAGCTGACATTTTGATGCTGTTTTGAGGAAAAGAACAAAAATGTGCTTGAGGCCAACCTGCAAGTTGGTGTGCACTTTCATCTGAGTTTTCTGGAAAAGTCACATTTGTAAATTTACCTTGCTGCTGGTGAGGAATGCACAGCATTTGCAGCCCCTCAGTCTGACTGATTCTATCAAAGCCATTTACACCCTTCTTCTGGTGGCCAAGAGAGTTATGTTTGTATAAGGTCTCTATGCTGAGAGGCAGAGTGAGACATAAAACACAAACTGAAACAGGGTTATTGTCCTTGTACTTCTCCTCTTTATTTCTTAGTTGCTCCTCCTGCAATTCAACTTCGCTCTGACCATGAGTGTAATGGCAACAATCTGGATCTTCTTGCATCCACAGTTAGAAGCTAAAAAGGGAAGTGAACCATTTGCATCCCACATCAAAGGCAGGGACACTGTCTGGGTAGACCTTGATTTAATGTCTGTTATACTAGTCTCCAACTTTTGTAGTTTTTTTGAAAAAATAGTGTATTTCTCCAGTGTATAGCAGTTCCTGTACTGCACAAAAATACATATCTTTTGATACTATCAAATATTAAAAGAAAGTAAACCAGAATTTTCTAGTTTTTGTTTGGATGGGAAAAAATTAACTCAGTGTGACCAAGATTACAAAAATTCGGTAATGTTACTTTTCTTATTATTTTAGTTTGCTTGTTTATAAACAGTAAATAGGAATCTTTCTGATTAAAGACCCAGGAGATGAAAACTAAGAAAGTGCACTAATGGACATCCATTAAGTTACATGAATTTTACTTTCTTATGTCATTTTTTCTGGGTTTTCTTTGTCAACATAATTTTTGGACAACCATTAAATGAAGCAATGTTACAGAGCTACATGGTAGTGCTTTGCACATATAACTTTTTTTCATCTTTGTTCCCTTTTTCTGGAGAAAGAAAAGAAAGTGCTGGTAAATTTGTTTGTAATCCAGGTTCACAGATGAGGGCCTCCAAAGGTTGAATGTGTTTGTCCTAAATAAAGCTGGTGGCAGGTTATGAAGTGCTGTCGAGGGAATGTCCAGGGAATGGAGTCTGTGTGTATGCTGCCCACGAGCCAATGTGTTGAGAGATCATGTACTGAACGGCAAGCACCTTTCCCCAGAGGGCATGTCTGCTGCCACGGGTTCACTGGCTTGTGGCACCAAGCAGTCTAATTCCGTGGTGCTAGCTGCCAGGCAGGGTTGTGGCCTCCCTGTTCTTTCCAAGCAACTCTGTACTCTGTGAAGGAAACCCCTGGCACAGTATGTTAGCCCAGATAGCTCTGAAACTTCAGTGCCAAGCTCTGAAACCTGCAGTTCATTTGCACGCCTGTTGCTCACTGCACTCATGTTCACAACCACTACTCACTGCATTGTCTGATGAGAAGGATAAAACTCCCTTTTTTGTGGGAACAGAGTTTTATTTTATTGCCTGCTAGTGCAGCATGACAGAGGAATTAGTGGTGTCTGAAGCTCCCAAGCCCTAACAGTGTGTCAGTGCTCACATCCCCGCCAGCGTCTTCTCATCTGCATGCACATGAAGTCAAGCACTGGAAGGAGGGAGAGTTCCTGGGATCTTTCCTTGCAGATTTGAATATAACTCTGTTGTTCATAAAATCCATCAGTAGAAATCCACAGTGTTAATGAAAGGACAGAATTTCTCCCTTGCTTATTTTTTGTTTGAATGCTTTGAGGGGAGTGATGGTCACTTGTATTATTTTAATATGCTTTTTAACAGAAACCAATTTGAAATTATATAAAATTAATTCAGAAATACTGTTGGCCTTGCAATCCTGATGAGGCTAAATACCAGACATGCAGCTGTGAAACTGTGAGCCAGCACCCACATTTCAACCTCATGCTATGCTTCCAATGTTTTCTTGAAACTGCCTCAAATTGGTCTTGAAACAGAAAATAATGTTGGGAAAAAAATAAAATTAAGAAAAAATGCATTTTCTATGTAGAAGCTTAATTGAATATTTAAGCCTGAATAATTGGAAGCAAAATCATCCAAGCAAACAAACAAGCCCTGCTATCAGCTTAAACACAACCAAAAGCAGGTTCTCAGAGAATATGTAAAAGTGTAAAAATTAATGGTTTGAGATAAAGACATTTTAGTAAGTAAAATGAAAAAGAAAAGAGAAGAAAGGAAAAAGAAAAAAAAGAAAAGAAAAGAAAAGAAAAGAAAAGAAAAGAAAAGAAAAGAAAAGAAAAGAAAAGAAAAGAAAAGAAGAAAAGAAAAAAAAGAAAAGAAAAAAAAGAAAAGAAAAGAAAAGAAAAGAAAAGAAAAGAAAAGAAAAGAAAAGAAAAGAAAAGAAAAGAAAAGAGAAAAAACCAGAGGTGCAAAAAACCTCAAGAAATTGTCCAGCCAGCCCCTAAGCAACAGCAGCCCTGGCAAGTTTGTTGCAAAACCACAAACTCCTTTGTCTCTGAAAAAAAAATCACTTACAGCTGAGCTCCCAAATACATATTCCTGCAGAGAGATTTGGAGAAGATCCTCTGCCTCCCACTGCCTTGTGTCATGCAGTACAATTTATAGTTTATACCAAGCACATGATATTGTAAACTACCATAATGTGACATTATCCAAAAAGTTTTGTGGTGGTGTGACTATTCTGCGAAGACATGGAGGCCAAGGGGAAGGGAGGAGAGGGCTTCAACATGACTGGTGCTTACAGCACAGCTCTGCCTCCCTGTCACAACTCCGCAAGCAAAGCTCACCACACAGGAGAAAAAACCCTCATTAAATCCTCAGGACAAGGGGACACAGAGGTGTGCTGCAGCAATGTTGTGGCTGACCCATAACAGTGCTTCTTGGGCAGGCAGCACATTCCAGCTGACTCACTAAAACTTCTGTCAGGGATTGCACTTTTTTGTGTGAAGGTTTGAATGCTGTTACACTTACCTCCTGCGCTATTACTGGGTCCCAAACAAAGTGCTTGACTGCAAGGCTGACATCAGATCCAGGACCTGAAAGGGTTTTGGCAATGCAGGTGTAACACCAGAGCTGTGCGCCGCAGAGGATGTGCACGCTGCTCAGTGGGCTCAGGAGACTTTGTTAGGGAGGCAGAGAATCAAATCCCAGTGCTGGTCATAGAGAGATGCTGGCACCTCTCACCTCTGCATGCTGAAATTTTTATGGGGAGTCAGACAGCTGCAGTCCCAGCCCTTTCCTTTACCTTATACATGGTAGCAAGAGCCCCACTGAGGCAAAGCCAATCCCACAAATTATGCCAAAGAACTGCTGTGAACTACAGATCATTAGTCTGTATATGTCTGTCTGCCCTGCCAGTCTTTAAAAAACTTCTCACCTTAAAACCAGGGGAAGCATATAACAGAATTTGTCTGGCGTGTTTGAATAGGCACAGGTAATGCAGCTAAGACTGAATCAAAACCTTACCAGCTACTTCATAAATATTCAAATATAGAACACAGGATTGTCAGAGTTGGAAGGGACCTCAAAGATCATCCAGTTCCAACCCCCCTGCCTGACAGGGACACCATCCACTAGATCAGGTTACCCAGATAAGTGAAACTTTCAGGGTTCCCAGAAATAAGGGCAGTAGAAATCTGGAAATTATGCCGTATTTGAAGGGTCCTGAGTACTATGAAAAAACCTTTTGCCTACGACTAGAATACAAAAACTTTTCTAAAGTAAATTCTTATAGTTACCCTTGAGGGATGTTTCTTCCCTGATGTTAATTTAGCTAATGCACCTATTTTCATTGTGTTCGTCTGTTGGTCTGAATGAAATTTGATATTACGGTAAGCCCTGAAAAAAAGGCAGAAAAATTACATCGGTATTTGTCATTGTTTTTGATAAATCATGATCTATTCAGCATTCCAATCATTCTGCTCATTGCTATTGTATTGATTGATAAGTCAATAGTTCAGTGACTATGTGTTTGGAAAATCTTATTTCTGAATTTAGTTTCAAGCAATCATCTCTATCTGTTTCTTGGCACGTTCCTCTGCAGTGTCCCTGGCACCTGCCACATTCCAGTTGCAAACTGCTCTTCATTGGCAGCCATGCTGGTTTTGGACAGAACTTTGTGGTTCCAAAATTTAGTGCTCCCAATTGCAGTGTCCATGTAAAAGGAGCTGCAGAGGATTGCAGATTCATTCCAAGCTGGGCTGGACTCGGCTGTGTAAGATGACATCTCCAACAAGTTTTAGTTGCAAGCACACTCAGTCTTGTACTGCTCTATTTTTGTGATTAAGGTCCAAATTCACTTACCTTTTCCCTTTCTAGGAGCTCTCATGCAGGCTACAGATGTACTGTAATGAAGAGAGACAAGCAAAAAGGCACACAGGATGGGCAGACCTGAAGCCAGAAAAGCTGCAGAAGGCAGAGAGCAGTCAAACTGGAATCATTGACCAATGTGATGAAACTTTTTTTTTTTCCCAGCTGAAATATGTTTGAATACTAAGATGTTGCTGATAAATGTCCTGGAAATGTCCATGACACAAACCAGTCACTTCCCAAGACCTAGTCTTTCTTAAGTAATCCAAGGACAGTTTCGCCATCCACTTCAGTGAGGCCATTTCATGCTGGGAACTCAGAAACATAGAATCATAGGAAGGTTAGATTTGGTAGGGACCATTAGAGGTCATCTAATCTGACCACCCTGCTGCAAGCAGGTTCAGATAATGTCCTGTACTAAGAAAACTCTTCAATAATTACCAATGGACCTATTAAGTTTGTGCATAAGTTTTTCTCTGACCTCAGTCCTAGCACCATTAAGCTTTATTATTGCTCCATTATTTGCAGATTTAAAGCAAACTTATTAAGGGTTAAGTAGAGGTAATAAACAGCAGTAACTAAATGAATTTTGTTACTGTAATTTTCAACCAAAAATAAGAGTTTCAGAACTGGAAAAGTTACAGCCAATGTCAAGACACTGACATAGAGAAAGTTGTGTGGTTTTTTTTCTGCATGGTCACAGTTACACGTGGCAGATTCCATAAGAGTTCCAGAGCACTGTGTCCTTCAGTGGTCCCTTTATCCCCCTTTCTAATTTCCAATTCAGAAGAAACTTGGTTTTTCACGTTGGGAAAATACAAAAAGGTACTACTAAACAATGGCATCGTTTTAAGACTTTCAGAGTAGCAAACACCGCATTGTACCAACAACATCCACAGGCATGAAGAAAATAAGATTTTCATAAAACCCTGGCACTGTATTTAGTCACAAAGCAAGGAAATCCTTGCAAGAAACAGAAAATCCATTCCAAATTTAGCATCAGCCTAACAGGATAACATGGCTATGGTTTACTATTGTTCAGATTGGTGGAGTTTTGCATTGTTTCACTGCAAAAGCCAAGCTTCTTAAATAACTCTGATCTTGCTACTTCTTCAAATAAGGTCAAGGGAAACAATTTCGCCTTTCTTCTTTTTGTAGTTCATTCTCTTATGCAGGTCTAATGCTGCTCTGAGGAGGCCGACACAAAATCTTCTGCCTTCTGTGTTTTAAAGAAAAGGTGCTTGTACCATTCTGCAAGACAAAGATGGATTATAGCCACCTATTACATCCTCAGTATTTCTCAAGCAATATCTTTTTCTTCATAGTACAATTTACATTTACAATTCTATAGAAGTCATGATTATTCTATAGACAAAATATTAAATTTAAAATAGTACTCTTTTATGTGTCCTAGAACCTTACCCCCAAATCCCATTTGGGAGAAAACTGAGAGTTTCATGTGATAGTAAAATACAGCAATGCTCTAACTAGCTTCAGAATATAAAATGAATACATTCTGGAAGTTTCAGTACAGCCTAGCTGTGGCCCTAGTTTTAAACTGATCTTCAGTCTTCTCCTTTCAAATAATACAGGAGATGTTAAATGAAATGATAACATTTTGGTGCCAAATTTTCAAAAGCTCTTCATCTCCAATTTCTTTTGCTTAAATATGCTAGAATATTGCCATCTATGAATGTGAAGCTGTGACAGTATAAATCTGAATGCTGTTAGCTGTTCATCAACATGCTCACGAGAAAAAAATGCAAGTGATGGAAGGCTGGGTTTTGGGGGAGGAGGCTGCAGAGAGGGGGAAGCACACATAGAGCCACGCGTAGACCATGGCTTGCGGTGCTTTTACAGGCTGCGTGGCAGGGCCAGGGGCTATACACCTCTCACACCCGACTTGAGTGAACCTCAGCTTTCCACAGAGATGGGCATCTCTGGGGCCAGGAATCAGATACCTCTGCAATTTCAACATGCCCCAGGGATTTTCACTTAAGTAGGAGGAAAATGCCCATAATAGCACACTAGTTAGCTACCCAACACTAACATCTCAGTATTTGCTCATGAGCCAACCTTGACTTTAAAACCCACCATTTCTTAAATAACTTGTCTTTATAGACATTAAATAAATAACAAGTATGTATAAAGGGAAGATAATATACTACAAAAACATTAATATTTCTGATTTTTTTGTAATTTCTTCTCATACAGTATTCAAAAGCTCTGTCATGGAATCATTCAAGCCACTGCTTGTAATACAGCATATTAATGTATTCATTTTCTCTTTCTAGTCACAGTTTGCCATTCCAATTTCTTTTATCTGACTTCTGCATTACTTATTCTGATGATAAAATGCCCTTCTCTTTCATATAGTTAATTCATTCATGGCTTTTAAAATTCATATCTTCACATTTAATATGCTGGCAAGTTTGCTCATGTCAGATTAGCTTCTTCCCTCTCTAATTTTCAGTAACCCATCT
Source organism: Galbula dea (assembly GCA_013399015.1). Classification (NCBI taxonomy): domain Eukaryota; kingdom Metazoa; phylum Chordata; class Aves; order Piciformes; family Galbulidae; genus Galbula; species Galbula dea. Next base: position 162,406 of record VWZX01001567.1, read on the forward strand.
GAACAAAGGTTTCCTTACATTTCCTTCTCTTTCAATACTCTTAACTAAATCCAGAACTTTTGTAAGAGAAATTTTAGGAGCAATAATTGTTTCACACATGAAAAAGCCCCCTGACACACAGCATTAAATTGATTATTATTAGGTACATGAATCTTAGCATGGCACCAGTTCACAGTGCACACCTGTAACACTCATAAGGCAGTGTCTCAAAATTTGCTGGAATAGCAACATTTTCTCAGTGCTGAATGAGACCCCATAAGATCAATAACTGCATTCAAAGTTTGACACTCCCTTCATCTGCTTGTCTTCACAATATGTCACAGGTTTGCACCAACCCTACCTTTGCAGAGTTTATCTTTCAAAAGGTGCTCATTTTTAAGATTTTGACTTTACAATTCTAAAAAGTGACAAGCAATAGCCTTTGGTTAATTATCTTAATGGATGCTAAACTCATTGCTTTAAATATCTAGTGTTGACTTTTAACTCTTGTCTTACTTACACAAGGTTCAAATAAGTTTTTGGACTCTTAAAGCAAGCACAGAAATGTCCACAGCTTACCCTTGGTAAGTATTTGATCCACAGGATACCCACACTCACACGGCATCTTCCTGCTTTACCCAAAATTCCTTTCTTCAGGTGAAGATTTGCTTCTGCAGGACTTAAGACCTGTAGAGGCTCAGATAGATCTGCTCTGTGTAAGCACATCATACTCTGAGGACCCTTTTTACAAAAGATCATTGTACCTACTTATTTTTAAAAGATGGACTAAGGAGTAAGTGCACTTAACACATGCTGGGCATCCTTTCTGTAGTATCCAAGACCATAAGGACTGCATTACTCTAAAGAGTGAAGTCTAGGTTCAAAGACTTAGTACGCAAAAGTTAACCCTTAGTGGCCTACCTCCCATGAAAATGCACTTTCACCCCTTCTTGAGTCAAGAAGCATGGGAAGAAAAGGACAGAGCTAGTCTTTGAGGGCTAGGGGTTAAGCCAAATCTCCCTCTTCAAGCAGTTGAGTTTGTATTGTAGCCTCAAGGCACATGAATAGGAGCAGAGTCACATCAGGTTGTCCTCCAGGTGTGTTTTAAAAGGAAACATTTAAACATAGCCTTGATTTTCTGAGGAATAACTAGCTGCAGTTAGGATATTCTAAATTCAAGGTCCTGTGTCAGTAGAGATCTACCCAGGGTTAAATTCCTTACCATCCAGAGACAGTAGAAGATGTCAGACACCATCTGGCTGTCAGTGTTTTCTACAGTCTTGCTCAACACACCACCTTGTTTGCATCTCATCTACGCTCCTCATCCTCCCTATGTAGTCCTGAAGAAAGTCAGACACCTCCCTCTGGGTAATTGGGGGCAGACATCAGACTTGTGTGACTGGAGCTGGCTGTGAGCCTTGTCCTGACTTATCACTACACCTCTTCATGTAGCTACTGCTCACAGGTCACGGGGCAGACAGCTTTTATTCTTTGGGCAAGCCCAGCACATTAAGTTTTCATAGTATGTCACTGTAGCACATTTTTCAAAACTTGAACACATCTTTATCCTCTTTCCTGGAATCTTTCTTACATTCCAGCACATTTTTGAAAATACTGCAGTAGCAGCCTCTCAGATCATGTGTACAGCTATACTAGTTCCCTCACTTCTCTCAGATATGCTGCCTTATGTTTTTAATGATTTACGATTTCACTGGTTACCCCAAATACAGGACTGGGTTTGGAGTTTTAATTAGCCCTTTATCACCTCCTCTATAGGTTGACTTCATATCAGGATGCAATAAAACTACGTTGAGCCTGTTAATATCTAGTCTATTCACAACTTCTGTATAAGGCATGGGGTCATTAAGAAGAAGGAAGATTTTTAATTGCTTCAGAAGCCAGCTTATGCTCATTTTTTAATTACCCCAGAGAAACTGTTTTGAGAATTGGGATAGTCAGTGGCAGTCAAGGGACCGATACAGCTAAAGAAAGCTCATGAGCCACTTCAGAAGATATGTTCCAAGTTCCTCCCCAGATCTTTTGCTTTTTATTCTCCAATTCAGGTATTACATTTCCACTGGTTTCCACCAGGATTGTGCATGCACCTTGACATGTTCACAGAAGTTCCACGATACAGAGTTTCACAACTGGGACAGGTCCCTACATTTGGGACACCAGGGTGACAAAACAGAGTCTGGAGAATTTCGCACTGAATAAGATGGAGAGGACATAATTACCACATTGTAGCACTACAATGCCTCATAAACATAGAATATACTAGATTCATTTACCACAAAAATTACATAAAGTAACTGATCAAAGAATATCTCTTTTATGTAAAATATACATTTGTGGGATATAATTTCAATACATCTTTTATACTCATTGATGTTGGGTTTGCAATCTTTTGAATTAAAAAAAACAACCCAACTAAATAGTCTTGCTGCCAGAATTTTATTTCTCATAATACTTATAGTTTGAGGTAACAATGAAAGAAGATTTTGTGCTGTGAACAAAGTTGGTGATGTTTGTCTGCCGTCACATTTCTGTTATCAAAGTGAAAAGTAAAGTTAAGATTTGCATATACACTAGAATTCATACAAATATAGGTTATGGCAAACTGAGAAAGCAAGGACTTATGCAAACCTACTCTGTTCTTATTTGTGATCTTTGCAAAATATACCGTTATTATGACAGAAGTCAAGACAGATGTAGTTTATACCACTATCATTATTAAGTGTGTTTCTTTGCATGATCCACAGCACAACTTACTGCAGAAACGAGGAATAATATACACAGGGGTGTGGGTCTTTGCATGGAGCCTTAGCAATGATGACTTGAATTCAGCTTTTCTTGATATACATAAAAACTGATATTCCATGCACACTTTTTATTTACAGCTGACTCATCAACAGTGACTAGTCACCCCTTCCTCTGGCAGCAGTAATTATAAGCAGTCTTTAATCTTCTTTAACAAGCTCTACTTCGCATGTAAAGTCTCAGTGACCTCCTCAAGGCGTGAGTTGTTTATCAGGGCCCATTCAGCAGCAGCAGTCTCTTTCCAGTACAGTCCTTGGTATGGCTAAATTCCATTGTCCCTTTTTCAGCAGTCAAAAATCCATGATAAATTCTGTACAACACTGTAGTTAATATAACAGCAGCACCAGATATTATATTAATTCCTTTGCTAAAAGCTGTTTGCAATTATCTCTCTATTGACAATATTTTACCAAAACTAAATCAATGTACATCTCTAAATAGCAGAAATGTATGCTTTGATAAATACATTATTGTACAGGAATTCTGACATGCAGGTCATGCTTTTGGGCTAGGCTGTATACAGAAGAACATGTTACATAGTCAACAATAAGTTATATTTCTTTTCCTAACAAAAAAAAAAATCCATGACAATCAGGGATTATTGAACAGTCTCGAGGATATTTTAAGATTTGTGTTGTTATGGTCTTCCCCATGTAATTCTAAAACTCTATGGTTCAGGTAATTTTTCGTCACCAGCCCAGAACATCAAATCTGCCATTGCATTTGTCCTGTTGCAGAGGTTAATATTGAAGAAAAAAAACACTAGAGGAGGTATGGGTTTGAAATTTTAAGGAATGCTGGTTGCTAGGAGGAAGATTGATGCAACAGGCAACTGGTCAGTACTGTAAAGCTGTTACGAAATCCCACTTGAAAAATCTTCAGAGTGCTCACATGAGTTAGTCTAGACACTACTAACTTGCACTTGAAAAAAACATTTATTTGCTTCTATACACATTAGTTTATATAAAAAATAAAGGAGAAAAATGTCCATAGTTAAGCTTAAAAGAGGGGGCCATTTTAACAGTATCTCTGTGCTTTATGGAGACAGATGGAGAATACAGAAGACAGGTTGCAAAACAGACAGACAAACAACATATAGGACAAAGCACCTCAAAAAACATTGACTGAAGAAATTTTTGAAGCTCATGAGCCAGAGGTATAAGGATGTTCAAAAACCCAACTTGAAAACTGCTATGATCTTACACTGGTACAAAAAAAGGAAAAGCCCCCAATAATCTTCTTAATTTTACTTGGTACTCAGCCTCTGAAAATGTTGAAGAACCCTGGAGTAGAGAAATGACTACAGTACCAAGCAGCACTTGCTAGCTTAAAATTGCAAGTCTGGATGGCATTTACCTTTCTTGCATGTTTTGTGCCTTCCCCAAGCCATTAAGAAAGAGATCTGGCTTCTGCTTGCGTGTAACCAGTAATGACAACCTCTTTGCAGTTATCTGTGTGCAAACAACCGGAGACATTCAGAACTCTGATACAGCAATCCAGTACCAAAGTAAGTTAATCACAAAATAAAGATATTTATAAACAAGTAGATTATTAAAATGAAGGAAAAGGTCAAACAAAGAAAAACAATCCAACATGCAGACCAGTTTATCAGTGCTTTCACTTCAGCAGGATGGTACAATGCCAGAACACACATCCAGAGCCCTCTGTGGTCTCTGCAATTGTCAACATTGCTTGCTAGGTGATGGAGACAGGATGGCCCATGCAAATGAACAGACCCAAGTCACATTGTGTGCAACCAAGACACGATTCCAGACATCTTCAGAATGGATTAGAGTCACAAGAAATGGCGGTTCAATGGAGTGACTGATAATTAGTTGGAAGAACATTATTTTAAGTAAATCTCCCTGAAAATATGCTTTTTTATTGAATATACTGGCCAATGGCATCCACTACTTGTTTTTTTATTGCCACGGGAAAGTAGGACAACAGTAGATAAAGGAGAAGCACTACCTTAGGTCATCTTTAAAAGCCAAGATAAAAATCTTCAGCTACCCAAGTGGCGTTTCTTACTACTGGCAGTTATAACATGCAGGAGTTGTACCATATTTGTGGAGCCTATGGTAAATGCTACATTTATTTGCAGTATGTGGTAAACAGTATCTGAATTATTACTATTTAGCCGATTGATGCCATCTGGTTTACAAGATGGAAGGGATGGGAGACCGAGAGCGCCTTAGAGGACAGGGTGAGCTGTAGGGTGATGTTACTGGAGACAGTCGCAGAGTATTGCCTGTCAAGCCAGCTATGTTGTTTAAGCTTCGAGATTTTTCATAGCCTTGTATGAGAAAATGTATAGACATCAGTTGAATTCAGCCAAAAAATAGACAAAGACAAACAATATAATGTAATGTAATCCAAGGAGCTAGCTGGGACTCAGAGTGAATCTGCCTGCAAAAGAACTCAACACTAAGACACATTACTACCAAAAGATATTAATAAATAAAATTATTTAAAAATTAATGCAGCTATTTTTTCCCAGAAAATTAGAGACCATTACATAAGAGGTCTGACCTGCTCTTCCTTATCCCATCTGGCACTCAGTGTCGCTCTGTTGGCTTCAGCAGGGTTGCACAGAGTGCAAGATAAAGGATCCCAGCAAGGTTACTGGGTGAGCTATCTGGCTGATCATAATCAAAAACCCATTAAGAAAGACTAGAAAAATTGTTAGAATGATACAATTTCTGCTAAACTAAATCCCTAGTAAAAGATTATTTTTCTTTAAAAATAAATAAACCAAAAATCAGAAAAATTGCATGCAGTATGTGTAAATCACTTCTGCAGAGGACTGAAAGATAACATGGGAAAGAAGTTCCATCTTGAGAAATATTAACCCTAAGACTTTGTGCCTAACATCAAAGCATAATAAGATAGCAGAGTTTGACATATTTGTATATGCCTCCTGACTGGCAAATTTAAAACAATGTATTTGTGCTCCTTCCCCAGCTGAATCAAATGAAATAAATAGTATTAATCCACATAAGCAAGCACTAAATAATTAAACATTAAATGAGGCAACTACATAATGCTTCACAATTTGGAGGGAACATTGCACTTGCAGACATTTCTGTTCACATACACTATGAGCTCTAGCTACCTACTTCTTGCTACGTATAGATAGTTTTCACCTTGTATAGGCTATGCTGTAAAACAACAGAAAAGCATTGCTATTCACTGCATCACTATCTTCATAAACAAGTATTCTCAATAACATCTGAATAAGCCCACTTATACAGATCAGCTCATTGGTCTGGGAAGAGATATCAGCAAGGAAATACAACAAAGATGAAGCAGACAGGGCCTTGCTTTTCAAGTACATGGATACATACTTCACTGCAAGTACGAGAAGTCCTGTTGATTTCAATGGCATTATCTATTTCCTTGAAGACAAGTATGCATCTAAGCATTTGTCAGGTTAAGACATTTAGGTATAAGTTGCTTACAGTGAAATACTGAGACTTTTCCTACGGAAACTATAAAATGTCAATGACAATACAGCTAAAGAGTACACAAGATGTCACCAGACTTTTTCATAATGATATTTCAAAATAGTTACTCGTTCAAGTTCCTGATCTCCAGATAACAGAGTGTTAACAGACAATTGTTAGCATCTTCAGTAAAATTCGTATCTTAGGTTTTTCCCTAACGACAATTAATTTCTTTATCTATTGAGAACTGTATACTGTAAAATTATACTTAAAGAAAATGTAAAACCTCATATCTGCTAAAATATTCTGCAATGTTATCTCCAGATTGCAACAGCAGGTCAGACTGTATTGCTTCACAGACTTCTGGTACATTTCAAAAACAGCTTCCAGTTTCTGAGTTTCTATCAGTATTTACACAGATCAGAAAGAAACACGTTTGAAAGGGGGATGGAGGGGAAGCACAATGTTATTGTATACATTTACCCTCCCCTTTAAACATAAAGCTTATTAAAAAAAAAAATCAAAATAATCAGTTAGGTTTTTAACTTAAAAACTAGTAAAGTAATTTTTTAAAAAATATTTTTCCTGCTACTTTTCTAATGATAAAAGCAAAGAACTGATAGAGGAAGATGGTAAAGATGTTAAAGAACTCCTAAAAAATGAAAACCAGATACACAAGATGAATAGAGATAGAGGTGTGATCCAAAATCGTTATTTTCCAGGTATTTTAGTGGGGTTTGGATCAGCTCTGAATCAGTGTCATCTTAGAGATGGAGATAAGGTGTTAATGCAAAAAAGCTCAGAATAAATGACCATTAACACAACCGAGAACGAACCAAGGAACCAAGCAAACAAGAAGGATGCACCAAAAGAAATAAAGGCAAAAAATTAAAATTAAAAAGTAGTAGACTCAATATGTGAATTAAATTGAAGTATTCAGAAATGTCACAATGCTACTTGAAGATGTTTTCTGCTCATGAGAGATGGTAGATTTCCCATCCCTGGCAACATTCCAGGTCAGGTTGGACAGGGCTGTAAGCAAACTGATCTAGTTGAAGATGTTCCTGCTCATTTCAAAGGGGTTGGACTACATAATCTTTAAAGATCCTTTCCAACCCAGAATATTCTATGACTCTAGGATACACCAAGAGAAGCTTTTGCATACTCTGCCTGAGAAAACATATCTTACTTAACAGTGAGTAATCAGATTTAAAGAGGTAGAAAAATTAGGCATTTTTAGCACCTTGCAAGATCAAATATTGTTTACTGTAGTTGAATTCTGGTTGGGGTTAATAGTCATGTTTTAGCATCACTGGTGTATTACAGAGGAAAAACTTTGTGGCATTATAAAAAACTTTTCACTGAAAAAAATCTAATCGGCATCTCATATGCTTTCGTGTGTTCAGAACAAAAACTTTGTTTATTCTGACATTTCATCCTTTCAAGTGTAATTTTTTCAGCCATAATTTTTATGAAGATCAAAGTTATTAAATGTGCAGAACAAAGTTATTAAATAATTAGTCTTTTAGAATGACAAATGGTATTGAATGATGAGTGGTTGAATGATCTAGGTCTGAATTGCAGGCTTTTCCACTAAAGATAACAGACAAATGAAGGCACAAGTGAAATGAGGGTCCAACATCAAGCACATTTTATGAAGACTAAAGGGGATGAGTCTTTATAAAAGGAAGCAGGAAAAGAATGACTAGGAGTAAAGAAAAAAGATACATTGCGAGTACAGTCTTCCCTGTAAGAGCATCGTGCACGTCATTTTACTCTAAGATTGCTTTTCACAAGCACATTGCTGAGTAACCTTTTATGATCTAATGAAAGAAGTCCATACCTTTCCTGATCCCTCCATCAGCAGCACACGTGTAATCACCTGTTGTCAGTAGGAAACATGTTCCCCCTCTTCTGTTTTTGTCTCTTGTACTAGAGCGTCTGATGGGAGGGAGCCTTTCACCAGGTGAGAGTGGCTGCTCACTTCCTGCACTGTCTTCACCTGATAACACTGGTTAAAGCACCATGCCCATTTACAGACAATAATGAATGAGGAAATGAGACATCACAAAGAGCTTATGCTGAATGCTGGATATTCCCATCACTCAAAAATAGTTATAAGGTAAATAAATCATTAGAAGAAAACAAGATTGCAATTCACCATTAATCAGTACAAAATGGCAAAAGAAAAGAAAAACAATCAAGAAAAATGATTTTTTGACTTATATGTTCTTCTTCTAAATCTCATGTAAAGTAATACTGAACTAACACGAATAAGAAATCAAACGGAGGCTCAGTTTCTGGACTATTATGGACTGCAACTTTTTGGAGTACAACCAGCTTTGGATATTTCAAACAAGTAATTCTCATTTTGGCTATCTTTTTTGCTAAACAAGAGGTCATGTTAGTGATTTTTGCCTAGAATATGTTATTTAGCATATTTTTGAAGACAACGCCTCCTTCCAGGAGGGTTAAGTTTTCAACATTTGTCATTAAAACCCATTAATAACACACTTAGCTTTCATTTCATACTTATCACACTTGTACCGCTTGTCGTCTGTCATAAGTACTCAACATTAAATGCTTTCTTTGGTCTCTGTAGTTTGTTTTGTCAAACAGTGAAACTCTTACCTCTCCTGATTGAGCACTCCCAAATGACTCCCTTTTTAAATTATCTAGGCCTGTCCCATTTCGGGTTAGAACAGAACTAATTCTGTACAATGATTTTACTTTTCAGCTAAAGCTCCTCTAAGTAACTGCACTTTCTGAAACTAATAGAGTGTTTTTCCAGACACTGCCTGCTTCTAGCAGTGATAAGGCCTAATGTTTAGATTTACTGCCAGGGATTGGTATGCAAAGCAAGGTCACTGCTAAATCTCATGTCTCACGTTGAGGGGTGCAGAGTAAAAGCTGCATCTACAGGGAGGAGCAGACAGGACAGGTGACCCTAAACTGACCAACTAAGTATTCCATTCCATATACATCATATTCGATATAAAACTGAGGGTCAGTTCCTCCTTCTTCTTGCTCCTGCTCTTCAATGGCCATCATCTGAGGATAACTCTCTCTGTTCTGCCCTCAATCCTGATCCATAAGTTCCTGCATCCAGTACCAGGATCCAGCCCCTGAGTCTGGCTCCCATCTGCTGCTGAGACCTTCTGCTGCAGTGTCAGTGGGGACGGTGACATAGTTAACATCAAGGGGGGTTTGGGTTTGGTATTGGTTTTGTACATATTTGGATATGTATTTCATTTTATCATTATTATTATTAATATTAAAGTAGTTGCAGCTTTCTTTTCTAATCCACAAGTCCCTCTCTCTATTATTCTCTTTTCCTTCCCATGGGAGGGGAGAGGAAGAGAGGGTAATAAGGAGCATTTGTCACTGGGTTGGTGGTCAGCTCAGCCCTAACTCTTGACAGGACCATACTTCAATAAAAAAAAATATCTGCTCAGTACAGCACATAATAGGTAATGGCACATTATTTACTTCAGCTCTACCTTTGCATTTAAACCTGAGTAAGAGTTTTTTTGAGCTGGCAATGCTATACTCAAGGCTATGTACAGCCTTGAATTTTCACACAGAATTCCTGGTGACTCTAACAGTATTCTCTACTAGAAATAAAGCTGCAGTGCACAATGTGAACAGTGCACTACCGAAAAGAAATTTAACACTTCAAAATCATTCCTTTTTACATATCTGCTTTCTCTCTAACTTCCAGGATTCTAACATCTTGTAAATAAAGCTGCACAAGCAGAAAAGTGTCTCTGCTCCAATCACACTGAGCCTCCTTCATTAGGAAATACCTTTGTAGGACTCAGCATGAAAAAGCTGTTACCATTAACACTTTAAAGATGTTGCCTGAAAGTAGATATCAGTCAAAGCACTGTTAAAGTAACTATATTCCACCTTCCGTGTAAGTCCTTTCAAGGGTTTCCATCTTCTTAAATATATTTAAGATGTTCAAAAAGCTGTGTTAACTTTGTGAACATTCATTAAGAGACTGAAACTGAGCTTCTTTGAACATAAATGTCATTCAGTAACAGAGTATCAGACCAAAGGTGAGTGTTTATTCAAAGACCGATTTCCAAGACTCTCTTTAAAAAACAGATTTCAGTTACTGAGTGACACCAGTCATGGGTGGTTTTGCTCTTATTCTTTACCAGCTTTCCAACAGGAGTCTCATGACTGGTATTTGTCATCAGATTGTGCTTGGTTTAAGAATAAACGCATTCAAGAAACAAAAAAAAAAATCCTTGCTGCTAAAAAATTTATGTTAATTATATTGAGAGATAAAATTTGCTTTATAATTTGAAGAGATATGGAATATAAGGCAGTGGCTTGGAAGGCCAGAGGCTGTCATTTGATATGGATTTTCACAGCAATTAGCACAAAATATTCCATCATTTGGAACTCTAACAAATAAAGTAATATAAATCATAAAATCAAGCCTATGTCACGTTAACAATGATGTTGCTAGGGGCTGTCATTTTCATTTTTCTTGACAAACTTTACATCAACTATGCTGATCATTCAATTATTATATCATTCAATTAATAGTAAATATCATGCAATGTCTCATCTAACACAGATGAAGGTTGTTCTTCTAGCCAGGGAAGTGGAATGTCAAATGGAAAGAAAGCTATAAAGAGAATGTCTTCTTATTTCCTTTGAGTGCTGGGCTTTTGATGTAAAGCACCTGCTCCTTTTAAATGACTGCTTCTTTGTAGTATCTTGCTTAACAGGCCACGATGTGGCACAGGCAAAGCTGACACAAGAGACAGACACTGAGGCAAAACACCATGGAGTCCAACAGGGTGGGACACGGTGGCTGCTCAAATAGTCACAGTCATGCAGAAAAACAAGAAACATCCATATAACGCAACAAACAACAGGCAAAAGAAAAGGTTGATATCATCAGCAGGAAAGCATTCTCAACAGAGCAAGCAAAACTGTATAGACCAGCTACATAGAGGTTTGGGAACATAGCTATACCTATTGTGTCCTCTATGAGACTGACACACGCAAACACTGGAGGGGAGAAGGGTGAGAGCTATGTCTTCTCCTGGCAGAAAGACTGGCTGCTTTCTGACCCCTACCAAACATACTGGTCTATAAAGTGTTTTCAGAAGACATGCGTTTCTAGTGGGGTCCTACCTGATGATCTGTTGTGCTCCAACAGCTGGTTGTCCTTGCCCAGGCAGATGTCACCCTGTGTGCTATTGCAGGCCATGTTCAAGTCTGTCTTGCAGAAGGTGGGCGAGCTGGCTTGAGGAGCAGGAGGGATGTGCTTCTTCCGCTTCCTCGGCAGTTTCTGCTTTGCCATGGCCAGGGAGTAGTACATCCCAAAATTGTTAACTATCACAGGCACAGGCATGGCTATGGTGAGCACACCCGCCAGCGCACATAAGGCTCCCACCAGCATGCCTGACCAAGTCCGTGGATACATATCCCCATACCCCAGGGTGGTCATGGTGACTACAGCCCACCAGAAGCCGATAGGAATATTCTTGAACTGTGTGTGCTCACTCGCTGACGGGTCATTAGGCTGGGCTCCCACACGCTCTGCGTAGTAGATCATGGTAGCAAATATCAAAACACCGAGAGCCAGGAATATTATCAGTAGCAAAAATTCATTGGTGCTGGCTCTCAGAGTGTGGCCCAGCACCCTGAGGCCCACAAAGTGCCGGGTGAGTTTGAAGATTCGCAGGATCCTCACAAACCTTACCACCCTGAGGAAACCAAGCACATCCTTAGCAGCTTTGGAGGAGAGCCCACTCAGGCCCACTTCTAGGTAAAAGGGCAGGATGGCCACAAAGTCAATGATATTCAAGAGGTTTTTGATGAATTCAAGTTTGTTGGGGGAAAAAACAACACGTACTAAAAATTCAAATGTAAACCATACCACACAGACTCCTTCCACGTATGTCAGGGCAGGATCTGTCTCAATTTCATACTGTAGCACAGTTTCTGTCCCATTGATGACCTGCTCAGTTTTGTTTATAATAGTATTGAAAGCCTCGTGTGTTTCCAGGCAAAAGGTTGTGATTGAAACTAGGATGAAGAATAAAGAGGCAAAGGCGATGAACTGAAACAAAAAGAGGGAAAAGAGATATCAGAACCACACCACTCTCCATATTAATACTAACAACAGCAGTGATCATTATAAATCTTTAACTGATTCATCTCCAAATGATTCACAAAGTCTTATGCATAAAACTACATCTAGGTCAGACAAGAGCAGCAGATATTTTTCACACATAGGCCTGAAGCCTGGGAGCAGGAAAAGTCTTGATGATGGACATCATCACAGGCTGCAACTCATTCAAAAAGTGGCAACAAACTATTTCATCTGTGCTAAATCATCTGAGTTCCACTAGGTTGCCAGGGTACCTTGTAAACAGCCCCCATAAACACCAACTAGAGCAAGATTTAAGGCTGTCTACCCACTACATCGAGCTGACCCTAATGGACATGACATTATGGTTCAGGAATTCACAACTCCCCTGAAGGGCACCTCAAAGGGTCTAGAAATAGATCCAAACACTGAGTTTCCTCTGGTTTTCAGTGATTCAGAAACACAGGATATTTACTGATAGAAAAATGCCTTCTGTGTTATAGGTAGATTTGGTTGCACAGCTTATTATGTTCGCAGTCATCCACCACTCATACTCTTAGGAAGAACTGAGAGTAAACCTAGCAGAACAACTCTCACTGTGGTGTAAGAGCATTGCCAGTGTGTGAAGATCCACAATCAAATCCTGGAAATCTCAACAAATAGGAAAATACGAATTGAGTTCTAGTAGAGGTACATGAATAGATAAAATACAAATAACCTGGAGATAGCTCTCACAGAGGGTTGTTAAGAATTTAAACATTTACTACCTGATCTTCAGCTCAGTCATCACAGTCAAGAATTGAAGAAAAGAGAGGGTTCAGAACAGGATTTCATAAAAATTGATACTGGGCCAAACAGTTGCAGGAGGAGACAAACTTTCTTACACTCAGTAAAACATGCTAAATGAAAATATGTTTTGAGAGCAGTTGTTCCTTAGCTACAACGGATAACTTGTTTTAAGTGACAATGCATTACCACCATGTTAGCACTCCAACAGCAATCGTGTAGTACATGAATGGATGTGTTTAAATCCCTCCCTGAACCAGGATTTATAACATGCTATCAATGTGTTTCTTATTCTGGATTTTCAGCCCAATGGATGTTTTATAGTCAGTATTATCCTGGAAACATCTCTCTGAAGACTCGGAGGTTTTCAGTGCTTCTAGGGGCCCCAAAAGAAAATAGATGCCTGAGCAGGTTTTTGAAAGAACTAGTGGCTATATCCTTCCTCACATATCTAGCAGCTTGAAATTTTACCACTGCATAATATCAAGGCAGAAACACATCTCTTACAAAATGGCAGCAAATTACTAACTCTTTCAGCTTTGGATTTTTATAATTTTAAACTGTTACTTGCTAGTAAAAAAAAAACAAATAAGAGATCATAGAGCTTGAAGCAGGTTCTTCAACCTTTTACATATTGTTTATTTTAGTAAATAAAGGTGTTTTATATTTCCCTTAATCCTACTTAAAAATCACTCAGGGTATCACTGTGTTAATTTCCAACCTGAAACTGAGTACCTTAAAAAAGTCCAGCAAGTAGAAAAAAATATATATATTCTCTACTAATAACCTACTGGAAATGTCATCTTATAGTCTGAATTCCTACGGCACAGTCAAGAGAAAACAAGGCAGCAGGATACTGGTATTTTACCACATCAAAATCTTGGATCCCACTGAAACAATCTAGTTACAAAGGAGACTAAACAGCAGCCATAAGCAAGAATGCTTCTGTTATGTCACTTTCATCAAGGCTGCAACATTGCAGCAAAACTGATTTTGTATGCTTGGGTATCAATCACCAAATTTATTATTAGTACTCAGATTCAGTGCTATGGGCAGAAGAATTCCTTTGGGCTGGTACAATACTGAACAGTTGCATTTTTCTAACAGAGAACATTAGTTAGACAACAAAATGCTATGTCGACACCTGGTAGAGAGAAATGCTTTTATTCTGAAAAATAAGTTTAAATTTGCAATGCAAGCATGGCAAATATTATATTCAGACTCACAAGATACAGCTACCTACCAAAACACCCCACATACCTACTTATATCAGAGATTTGTAGCCTGTTTGTGGCTTCCTTTCTTCAATCAATGAAACAAAGTTATTACACCAAGCTTTTCAATTACAAAGGCTCTAAATCTGTTACCTTTCAGAAAGGACTGACTCAGGGACTAAACTGAGCACTTAGCATCCAGTTTGAACTTCTAATCATGAGCTACACAAACACTCTTAAACTTTCTGGCTGATCTTTACCATGCAGGCTTTTCTGCTTTTGCCTTAACTACAAAGTTGCAGCACCTTCATAGCTTGTTTACTCCTGGCACCTGACATCAATATACTCAAAAAAACCCTTAGTCTTCTGTGAGACAACTGAAGACAGCAAATACAGCAAGATTTATATCACCTAAGTGAATTAATCTCAGTAGATCTTTCCAAAAAAGTCTCCATAACATGGACAGGGAAATTGTCAGATGCTGAGCCACTAGTGGGCTAAGAATGACCCCTGGGAGGCTCCTAAAGCATCCTCCAGCATCTTTCTACATAGTGAAGGAGGTAAAAAGGAAACAAATCTGTGGAGGCTGAGGATGACTGAAGATAAGTCAGCACTGTAGTTTGTAATCTGAGCAGGAACTCTTAACAGATAAAATATTGGACTACCTCTTTAACAGCAACACTGATGATTTCGGTCAACTGTGAACATTTTTTTGTCTAAAAAAGAACAGAAAATTACATTCAACCTAGCCAGACCAAAATTTACCAGCAAGTCAGATATAATAAGGATTAACTATTTGTTCACTGTTTCTGGGCTGTATTTCAGAAAGAGTCCATTCTGCTTCAGATAATACCTGAAAAAAAATGCTAAATATCAAGGGATTAACTACAGGTAAAACTGACTGACAAGCTGTTAGTTACTGTTTTCCTCAACATTTATATATGAAGGGCCACAGTGCACCTGCCACTCAGCACTTAGCAAAACAGATAGAAATTGCAATTGTTCACCTACAGCACTTTGTCATCCCTAAAGGCAAAAGACATTCAGTAATTTCTAAAATCCACTGAGTATCCTACTCTATTATCCTAAAGGCAAGAATTTTTCAGAGGTTAGGACAAAAGCAAGAAAGAAAATATTCACCTGGTGACACATTGCTTCATAGTTCCAGAATTTTCACTCAGATCAATGTAAAACAGTATGTACAGAGGTTGCCATGCACATAATAGCATATGCATCACTGATTTTGAGAAGACACTCATTCCTCTTATCTCTTGTTGCCTTTTGTTTTAAACTCCTTGGATCAGGTAATTCTGGACAGAGCTTGCACAGCTCTTAGCATGATAAAACTTCATAGACAGGAAGACTGCAATGTTATTGCAATAGTCAGAAGGTTCAGGGGGCATGCAAGAAGAAAATGTAATGGTCAATGAAAGAAAGAACATTTTATCAGTCAAAGAAAAATGCTCAGGGATTTATTTTACATTAACAAATGTACTTCCTTAATATTATATTGAATAATCCTAAGCAAAGTGTTGAAAAGACTCTAGTATGTTTTTCACAAGCAGTTGTAATGACTGTTAATGACTGTAATGAAATGAAATTGTCATATGCTATCCTCACTTTGTGCTTTCCTTTTGCTTCATCAAAATTCCATCTTCTCTCATTTTGAATGTAATGAGCCTCTAAAAACACATACATTTCTGTTCACGTAGGCAAGCACCACATTTTAGACAAAATCAGTAAAAATCCAAACTCCAAGATTCTCTGGGGGATGACACGACCCAAGTTCTACTCCTCAGTCCTGCTAATGTCCACAATAATTGGGGTACCAAACAAAACTTTGGAGGTTTTATTTGGGTTTTGTTCTGTTGGTGGTTTTGTGTTGGTTGGGTCTTTTTGGTTTGGTTGGGGTTTTTTGTATTTTTTTTATTTGGTTTGGGGTTTTGGGGTTTTTTTGGCACTCCTCATTAAGTAGTTAAAGCTCTCAGTAGGCTGCTGATTCCCTCTGCTCACATTTTGAAGGTAGTGTGCACCCAGTTTTGTTGATATGTGTCACTATCTCATTTCAGACAATGTTGGTACAGACTCCAGCTCCCAGCTTCTGTAGTTGATGGGATCATCAGCCAAGCTCTGTTGCTGAGTCCTACTAATGTTTGCGGGTAATGAATCACATAAATCTAAAGTGAGTGTTAGATGCTTGCAGATAACTTGTTGGAAGTAGATTACTTTATGATGCCTATTTTGAACTTAGAGTCCCATGGGGAACTGAGTTGCTCAGAGTTTAAAGCAATATTTAGAATGACAACAAATTCAAGGACTGCAAATTGAGCAGTCTGTGGATTATCAGATCTTCTGTGTGTCTAGTGTCATGTTTTACCTTTTACATAGCTCCTAAAGTGCCTTGAAGAAATTAATGTCACTCTAAAGATGCAAATTTGCAGGCGAAAGTGCCTGCAAATGACCTGAGAAGTTTCATAGGCCATGTCTGGATTTCACTGTAGGAAAAGGCCTCCTGGTCAGAGGATTTTGTGGCTCACATCTAACCCACCTATTCAAGTTTTCTTTCCAATGCAAACTCAGACATTGGACTGCTTGCAGAACCTATCATTGTCCTGTGATGGAGCCAGAGCCTACTTTCACTCATTCTAAGGATTATCAGTGCAGACACAGCCCAAATGAAACAGCAACAGAGCTAGAAATTGATTCTCACACTCAGATGTTACTCATATTCATAAAATCAGACCAACACTACTCCATATTCGAAATTTGTCCATGCTGCACCCTTAAAACAGGCCATTTCTACACATTATGGACAGTCATAGTCAGTGAAGAGATGCACAGTTAATTGTTGGTAGTCACAGCCACCTTTACTTTTTGTTTCATAGTTAAGTGTTGAATGTATCTCTCACAATACACAGGTATTTTCCCAGAAAGAGTCTGTATCCTGTCTGGATATAACTTGTTCTTCCATTGACTCTTAACACCTCCTCCTTCAACTCCCCTCCCTGTGTAATGCATGCTTTCTAACATGAGTATTCGATAGCAGCTTTTAAGATTCAATGAGTTCATTTAAGTTTCACTCCAGAGCTTAGAAGGCTTGCCCTTCATACAATCAAGTACTGAAAAAGAAAACTACTGAATATTTAATAAGCCCTTGGAAATACAATGTTTAATATTCTCTAATGAAGGTACAGAATTCCCTTTAAAAAAAAAGATGGTAATATTGTTTTAAGTAAATTTCTTCAGAAGCACATTATAAGACTTGATACATGCATGTTGCTGGAATTTAAAACAATTTAAAAACAAAAACAATAATCCTGACCACTACAATTACTACACTAAAAATGCTACAGGGAGTCTGCCACAGAAAATGTTATATTTTGTTTCTTAAAGAAACTGGCTTTGAAGGCTTGCCCATTGTTGAAACCAAGATCCTGCTTTCATTACAAAAGATATGAGTTTACTAAACAACTTAACTTTTCCTGACCAAAACAAGAGTGGGAGGCAAGAGTTCCCATTGGATCATTCACACTAAAAAGAACCCTCAAAACAGAGTAACTTCTCTTGGATACAAAATACTTCAGAGGAAAGCAGGGTTTGGGTTTTTTTAGTATACTCAAAAATAAACTACCCCAAATCTTCATTTGTGAAGCCTAGCCATGAGTGAGTGATAATGAGATGAGATATTTTAAAATTATGTCCAGTGATATCTGTTCACATCTGTCAAAGTCTTATCTTTTCATAGTTCAGAATAGAATACATATTATTTTAAAAAATAACTGATTCAGTTTCTTCCTCCTCCTAACCCTCTGACCACAAGAAGTAAGCTAATCTACACATTAAATGAATCCAGTCTCATTGACTGCAAAAATTTAGTCAGATATATTCATTACAAAGCTGTATCTTACAGTTTTTCTTCATATGTACTCAAAGACTCATTGATAACACTGTTCCTTAGAATAAGACCATTATAAGTGTCTATACCAAAACTAAATATTCCCATCATAAACATTATAATCTGATATTGACTTTTTTTTTCTCTCAAGGTTTAGGCAAATAAATTCTTTGTTCCTGTAAATTTTCCATATACTTGTCCCATAATATTTTCCACAAGCCTTTTTTATTCTTCCAAGAATTCAAACTCCTAGTTACTTTGTGGATCTTCCCTAATCTGTAGGAAAGAGACCTAGTCAAACAGGGGAAAAAGCCAATACCATATACTGTTTCCGATTAGTCACAACTAACTTGCAATACTGATTTTTTAATCTAGTTTTGTAGTTGCTTAGTCATATACAACCAAAGTCTTAAAAAAAAAAAATCCCATAAAAATCCCAATAAATTTGAAGCATTTAGATATTCAGTGAAAATATGACTCAACTATGGATGTTACTTAAACAGAAAAAAAAAATGCAGTTGTAAAGTACATGGAATGTTTCACTCTAATGAGTAACCATTAACATTGCAATGACATTACAGAATTAGATACCACTTCCAGCTTTAAAGTGTTGTCTCTTATTTAGATTTTTCAGGTTGTCCTCGCTTCTGAGTTTAGCATGATAGATTTTTCTTTTCCTGTTCAATTTCATCTGGCTATGAGGAGACTGCTAAAAATCATGATGTGATTTTGGAACTAGCTCTTGTGATGACTGTATTTCTCAACATGGTTTAATGTTCTGTGGGATGATATTTAAATATCAACGTTCATTTAGCATAAACCCAAGTATCTCACCAAACAGATCATCAGTCTCTTCAAAACTATTTCTCAAAGTTGCTAAAAGATTCCCTTGACAAATTATCACTTCACATACACAAAAAAGGAAAAAGACACATATGTTCTTATGATGCATTTTCACTATATTGCATCTGGGTATACTGAGTAAGAAACCAAACACCATCAGTAGCTCCTAACCAAACTACTGGCATATAAAATATAAACTCAAGGCAAATATACTATCAGCTTTCTTCATCACTCATAAATCATAAACTCTCACATTATCAAAATCATAATCTCTCATGTTATCTCTCTCCAAAGATTAAAGAATAGATACAGATGCAGCATTTAAAATAAATCTTCAAGGGAAAACTGAAAACATGATACATGAAGTATCAGACACTAAGACCAACTTAATATCTATAAAAATCCGTAACTCAACCTCCTTCTGGAGGATAAGGTGAAATATCAGTATTAAATGGTTTTTAAGGGTCCACATAAAGATCTACATCTCAACCTTAGCATCCAAATTGGGAAAATATGGTCATTATAATTTCTCAATCAACATCAAGCCAGAGTTAGTAGAGCTCTTGACAATACTTTAGTTTTCATCCTGTGAAAGATTACTCTTCAAATTCTCAGTACAGTTCTTCCTCATCTGTGCTCCTTCTTGCTAACATTATTTGGCACTCAATTTAACAGTTAACATTCTGCTGCTGTAATTCTACACAGTCGTTTAGATGAAAAAAAATCTATATATCAATACACTTTTATTGATACACTGTTTAAGAACAGCCTATATGTAATATGCTATGCACGGATTTATATTGTGGGAATATGTATATCTCAGAGTGGCTACCACCTGTGTGTAGTAGTGGGAACACAAAGGTTCTTTTGCTTGTTCATTCTTTTCCCATTTGTTACAGTTCTACAAAGCAGTTATCTCATTACTAGCTGGAGCAGAAATAAAAATTTTGTGAATGTCTCCTTTCATATTCAGAAATCCAGGTCTACAACTAAGTCACTCTAATCTCAGCTGCCAGGTAAATCAGCAGTCTGACACTGTTTTGACCCAGATGCATACCTGACTCAACAAATCATAGGCACATCTACATTTTAAAGCAGATCATAAAGAAAAACAGAGTTACAAATTATGCTGTATTTTAATTGTGTTTAAATGGCATATATTTTCCCAAACAATTCAAAAGTGACTTACAAACCTACCCTGATACAGGCACATGTTCAGCATGGAAAACTTTGTCTTCACTGAGCAACTGGAAGGATGTGACAATGCATTTCAGTGGTGAGGCCACACTTCGCACAGTGGGAGTCCCCAGGACAGGATTGATCTGCTGCCCGGGACACTTCCTTGTTACTCCATCCCAGGTTGCCCCCCATCCAGGAAAATTACTAATTTCCTAAATGTCTGGTGTCGTTTCCCACTAGGCAAATCCAAATCAGCTGACTTTGTTGCCCTATTGAGCAGCTAAGTCAAACACATCCCACCAACACACAACATATACCCCACCACCTCTTTTTCCTCCTGAAGATTCAGCAGAACTGCTTGAAAAGCAATTTTGCTGCCTCCAGAAGCTTTCTTTTCCCATCTATTTGAATTTATCAAGATTGCTTCACTTGTGATCTGAGCTGTGACTATTGCAGCAATGTTTTATGTTTTACAGCCAGCTGTGCTGATTTTTCTAATTAGACTTCGCATTTATATTCTAGCAATCATTTTTTAAAAAGGTATCATCAAGACTCACTTTGACCTTGCCTTATTGCAGCCTGCTAAGCAAACCACAGCCATCCATTCATTAAATATTGCTATAAATCAAACAGGCAAAATATTTCTAGCTGCTGCCAAAATGCAATGGATGTTCTTCCTGTAGTCAAGGCAAAGGTGAGAGAAAGAGGAAATTTTAGTCCATATTCTGAGGCTGGTATCAGACATTCAGTGGCTTCTTACTACTAAAAAAATATCTTCCAAAATTCCCTGAAGGGCTGAAGAAGGAAGATTTTGAAGGACTCATTTCAGCTTATCCCAAATTTAGATGCTGAACCAAATTAGCCTCTCTATGTGTTTTATTTCCCTTCCCTAGACTACCTGTTGTTCACACCATTACAGTAGAGATTAGGCTCTGGGACCTGGCAACTCAAAATGCTACACAGGCAGTATTTTTCTTTCTGCACTTGATTTACCATGAAAAGGTTTCATTTGGCTCAATGGGTCAAATCTGGAAAAAAACTCTTCAGGATAATACTATTTATTATTAATATACTTTCACATCCATGCAGACAAGTAGAGAAAAGAAATTCTTAAGACAAATTCATGAAAATTCCATCATAATGTAGTTTGCCTAGTACATAAATCTCATGTTCATTAAAATTACAGAAACATTTTCAGCCCTATCATCTCTCTCTCACTTAAGCACTCAGGCTCATTTATGTCTAGTTTTTCTCTCACTCCAAACAAGTCTGATGGCCTAATTTGAAATTACACTGGAGTGAATTTAGAAAACATTAAGATTTTGAGGCTTGACATTCATTAAGATTTGTAACAGAGCCCATCTTAACTTTCAACAGAGGAGCCTTATAACCAAACAATATAACCTTTTTTGACATTCCAAATCTAATCAAAACATAGTGGAATTTACAAGTTCTTCCATGCCTGTGTCTTTTACTGTACAACATAATAAGACTCCTACTGCAAGTGCTAGAATAAAAATTATGAAGCTGCTTCTTAAAAATTGAAGGGAAGGAGCCATTTCCAGGATACTCAAAAGTGTATGCAGAGCCTTCAAACAGCTGATTATCAGGTCTGTTTTGACTGGAAGATCTTCCTGCTTACACTAATTAAGCAGCACTTGTTTAATTTTTGATACCTACATCACAGTAGTACGATGCAGTTGATATTAACTGGTATCCTTGTTTCTTGACTGAAAATTAGTTATGGAAAAGAAAATACCTACTTAGACTATGCTGTTGCCTAAAACTTAGTTGCTTGTTATGGTAGTTTTAAGGATGAGCTTCCAAAGCAGCAGGCTTTGTGGAGTAAACTAGATTTGATAAAAGCAAAGGATGAACCCATAAACTTTACCCTGTGGCTTACTGTGGGAATTGTCACAGCTGCAGTCCAGTAGACAAAACTCCCCTGGTATTTGCACTTGCCTGGTAGCCAACAATAGTTTAACATACTCATGGTAAAGCACTCAGTGCCAAAACTCAGCAGCCTCAAGCTCCTTGGTTCTGACATGAAAAGCCCCATGGGTCCATCACTTGCTCCTTTCTGCATTTTAGACTGCAGTGTGCCCTGTCCTGGTATTGTCTCTTCTCTGTTCTTCACTCCCTTTCTCAACCTAGGCTCTACTCCTCAGGTTTACACTTGGATCCAAGACTTTCTTCTCTTCTGAGCAACTCGTTTTTACTTTATTTGTATATCCATGTTCTACACTTCAAATCACTCATCTTCACATGCAGCTCTCTCTCTAGAGCTGATGAACCTCCTCTCTTCCAAGGTCCTCCAGTCTCAGCCTTCACTGCTACCCCAGCTCTTTGTCCCAGGACATTTGCTCAGACAACCTTGTGTCCTGGTCTGAGTTAGCACAGAACTAATTCTGTTCAGTGATTTTACTTTTTATCTGAGTCTCTTTTAAGTAACTACACTTCCTCGAGTTAACAGCATGTTTTCACAGACAGTATTTGCTTCTAGTAGTGATAATGCTTAATGTTTCTAGTTAATATTAAGGATTGGTATGCAGACCAAGGTCACTGCTAAACCCTAGGTACTACATTGGGGGTGCAGAAAGTAAAAGGTCATACCTTCAGGGAGGAGCAGACAGTTCAGGTGACCCTAAACTGACCAACAAGATATTCCATTCAATACACTTCATATTCAATATAAAGATGAGGGATCACAAGGGTCAAGCTCTCTTCTGTAGCCAGCATCCAAGGAGGACTGTGTCTGTTCTGCCTTGAGTTCCTTAATCCAGTTCCAGAATGCAGCTCCTGAATCTGTTTGCTGCATGTTGCTGAGTCCAGTCTGGGACTTTCTCAGTGCCTGCCCAAAGCATCAGTGGTGATGGTGACCAATTGCCATCAGGGAGTTTGGGTTTTATACTGGTTTTGTATATATTTGTATATATTTTACTATTTTCCTTAAAGTAGTTTTAGATTTATTTTCCAATTCATAAGTCTCTCTTCCTTATCACTTTTCTCTTTCCCTTTGGAAAGGAAGAGGGGTTTAATAGACGTTGCCTGTCATTTGCTTGGTGGCTGTCCCAGCCCAAACCCTTGAAACTTTGTTTTCCTCCTAGTCTCGATCTCCATATCCTTCTACCTCCCTCCATATTTCTAAAGGACCTTCAAGCCCTTCTTCTCTGACATAAATCACAAGTACCTTCCTGTTTGCCATCTACAAAAGCAACTTCATCTTCCTTCTGCTTCAGCACTGGTATCACCCCATGGACTCCTGGTCCAGCCACTCTCAGGTGCCTTTTCTGCTTCCACTCACAACCTCTTAAGGATTTTTATGCCAGTATACTCTCTCTGTGTGGTTTCTGTGGCTTTCATATTTTAATCTGAAGTGCACACATGCCTGCAAACTCATCCACATTTTCCAAACAATTCACCAGTCTAATCACAGAATCCCAGAATCCTGGTGGGTGGAAGGGACCGCTGGAGATCATCTAGTTCACCCCGTCAGAGTAGGTTCTCTTAGAGCTTGTTGCACATGATGGTGTCCAGGTGGGTTTTGAATGTCTCCAGAGATGGAGACTCCACCACCTCCCTGGGCAGCCTGTTCTAGTGTTCCACCACTCTCAGAGTAAAGAAGATGAATGATGTTATTTCTTCCTCCAAATCTGGCCTTACTTTAAAGAGGAAGGCTTCCTCCCCCACATCAGCTAGGTGCCAGGAAAGCAGGAGGGTGTGCAGAATAAACGCTGACCTTAATTAAAAAATCTACTGTCCGATAAAATTAAAATAGTTCCTTTTCAGAGAAAGATTTATGCCTTTCTATAGTCAAAGCACTGGATAGTCTATAAATAAAAACAGTATCTCAGCTTTACCCTTCTTTTAGGCCAGACAAGGCAATGCCCTTGAAATTCCTCTATGATCTCACAGAAGCCTCTGAAAAGTCTTTTAAGTTTAAAAAAAAATAAAAGAAATCTCTGAGATACCTAAATTGATGAACTCTGCACCCTAACAGAGTGGTGTAGCTGAAAAAGTGATGCACTTGGAGAAGAGTTTGAGTTCAGAAGGGCATTTTTATGAGAGGGGGAAGGGTAAGGCTGTTAAATCTCCTGTGCATGATATATGTGAGTATGTTTCAAGCTCACAACACAATCACGTAGATCAAAGCTAAATTTAGAGACAGTGAATTATTCATTGCAACAGTAGTCAGCTAGGCTTATCTGAACTCTCAGGAGCAGAGCACATCACCCCAGACACCACTACTTTATACATACACATTGTTTTTTCAAATCTATCTTTTGGCTCTGTAGCACCAAAAAATTACATCAGTCAGCCAGTTGCCAAGAATCTTTTTGAAGGTATTCCTAAAGATAGGTTAAAACCTTTATATGGCTTGCTCGTAGATTTTAATATATTAAAATTCCATTTACCCTTGTTTCCATGCATGCAGAAGTGACAATTCAATTGAACAGAGAAGGGAAAGAAAGAGAAAAGCCACCAGAATTACGACAGTTATTAGGATACTCAGGCAACTGTGACGCTCGGATTTCACTCCTGCCATGTTCAAAGCAGACACTTGAACTGAGATGAAAGATAGTTCAAGTCCCTCCTCTAGATCCTGGGAGAAGCATGGTTAAGCATATGAAAAAGATTACACAAGTTTATGAGACGGATTATATGACATTGGGCTTACGATAACAGAGAATTGGACACAAAGACCCAAGAGGCTCCTTCAGCCCTCTGTCCCCATGAATATTTCCAAATCCAATTTACACATTTATTTAATACATAATGTTCTAAGCTAGTGCCATTGGAAGCATTAACACTGAAGTCACATACAACACCACTTCAAATGTATTCTTATTATTTAATAGCATCCACATTATTTAGCTTAAACATTCTCCTAGAGCTTTATCACCAGCTTGCCCTAGGGACTGACATTAATCCTTGTATTCAGGGCTGGACTAATTAGCACAAAGACAAATATCAGCAATAGTGTGCACAGACCATCATCCTGCTGAAGACTTCTTTATCCATGAGCTTGTTATTGATGAAAGGGAGCTTGCTAGCAACAGAGGGGAAACATACAGGACTTGCCTTGTGACACTGGGAAGACTGATGAATGAATTCCTGTGTCAAACTGTCAGTTCACCAGAGGATATATTTCTTCAGAACCAGGTGCTGAGATGGACAAGAACATTCATCTGGCAGGCTTCAGAAGCAACATTTCCAGCTTGCCAGAGAAAACTACTCTCTGTCTTCCACTTTTTTTATTGTCTGTCTTTTGTTTTTTATGACAACGCTTGTCTCTTTCAGAGGTATAACAGTTATTCAGAAAATAAATATATTTATCCTTTTCTTTGTGACTCTAAAACCCATTTATTTAACTTACATTAATAGCTTACTTATGAAAAATCAATAGTAGAATATGCACAGTGGGGCCATTTTTGATTAAATTCTCCAGACAAAGGGGCATGGGAAGAAATATAAATTTAGTATAAACATTTGGACGTCCTGGATGGCTACAACCCATCTGCAGTAAAGCACTCAGTAATATGTGTCAGAATCAACATGCAATTGAGTTACCTGGGGCAGCTCTTGCTTGTGCAAGTAGGATTTCAGGCTACCTGAAGGAAAATAACTGCACTGGGCTGGTATTTTTACAACAATCCTAACATCAATGAAAGACAATATTTGTGGGATGCATTAAGAGAATGAAATTCTTTAGAGACAGTTTCTATAGTGAAGACCAAAGTCAAGAAATCACACAGTAAAGGGAGTCTTTGACATGACTTGAGATTTGGCTTCTGATTACACACAGAGTGGGAATTCTGGGGGAATAAACTGCTACTGCTGCCACTAACAGGCAGAGATGCTCACTGGAGACTGTTTGTGAATGTACTCTGCAAAGCCATGCAATGCTGTACAGAGGCACATTTTGCAGTTTCCATTTCCAGTTTAAGGTCTGCATGGGATATTTACTGCTGGCCCCTTCCTTTCAAGACTGGTTACATGTGTCTGTGTATTTCTCTTTAATAAGGAACAAGCTACTTAGACATGGAATTACAAGTGTTGTTGCTACAGAAGTATGCATTTGACATACCAGCAGAGGTTTGTCACTAGTGGTGTTTATGAAGTAGCAAACTGGACTTTGGGGAACTCTGGGTTTTATTTTAAGGCTTTGCAGTCCAGATTTGAAGGGTAATAAATTCTCTTTGTTTACGTATCACTCACAGCCATACAACATCTTGACATAATGATGCATGCCAAGAAAAACAATTTTATTTAACAGCACACAAGCAGAGAAGTCTTCATTTTCATCTTGTTTCTTCAGCTCTTTTTCCTAAGTTCACCTACTCACTCTTTCTTACCATTCTGCGGTTTGAAATGTAGAATATGAAGATAAGCTATTTCATCATGAATTTTCCAATGGTTTGCTTCTTCAGGGTTTGAATAAAAGCCCATTTCCCTGGTGTCTAATGAAACTTTCTCTGGTAACTCTTGGGGAAACTGAAAACAAAACCAAAATATTAGCAGGATGCTAGTGGCAACTGTTCTTTACAGCCTCCTAATTCCTAACAAAAACCCTGTTACTCACAAATGACTCTTAACTATTAAGACTCTCTGCCCCTTAAGATGCTCAGAATTATAATAACTGCATTACAAAGTCAGTCTTTACACAAATAAGTGTTGGTGAGGTGGGTTTTTTTGGGGTGCTGATGGTTTTTGGACTGGAGCTACAAGGAGATATGTTCTTTAGAACACTCTAATATAAAGTTATCACTTGCAGTGTGCAGGATTACTTTGCCCAGCAAGAGCAGAGACACTTTAAGGGACTGTATGTGACAAACCTGGATGACTGGGAGAGCCAGAAGCAAGATTAGTGCACCAGAGGTATCTTTCATGTTAGCAGCACACAGCAGAGAGAGGTCGTCTTTCTGCTCCATTTTAGGAATGAAAGACTGCTTTTTCCTTTAGTAAATAATATGCTATAATGTAAATGTTATCCCAGCCAGTCAGGTATTTCTTCTGCCCTCAACACAGGAACAGCACAAAAAAGTAACATTTGTGAGCAGGTTTACCATGTATGCTATTTTTTATAAATATATTTAGAATATATTCTATTACAATACAGACTGCTTATACATCATTGTGTTTGACCTGCAGTTTTACAGCAGCCATCTTTGGTGAATGGCTCTCAGTGCAATTACTAGTTTGGTCTCTAGGAAGAGACAGGGAGTGACTGGTGTCAGATAAGCATGATGCAGAGCTCACACGAGGTAACAAGGTTTAGAACAGCATGTCCACTCAACAAATGGAAGAATGCTGCCACACAGGGGATTTTTAGAATTACAAGAAAATAGTCATCTTATTTCACAACAGTCGTGGCAACTGTGTCTGCAAATCCAGTCACCCTCTTTTCTACAGGAAAACAATTAAAAGAGATATTACCTGCTAAATCAAAATTAATACTAAAGAAACTCACCTGTAGAGAGTATTTCTCATCCATCCAGCTCAAGTATTCCAGAATGATCCATGACACCATCTGTTCTATGTGGGCTATTTTGGATCCCAGGTGCCTCTACTACTTCCTGATCCTGAGCTCAGTTTGATCTCACCATGACAAGGGCAGGCAGCTCCCAGGCCACAAGATCACTCCAGACAGCCCGGTGCCAACAAAAGGACTATATCTAGCTTCCTTGTATACAACAGAGATGAAAATCATTGCAGTTCAGATAGAAATAACCTATCTCCTACATGTCACAGGAAATTCTATTACTTCACAGACCTTCAGACTTCTTATTTCTCTGTCATTGCTAGATGAAATGAAAAATTCTTATATAGTGAACATCCGGTTATAACTTAAGTTGTTTGGGTAAGTTTGTTGTGCTTTGATTTGTTTGTTTCCTCTGGGTCCAAACATGCCCACTTGCACCTGCTTATTTCATGTGAAGTTGAGCCCTTGATACCAGGGTACACTTTCCACATTGGTATCACCCACCAGTTTTGGTTCACTAAAGCAGCACCCAATAAGAGCCATTAGCAGCTCCAGCACATATGCACATTATTGAGAGCCGTTGGAAGGACAGCATAGTGCATGGTATGCAGGGTCTTTCATTGGCAAATTCTTGTCTGGAGACACAGCTCCTGTCTCAGGCCATACAACAGATGCCCTCCAAATCTACCCAGTTGCATATGACTAACACATTTCTAACAACACCTTCCTTTATGCTGAATGTGGACATTGATAGGTTACCTGGTTTGTCCAAGATAGTCTTAATATATGAATATGGCACTTAAGTCTTTCAAACTTTCAGTAGCAGTGCATCTTCCAAGAACACCGAAAACTGTCAAACTTCTTCCTCCCATAAGTCTCAATATATTTTTAGTGGGAGGCCATAAGGAGGTGTTATACAACCTCTGGAAATGTTCCAGTTTGAAAAATCACAATGTCTGGTCAACTCCCTTATTTCTAGCATATCATTTGCATGCTGCTACTTTAGTTTCCAAAAAAATGCAATCCAAGAGATGAAAAGCTGCAGTTATTCACAGAAAAAACAGTTTGTGAAATTTTCATTGGGAATTCCAGTCCCTCTGGGAGAGAATTTAATTTCTGCTTTCACTTGTTTCCCTCCCATAAAAGAGGTTTCCCAACAAAACAGCCAGTAGCTACAGGGTAGGATGCTCATAAGTGAAAAATCATGTTAAAGTCTCTAAGGAGTCAATGCATGCTCTGAACTACAGCCTTGGAC
The DNA here is from genome assembly GCA_013399015.1 of Galbula dea. Taxonomy (NCBI): domain Eukaryota; kingdom Metazoa; phylum Chordata; class Aves; order Piciformes; family Galbulidae; genus Galbula; species Galbula dea. The sequence goes on from VWZX01001567.1 coordinate 191,424, forward strand.
TGATGTCAAGTCCATCCTTCCTTACCTTCCAAAAGGCTGTATAACAAGAGTTCAAGCTCCCAAAACTTCATTAAACAGAATTTTTGTTTTCCAGTTCCCATTTGGTAAGATTTTTTTAACTATAACACCCCAACGTATACTCTTTCTTTTCCTCTCCATCTCTTCTTTCTGCATCAAGTGCCATTTGTGGTGACAGACAGGCAGACAATGCACCAGCACTTTCAAGCCCTACTGGGAAGCACACTAGAAAGAAAAGTATCAAAACCATCCAAAAACACACACAAAATATAATAGCATGCAATTAATTAACCTGTCAAGTGAGAAGTAGACATTATTGTTCTGATGAGCTTTTTAGATTGTGGGTTGTTTCCTCTTGCCAGGTGCAGCTGTAGTGATAGTGGGGGGAAGCTCACAAAAAGACTAAACTGCCAACCCAGAACAAAAGCTGGACTTCAGACAAACAGCCTGGCCACTGAATACAAGAGCTTCTCTACAGCAGAAATCACACACAGAATGAGACAAAGCAAGGGTAGTTTTTTGGGTTTGTTTGGTTGGGGTTTTTTCTATTTTGCACAGCTGGCAGCAATAATATTTCCATAAAATAAAATATAAGAGAGTGTCTGGAGCTTAACCAGAGCCAAATATATGGAGATTTTAAGGCTCAATCCTGTGAAATCCTGAGCACTTTCTGCAGTGGGAACTGAGGATACTTGATAGAGGGAGAGATAAGCAGAACACAGGATTGGTCCAGTGAGGCCTCTTTGCCCAGGATCTCTGGAGGAAACATATGAATGTGGAAATCTGACAAAGCTTTTTAGCTTTATAAAAAATAAAATCAGTAGAAATCTCAGTTTGTGCACACTGTTTCATCTGACACTCTTGGGCTTTTATCTCCATTTCTGTATGGAATTTATAGCAAACTTTCTGTAAGCACTCCCAAAGCTCATGCCTTGCTGTCATAGTTTTCCGGAATTTTTTTCACTTGATTAATGTTTCGGCTATGGTTTCTTTGATTATATAATGTCCTAGCACAGCCATTAGAGTTACCCACACTGCCAGTTATGGTTTTCAGTTTTGACTCAATCTTTCTGGAATTCAGAAAATTCTCTATGTTACATGGAGTTAAATCATGACCAAGATTAAGAGAGCTTGTTGACCGCTTGCCATTACACAAGTCACCTTATTCTAAGCCTCTCTTATTCATAAGCTCATTGTAGTTTATTTATAAGGTAAATGAGTAGGAAACAGATATTTCTTCAGGTACACATAACTGTAGTATCAGGATGGGAGGTTGTCTGAAATAAAAAATTGCTAGTTATGCATTATTTACCTTCCCCCCCACCCCATTTCAACAATGAAATTTCAGCTTAATCTCAAGAGGCATCCTGGGGAACAGACACACATTATAGCCTGGGAACATATTAAAAAAACTAAGTTCCAAAATGATGGCAGCAAGAAGTTAGGAAGCAAGAAATATTGTTTCTATTAGCAGACATTCAGTATGGAACAGGTTTTGAAAGTACTTTTGTGAAAAACACGGTTATGGACAGTTATGTCCCCAGATGAAGTATATGTCAGGCTAGCTGAGACCAAGATTTGCTTGCTGAGCACAGTTTAAAAGATAATATTATTCCCTGTGTCACTTGTAGGGATTTCATTAAATATTTCAACTACTAGCACACCATCAAGTGATAGAATGCTTCAGATAGGAAGTGACGAGCCACACTGTCAAAATCTGAGTTTCACAGCCACATATTCATTGGCAGTTTGTTTCAAATATATGAAAAATTATGCTGAAATATGACAAGAAAGAGAACTCAAATATCTACTATTAATTCACTTTTTAGATACCACTGGCTAATGATACAAATACACATATGTTAGAAGTATGAACAGAGGCGGGAAAGTTTACCTTAATTTGTAGATAGACCTGTACGCATGCTAGAAAGAGTTACTACTGGTATATTACATTACCCACAGTTTCAAATCCATGACCACCCTGGATGACTAGAACAGGAAAACAGAAAGTTACTACCTGTAAATGTTGCATTAAAGTATTTTTCTTCTGATAACAGTACTATCTGCAAACATGACTATATTTGGGCCATTCTGTGTTATTGAAATATGCACATTGCAAGAGGTTAAAAAGACCACACTGTGGCAAGGACATAACTGGTTTGGCACATGACGAAAGAATATAGGGTAGTTGGAAATCCTTTATAAAAGCAAAATGAGCCAAAATTCTGTGTAAGTAGAGACAGATATTAAAACATTTTGGATTTTTTGATTGCAGAAATGACACTGCATTTAAATTCACTCATTCAGGATACGGTCATAAAAGATTTGCATATATCACTACATTCACAGGGAGATCAGAAGCCGCCCATTTGAAAATTTAGGCTCATGAATGGTAATAGAAGGCAATAAGGCAAGCCACACGCAACAGCAAAAGAACAATATTTATCAATTAAATGTGCATTTACAAGGTGCAGTAGGGAGGCAGCTGGCCATTAGGTAAGACTTAGTGTGGTACACATGCGCCAATCTATGTGATAGAGCAGCAACAACCTCCACAGGCAAAGATGTCTTTTCCTCATTTCATTCAAATACAGACTTCCTCTAATGCTAGCTCATATCAGTGACATTCTTCCAAAAATATAAGCTGACTCAGGCTTGTAATTCTTCAGTGGCTGATCGTTACCACACAAGACTTGATTATGAATGCAGCTGCAATGGTATAATAACAGAATAACTTAGTATGACACAATGGAGTTTCATGCTGTTAGAACTCAGACCAGAAACAAATCCAATGTCATAGAACTGAGGAAACGGGAGAATTATAAAACAATCTAGCCTGGCAATGTCAGACCATCTAGGACAGTGACTCTGCAATTCTTTTGAAGCCAATGTGACAACACAGAGGTTTCAGTGGCACACATGCTTAAGAATCTTGCTGACCCAGGAATAAACACATCGATTTTGGTAACACGATGCTTACTCCCTCCCCTGCATGTGTGTAAGCACACTCAAGGTACACAGTCTGCTGCTGTACTGTTCCACAGCTACTAGGTATAGTAAATTTGTAGAGAAGCAATAAAACAAGCTCTGAAACCCATTGTTACATGATCAAAGCTTTAGCTCGTGACAGGGACCTTAAGATCCTTTTATTCAAAGTAAATCTGGAAAGGCTCATTTAATTTAAAAGTGCCAAACAAATGTATTCAGTGCAGGCTTGTAAGATACACAGAGACATAGCAAGGTGCTGCTCTGCGAATCATTCATTAATATTAATATTCTCTTACACAGAAATAAGCTGGAAATAAGTTCAAAATGGTGACAGTATATGTAAGAAAGCTCCATTTCTCCCAGCTCTCTGCTCAATTTCTACATGAAGCTATTGTCATAATAGAAGAGTTTATTAAGCTAAATCTGGATGACATCTATGAATCAAGTCATCGGAAAACTCTTCATATACCAAATCAGTCAAATTAAAATTATGCATTTCTCACTGTAAACCAGGCACATGTGGACAGGTTTGTGTAACAGAAAAGTTTAGTTCATAAAGGGAGTCCTAATTTCTAAGAAGAGTACTAGTCATTCCAACAAATAATGTAGCTGAGTCCAAAAAAAAACNTCTTAGATGCAACCCAAATTGATGAAATGCCAGCAGAAATGTTTTGAATTAATGGCATTCATCTGATTAGAAGCTTCATTTTGATATACAGCATGAATTTACTCTAAACCTCAGGCCAGATTTGAAAGCTGCTTACCATATGTTTGCTAACTAGCTCACATAGGAGACGGGAGGAATTCCCAGGTTAGGAGGGAAAGCAAGGTTCACACATTCAATACAGAAAAATAAAATACTTCTCCAATTCAGTGTCCTATTAATATTTTTTAAATAAGCAAATAGGACAGTTTGATGTAGTTCAGAGGCTTGCTTCCACCATGCAACACTGAAGGAACACTTTCTCCAATACATTTAAAGAAATGGTTTAAATCATAGCTAAAATCACCACGAGGCACAGGTTAAATTTTATAAAGTCCTGTCCTGGGTGTGTAAGTGTTCTTGTGTGTGTTTTTATACTCTGTGCAATTCTTACATTTTTTTACATTTTCAGCCAACATTGTTAACAAGGAGAAAAATCAGAGAAAACATAATACTCATTCCATGTTTTGACTACTACAATGGAGATTTACCTACAGTCACTGAAAGAGGACATAATTTCTAGGCTTCGAGAGTTTATTTATTTTCTCAACTTGGTAGACTAAGAAAGAAGAAAATAAGAAGAAACAACCTATCGGGACCTTTAGAAGCAATGACAGATGTTGGAATGAAACAGAAAAATAGGATTCAGTCTAACTAAGGGAATACATCTACAAGGGAGAGCTGCAGTGCACCTTTAAATGAGCTGTTCTTAGCACAACAGTATAGAAACACACCACAAATAACTCTAATTCATTTTCTTAGAGCTGACCTTCAGTCAAGTGGTTATTTACAGTGTTTCCCCAGGGAGGAGCATCCTGAAGTAGATAACCTGGTTGAGGAAAAATAGGGCATGGGCAGAACATTCAGATCATCAGTACCTATTTAACATAAGAGCCATTCACACATTTGGGCAGTCACTCGTGCCGTAGTCAAGAACAAGTTTTCCATAACATCTACCACCTCCCACAGAGAAATCAGGATGGGTCATGTTCAGACTCAGACCACTAAATGTACATAGATCAGAACACAGCATGTCCATAGGTGGTGAGTTAATACAGAAAAATTGTGAGGAAGGAGTTTATTACAACTACCATAGCTGGAAAACATGAAATGAAACAAGCGTTTCCTTCTGTCAGTGCAACAGCTTTGGGAATTGCTCTTGAACACTCAGCACAAAGGAGAGAGAGAGAGAGAGCTGCACTTCAGAAGATAGGATCCCTCCCTGGAAAACATATATAGCTGAAAATATATCATAGCTACTGGCTTGTCTGCAGCTTTCACAGCGTGATGGTTCTTCTGTTTAGAATGTTTTAAGGGAACATCTAAAGAGACAACATATTTTCACTAGGAAAAATTCAAAAAATAGATCATCTTATCTTTAATGTGACCATGCCATAGGCAATTAGTTTGTTTTCCTAATGAAAAGGTAAATAAACACGACATAAATATTTAATCTGCAGTCTTTCCCTCTTGCCAATATGTGGTTGGTTTCTCATAGCAACAACAGCCATGCCATTGTCAACAACAGACCACTTGAGTTACTGTGAGCTTGGACTAATTCCATTGAATATAACAGTCCTTCATCATAGCTGTTCCCTTGGTGCCAGCTGAAAAGGCTTGATCATGATGGTTCTGCAATCCAAGGGTCAGCAAACAGTCCCAGTCACAATCCCTCCCATCTCCCCAGATCATCTCCCTTTGATGGTTCTGCTACAGGGGTGCTGGAACAAGTGGCAATAAGCACAGATCACTATGTGCCCTCCAGAAAGCACTGATCAAAAATACCTCTGTGACCATGAAAAACAGGGGGAACAGAAATCCAAGCTACTTCAGCAATTTCACAGGTTAGTCCAGATTCAAAGTGGTGTGTCAGGAGTGGCATTTAACCCACCATAATCCCACTGAAATGATACTAAATCTTGTAGCCCCTACCGCATTCTCCCTTTTGGCAATCAGTCACAAAAAGTCTCTGATTTCATTCTGCAGATGATCATGTCATTTATCAGTGAAAAATTTTCTGCACATGACCTTCTCCTTAATATCTAGTTGGCCTTGCTCAAACTTCCAATTAAAGATTCTTCTTTCATCAGCAAACTGTTTATATACCACTTTTTTTAGCATAATAGCACATCGGTCAAGAGGTCAGCAGGCACTAAAAGCAGGTTTCATGCTCCATATTAGGTAGCTGTTTGTTTCTCAAGATGCCCACAAATTTCACAGCTAAACTAACAATGCATGAAAGCAGATAAAAGTGAGGAGAATTGTAATAAACTGAACTATAATAACTTTTTATTGCAGTTTATGTTTCCAGTGCCTGAAATCCTGGAAATATTACTGATCAAATCACTATTATTGCAAATAATTGCACATAACACAGTGTCTTGTTCCCTCTTAATATTTGACTGCAAGAGAAACTGTCTAGATAAATTATCTGGAGTGTTCCAGAAGACAAGGATTTAATCAGAAATCAATCAACCTATATGCACTTCGAATTTAATAATAAGGAGCTGCAGTGCAGATAGAAAATTTCCCAAGTTAGATTTCACCATAGTTACTAACCTGTTAGAAGAATATGAAAAATGTTGTATTAAAAATCCCTGTAACCAATTGACTACATATGTCAACTTGCCTTAAAAGATTAACTTAATTACACAGAAAAGGGGAAACAGAGCTGGTGGGATTGGCAGGATTTAAAACTCTTTGAAGTATGTTTCTTAAGTGTTGAGATAGGACAGTTAAAACTATATATAATACAATGAAAATGTGCTTGAAAATGTGCTTTAAAATGCTTTGAAAATATACAATGCCACATAGCTACTATTACAATTACTGTATGCAAAATGTGCATGCACACATCACCTTTGAATGAGAAGTGTTATGAAATCCTTCAACATGCTGGAAGTTATCTCAAACAGGTCTTATTAAAGGATGTTTTCTTACATCTTAAAAGTTCTTGTTATTGTAGGACTAATAAATCTCACCAAAGTTAGCAGGAAACATGTTTGTGTTGAAAATCTAGCACTTGATCATTTTTCTGAATTGGCATTTAAGAGTTTTCTGTTTCTTCAAACTCCACTTTTCTTGAGTTCCTAGGTTCATGAAGCCAAATTCAGAGGTCTTAGACACCACATGTGACTTACAGTCCAAAAACCCAGCAAAACTGTGATCTAAAAGAGACTCCTCATCTGTTACCAGAGCTTGGATGTGACAAAAATTACTAGCTGCCTCCTTATTGTCTTTTCATAATTTTCTGGTCATCTGGATTGGTGCATATCCTCCTTACCCAGAGCAGCCCTATCTGGGAAATTTTAAGCACCGTGTTGTGTTCAAGCTGACTGGAGCTCCAGCAAATAGTCTTCCTCTCACATTTATAGCATGTCTGCACAGAATTCCTGCCTTCTAGTTTCTTTTTACAGTCAGTGGAGAAAGTCAGAAAAATTTTCAGCTACCACTCATCTAACATGTAAAGACGTCTCTTTTAGAACTGAACCAAAGAACAAGAAAGTAGACATTTGCCTCCACTGGTTATGAAAGGAGACCAGCATGACTGAGCTGTGTGAACAACATTTGAGCAGATTACTTCCATTTTCACATTTAATGCACTTGGGATATTAATACTATTGAAACGACTGTAGATACTTCATACACAGAAAGATTTCTTAACACAGTAGATTTGATAGTGACAGTAATCCTGGTTAGATCTGTTAGGCTTCAGTTACCTTAATTTTGTGGAGAGGGGAAGTACAGATATAAAATTCATATCATGTAAGAAAAGTCTGAAATGTTGAATATGAGATTTTACACTGGAGAGAAAATTCAAAACTACTGAATGTTTATGGCATTCTAAAATTTCACTCAAGAAAAAAGATAGTTAAAATGAGGAGATTATTTCCCCTCCCCCTTAAATATTTCATCAGGACTAGATTGCATCACATTCTTTAGATGACCTTGAATGTCCATTAAAATTTTTTACTTTTAAATCAAAATATTTGTCTCATAACCTGAAGCCCAACAAAATATTTTCTGCTTGTTGCAGCTCAGGCCATTTGTAGCTGTAAAATTATGTCAAAAGGAAGAATTGTGCTAAGTCAGGCATTAAAGGGAATTGTAATATAAGGGCAGGTTTTAAAATATTTTTTCCAATGTGTTTTTAAAGCCAGATCAGAAGACATTTTTATCAAAAGTATAACATTGCAATTTTCTCAGATCATGAAACAAATGTGCTGTCTTAATTTGACCTATTGGTCAAATTCGGTTGGATGACTAGTCACTTCCTCCTTTCTGTTTAAAACTCAGATATACAACTTGGGGTAGAAAAACAATCAATTCAAGAAAGCCTACAAACAAATTCCTATACTATAGTGACAAAGCACTGTAATGAACAAAATATGTTACATACGAATTACATACAAATATTTTGCTCTACACAAACAATGCAAAGAAAGTTTAAGAGAAAAACATCTTTGACATAGTAGGATCTAAAGAGTGCTTATAACCCCAGGGACCAGTGATATTTCCTATTACACTAGCACAATTTTCCTCAATGGAGGCAAACACAGATTTGCTTGCTACTGTTCAAGATAGGCATCATGATTCAGAGGACATGCATTTTAAAGTTCTCACCAAAGATTTACCAAAAAGACTGGCTTTTCAGGGAACAATCCCTTCATCAGAAATTCAGAAGGTGTCTTAATATGCATGCTCACATGTGAAGCCTTTCAGAAGATCTTAGGGCTGAGTGAGATCTTCAGAAGGGCAGTACTCTGTTGAGAGCAAGCATGACTGCAACATAGCAAACTTTCTTCTTGGGTCACAGTGTATTTTTTACAACCATTAGCAAATCATCACAGCACACTTCTTCATCTTTGCATGCTTTAAAAATTAAGAAACTGACACTAATGCAGTCAAATAAGTTTACTTACAGAAGTTCGAAGTGAGAGTCTCCCTCCCTTCTCATGCTGTGGCTCCACAGCTAGGTGCAGTATCCTCTCTGGTCATTATGTCACTTTTCAGAAGAACATCTCTAACTTACTAATACTGCCATCACATTTTCTGGTTTACCCAAATTCTGTTTAATCTGATTTCTTACCACTATGACAACTGGCTCTTGAACTATTAACAAAGCTTAATCCTCCTCTTGTGTTTCCCAAGTAAAATACCACTGAATTCAAAGACAAGACAAGGAACTATAGACCATTCAATTACTTTTATGAGGCAAAAAAATGCTAAAGCCACTCTTTCCTTCAAAGAGCTTCTTCCTGCTTTCCCCATCATATCAATGAATTGAAAATCTACAGTGTTACATAGCTGCTATTATGATTACTGTATCTAAAAACAACCTGTTCAGGTTATAACAGAAAAAAAATTCAGGAAAAAAACATGAATTGCAATACTCTAGCCCTATATAAAACACATTCTTGAACTTTTTTATGTACTGGTTTTAGAAAGTATTTACATATAACTGTGATACACAGAGGCCAACTGAGACAATACATTAATATTCCCCTTCATAGTTTTTGATAAATAATAATATTCACAACCAACTTCTTACGTCCTAGATATGCTTTCATTGCCACATTCTCCTAAGTTATATATATTTTACTGTGATGTATTTTGCATTACTTGTTTCAGTTAAGTAGGACTCCATATGGCTCTAGCAATGGCAAAAACAAACAGATGAATGGAAAAATATCACCTCCTTATTATACCCACAGCTGATGGATGATTACTGCATTGCTTGGTGAAATCTCCTCTCTTCTCCTATTCCACGCCTTAGTGTTTAGGGGTGGCAAACAACACAGTGATCTCAGGGCAAACAGGAGTTGCTGCCTCTCTCCCACTGTAGCCAACCTGTTCAGTCCCTATGGCTTTCCACAGCAACACACATCCTCACTCAGTGAACAACAAAAAATTAAGCAGTCATATTTCAGTAATATTTATTAGAGTAGTCAACCTGCCACAGAATGATTAGTAGTCCTGGTGCAAAATACTGAACATGTTACATTCCCTATAATGACAGGGATGCTAAACAGTGTGTTTGCCCCTACAACAAGCACCTACAGCCAGTGAGAAGTAATAACTGTCAAATGAAATATAATAGAAAAGGGCTTATGAACAAACAAAAAAAAAAATAGCCAGACTCTTCTTCCCTCCAGGACAAACCAGATATGATTGTGATCAGGAGTCATAGAGGTCTTAGTTCTGATTTAATACAGGACAGTATGTAGTGGAAATATATCACCATCTTCCCAGACTCTAAGCAGAAGAGATGGAAGGACAGAAAGCCTCATACAAAATCTCCGAAAACGACACAAGGCATCACATGGCAACTGACAAAAGACAATTATCTTTCCCACTGCTTCATGCAAGGCATCTTTCCCTAAGTCTAAATGTGCGGAGACAGGGAACACTCTCACACCTCCTTTGAGTTTCAGTGCTAGCTGCCAAAACTCAACACATCCAATTTAGAGGCCTTCAAATGGGAAATGGACATTTAAAGCTGCACCTTTTTCATTTTACTTCACGTTGCTCCCAGCATCTAAGGTATCACTTTAGAGGCTGTTGACTTCCATTATCTTTAAAACTGGAGAGGGGGCAGAGGAAAAAAAAGATTGTATTTTTCCTTACTAATCAAATTCAGTGAGGCCTTCATTTGCATCAAAACAACTTTTCATTGATGAATAAAGAAAGAATATTTAAAGACAAACAATCCAGCTCAGACAGCTTATTCCAGCAATGGAAAGTGACAGCATATGCACATATATAATCACATGGGAAATAATCATAGTACATCCCAGTGCACTTCATAGCATAAGAAAGCCAGCTGCCCAAGGGATATGTCAAAAATGATTTATTTGTATACAGGGTTCTCTTTCCATGTGTCACTGCTTGATTTCTTCAATGGAATCTCCAGAACCTCAGTGGAAAAAGAAGCTATAGCTTCTTCCTCTTACCTTCTTTCTTGTTACTTAAAAATAACTTAAATAGTCTTTTAAAAGAAAATAGGACTTTTCTCAATAGCTGAAAAATTAGAGGTAGCAGTTTAAAAATGCTTCTAACTTACATCAACACACACAAGGATATAAAATTATTAGAATTAGTGAAAATGTCAGTTATTTTCAATTGAAAAACAAATTGCTAATTCAGAAACTGATTGATGGCTTTTCTTGTCTTTTCCTGTAGATGCTATTTCATATAACCTTCTGTCTCAATATTGTCCAGCTTTGGCAATGTAACTGTTCTGCTTCTGTATATGACAGAACATTGACCATAGTTTGACCTAGTCAAATAACCTAGATGAACAGAAATGTTCAATACCTGATATAACAGAGTTTTTTAAACAGGATGCATTTGGCATTCCTGTTGATGATCTGCCCACATTGTGCCAGAGATACAAACAACTGCTATTGTTTCCTTGACAGCATCAAAACAGTCATCAAAGGAGTCTTTGGTCAACAGACAACAGTAAACCTTGCAAGAGAAGTTGCATTTGTTAAGCATGTGTCCAAGTCAAAGGGAAGGAGCAATAGTGCTCCTCTAGGTGGTGAGGCAGGTAGATACACAAGAAGCTACAGCACACAGTGAGTGTACACTCATGCCACAGCACACAGCATAGCTTAGCCACATGGGACCTGGAGAGTTTCCTGACTCCCAGCACAGAATTTAAAGGCTTGTTTAGCAAGAGAGGAGGTAGGATGTACCAGAAAATCTAAAGGCAAAAGAAACATGGCAAACAGAGGAAGACATTGTCACAGCATTATTTGGAGAGGAAGTGCAGTGACATTGCTCCTTGGCTGCAAAATGTACTGAAAGGTAGAGGTGGGAATTCCTACGTAAGCACCCACTTCCAAAGTTCTTCTAACATTGCTTTAACAGTATATTTGACATAGTATGATTAGGTAGTGACAGATTTCTTTCAGCAGTAACAATTACTGCCATTCTCCCTGTTAAACTGCAGAAAAGAAACCAAAGATACAAACATTCAGTCAGATTTACTGATGAGCTAGAGTTATGCAGGGTAGAGGATTTCATGTCTTATATGTTCTCAGTTTGCCTACAGAAAAAAATACTGCATTCATTTATCATCAGCCAATTTGCATAAAGGAGAACAAAAGCATAAACAATCATCAAGCATTTTTAGCTTCAAAATTCTATGGCCACAAGCCTCTTCGCAAATTTCATAACCTGAGTTATTTTCCACCCATATTAGATAAGTGAGACAGGGATGATTATGCATTATACAAATTGCATTAGACAAACCTCTAGAACAAACTATATGTTCTGAGCTAATGCCTTTTAATCACAGGCCTGCATCAGCAACTAGGAAAAGTCACCCAGCTGGAAAGAATTACTGGGGTATGTGTCAGGAGACTAAGTCCCCAAAAGTCACCTTGCCTTCTGGACTGCAGAGGCTGAACTGGAGAAGGTGAGAACACCTTCCCTGAGCCTCTTAAAAATGTGTGAGCTGCTGAGGCCAGCAGCAATTCATTTCTGCAAGGTTCTTGATGCTCTGCAGCCCCACAACAATCTGTCTGGAGTTAGTTTTGCCTCCCCTCTCCACACCCTCAAATAACCTGAAAAGGTTTCCTGGAAGCCTGAAAATAAGATACACTCATGCAGCTCTCTGAAACACACATATGCCACAGAGATTATACCAAGGGCTAGCACTATAAATTTACCACAGTCAGGATACAATCAGGAACAAGTTTGCATTATTCATAACAAGAACCACATCACCTCACTATGCAAATGTGAATCTATACTGAAGTGAGAGGTAGTTTGTGCAGTATTAGTGATGCTTAATAAGTCATTTCCCCCCTGCTTGAGCTCTTTTTAAGAAGCTTGGGAGAGACATCTGTTCATATGATTATTTGACTGCTGCTAAGCAGACAATAAGGACTTGTAAAGACTCATAAATACTGCAGTTATTCATTCCTCTAAATACAGTTATGAATTGCCACCAATTCAATATGGAAGACTTCAGGACCTACAATTCAACTACCTAAACATCAAGTTCTTTCTCTCTATAACTACATGGACTCATTCAAATGCAAAGACATGTAAACTTAGATCATTATCTAAGTGATTTCTAGGCTTTAATTCATTTTGTTCCGTTGTTTTTTAATATATAAACTGATCTTGCATTTAAAAGGGCTTTTTATTTCCCTGATAAATATGAAATATTTAATAGAAGGAAGAAAAATAAGCTTATATATAAAAGTGACATTTCTTCAGAAACAAGTAAATGTACAAATCTTAGTTTTACTATCCCTTCTGTTACACAGGAAGATGCAAATTATCATGTTATATTAGTGAAGTACACGTGGAAGTACAAAGAAGAATGGCCCAATTTTAAGAAAGCATTGATAACACTGTCATGTTCAGAAGGAAAAAAGTAGAACCATCCATAAAACTATTTTAGAAGATTCCTATCTCGTGCTATTAACTCAACTGTGATAGTAACAAAACTTTCAATTGCGGAGAGCATGATTTTACAAACACTGAAGTAGCAGGTCCCCGTCCCAGAGAGTTCCTAACATAATTTGAATATAAGAAAACAGTAATGACTTAATTGCTTCGAAATTATAGATGAAGAATATAACTCTCTATTTGATGAACACATGGAAGACATTTCTGAATAAGCTTAGTGAAAATGCTATTTAATTAATTCGTTACAAGAGTATAGTTTTGTTTATAGTTATTTCTACTTGCATCAACTTGAGTAAATAATAAGCTTTAATTAGTGGCAATTTTGACAGGGCATGATCATGAGAGACAGTGGAGTCATTTTATATTAGAGCAATTAATCTGTTAAGCCCTCTAGCTGTATGATTAAAAGGTACATAATATTTATTACTGATGCAGAATGGAAGTAGACTGTGGGGATTAAGTGAAAATAAAAGTTACACAGTAGTTTATTCTTTCTCTCTCTCTAAAATATACGTGGATTAAAATTTCATATATAAGTTTATACACATTATAATTTATGTATCCTAAATATAAACGTATAGATTATCATATTACATATGATTTACATATACATACACACAACCATTCACTTGTTGACAAGGACAAAAGTCCTTGCGGTTTCAATCAGCTAACGCACACAAAAAAAGAGCATTTGGGTTCCCCATGCTCATTCTGAAAACAGATTCCTAGGACCTGTTTACATAAATGCTAGCACTACAGACACTTGCCTTCCTCTCAGCTACAAAAAAGTCAGCTTTCTTTGCAGTCAGGTAATGCAAGACTTTGCATAGTTCTCTAATGCTGCATTTAAACAACAAGACCTGCCAACTGATTGCTTTCTTTTCATCCTTGGACTTTACCGTCATTCACAGTATCACAGTATCATCAAATGATAGTACAATAGTGAATCTGGAATCTGTATTCATATGGCTGATTTCTCAATTTCTCTGGATCTGCCACCTATTTTATATGGAACTCAAAAAGAAGACAAGAAGCACACTCAGCAGTAAGTAGTCAGTAATAATCAAATGTAGAAACCTGTCCTGTGGACATTTAAATATAGTTTCCCTTCATAGACGGTGGAACAAAATAAGCATTCTTAAGAGGCACAGCATCTCAGCCCAAAGTAAAGATTTCCTTCTGCCATTGCAGCCCAGCTGGGAATGAGATAATGGGCCTGGAACACATATGCTGTTCCACATACTCAGCTGTACAGAGAAAAGCCGGAAGTGGGAAGCTTTGCTGGAGAAATCCTCTTCTGTGCATGAATGCTATATAATGACAAGTGCAAAAAGTAGTAGACATGAGGGAACAAACTGAAGTGACTCCAGGGGAAAAATTCACAGATAAATTCACACCCACAGAAACACTGGAGAGGTCAAAGCACCATCTAGGTCCAAGGTGGTTTAACTTCATCAGCTATAAAGGGTCTTCTCTGTCTCCTCAAGGAAAATGCAACACACATACTAAAAACCACGAGGCGATGTACCTATTAGAAGAAACTGAGGATTATATAGATGATAAAGAAACTGGATACATTAGCTTTTTCTTTCATTTTATAGAAAATAGGCCTTTTGTGGCTTGCTGTGTTTCAGACAAGACCAGATGACAGCAACAAGGAGGGTAATTCCACAACTCTCCTGCCACCAAATAGTAAAGACAGGAACTATTTTCCCCTTTAATCCACCCTCAGGACTACTCTATACAGTCACAACATCTGAGTGATAGGCACTTTGGCTGCTGATATTAACATTAGCTTCCTTGCTTTTATGGACTGTGTTAAGAGACACTCAAGTGCAACTTTCACTCTAAGGTTACAACTTCAACTTCATCTGGAAGCTTCTCAGTTTCATGTAACTTTCAAGAAAAAAATAATTTTTAGACATTTAAAATAGATATTTCAATAAAACACCTGTTTCAAGAATTAGTTTACTGAAACTTTGAAGTTTATTCAATTAGCATGATCCAGGCATACAGCAACATACACAGACCTTATGCATTATGATTCAGGGTGAAATGTTCAAAAATCAGTAGGTTTCCACATTCATTTATCAGTCTGCAAATAAATGACCGAAGGTCACTTATTCTTTCCCTATGCCACACTGAAGACGGAAAGTATCCATGGGATTTCAGAGACCATTGTTACTATACTCAACTAAAATTACTCAGACCCTGTGTATTTTCTTAGTGATTTTACCCCCTGGACAACAAATAGTTGGACGCATTGACACAACAAAAGCAGATATTTTCATGGGCTGAGTAAAAATACCATTGAATTATTTTCACAATTTTGTGTACATCACTCTTGCTGCATCAATCTTTACATCTTTTAGGCTGCCTGACTGGTACTTGGTTTTGCACTACCACTCCACTCCAAAACACCAATTATGTTTCAAAAGGCCTGTGACTGGATGGGCCTGTAGAGAGAAGGACACAGATGCTAATAAATCCTCAATGAAATAATTCCTAGAAATTTGTCTTTAAAGTGTTTTCTTAGGAACAAAAGCAACTGAAATGCAAATTCCAAAGCCTGCACTCACACATTTTTAACAGGTCCTCTCAATTTAGTATCAACGTTTAGATATTTAGATGCGATAAATCTGTGTCATGGAATTTACAGTCTATAGGCTTATCTGAGGGGGAACTAAATATTGGCATGACAGCCTCTGAAACATTCAAATGGTTATTCACACGTAACATTTACAGCTCAATAAAATAAAATCTACAGAAGAGAGTGAAAGTCACAGCTTCCATATATAGCTCAAGCCCAAGCCTTGGAGCAGAATCCCTGCTAAAAGTAGCACTATCCTGCCAGTCCTTGTTTTCATATTAGAAAGATTTTCTAGCTAGCAGAAATCCCCAGCCATCATGGTTTTTTGCTTTAAGCCCAGATTTTCACAGGCAACATCTCACTTTGAGTCTAACTTTAGCCAAGGGTTACCTTCCTTGTGTTCTCGTCACTTATGTTTCCTACCACAAGGGTTGTAGGCAGCCTCTCCCCTCCAGCACTTATTGTCCTTATCAAGTCTAGACAATTAACATTTGCTTAAAGGACTTCAACAGAGCACTCACTTGTTCCATTTCTCAGTAGACTTCAGTTCAGTTAAATATCAGCCCTCAGAAAAGTCTCATAAAAGTAAATCCTAATTAAAAGGTTTTTTCAGTTTAAAAAAAAATCTAGTTGGGTTTATAGGCTTAACTGTGTATCAAATAATTCTGCTCTATCTGATTAAAAGGCTTCTAGATATTAAAGTTGCCACTGAACTTAAGGCTGTGAGTTTTTCTGAGCTCTTGGGTCCAGGAGTTTGTTTTAATAACAACACAACTGTTCCCTCTCTTCCATCCTCCAGAAGGTTTCCTCAAGAAGGAAAGACAGGCATGCAAAGCTTAGAGTTCTGAGAGAGTCTGGCAGATCCAGGATCTCTTCAGGTAGAAATTGTTCAGTCTTAACATAGCTTGAGGCATGCACGCAGTTCATCAGGAAGAATTATTTAAATCTTGTCCACAGCTGTAATTATCATATTCTTAGCATGCAACCCTCCCTTTTTCCTTTGCTTCAGTCATTTCAGCTTCTTCTGAATCCTAATGTTCATATTTTTAAAAGATTTTCCTGTTCTAGTAGAAAAAAAAGTAAACCAACTGAAAGACTCTTGCTACAAGAAAAAGTGCTAAAACCAAACAAAATGAAAATAAAGGATTTTGGTCATTTTTAGCAGTACCCAGAAATGCAGTGGCACTACAGTTACCTTAAGAGCACCCATGATCTGTCAAATGTTTGCAATGTTGTATATCGTGTGAACAATGCAGTTACAAGAAGAGAAGGCAGATAAATAGTGTTAGGTAAGATGAAGGGAAGTGCTTGAAGAGGGGGTTAGCAGTGGCTGTAATGACTAGCAGATAACTGGTGTGGAGAACAGGCAGGTGAGAATTAACTGGAAAAAAAGCACACTTGCTGCAGATAGGCTTCATTTTAAAGGAACAAGGTATACACCTCAGGTGGAAAACATATTGAGTTCTTCCAGCTGAGGAGTCATGCATGGACTAGAGTGACTAACGTAGCCTGGACAAGTCTGCAGGTAGGGGTACGCTGGGGGAAAAGATGCAAAGAGCTTTAAGTACCACAACAACCAAGCTCAAATCATAACAAGAGTAGGAAAGCAGGTACACTAGGTTTATATTTTTCAGTATAAATCCAGGTAGGACTAATATATCCTCTTGGCTGTTTGAATATAGATCTGGTTGCACATAATATAGGAAAAAAATTATGTTGGGACAAACACAAATACTTTTGCCATACATCATTCTTAACCAGGGATGCCTTCAGGAAAGTAATATACTGGATTAGGAACCAAGACTAGAATTACTCTTCTCCAGTCTATGGAGAGAGTACCTCAGAAGAGTGGTCCATCTTAACCTATGGTAAACCTTTCCACTGCTTACAGTAAGAGTGCACACACTAGCTAAATGCAGACAAATAATGTTTAGATGGAATAGGCCAGGCAAAAAGAAAGGTATACTCATTGAACATTTCCAGCATCTCAACAGGCTATAAAGAGTAACATATATCAATGACTTGCATGCAGAATGTTAGACAATTTATTCTACCCTTGGAAGTAATTTTGCATGGTCCCCAACCACAAAGCATGTAAAATAAGAAATTACAGCTAAAAATCTACAGGAGAAATTTCAGCTTTTCTTAATTATGCTTCTAACCTGTCTGTACATGCATCATCATCATTAGAACACATTACCACTATCATGAAAAGATTTACAACAGGTTTATATATATGATATTCTAATGAACACATCTGCTTCTGCCAAACAAACAAGTGTTGAGCTTCAGGGATAGCTCCTGGAAGTTTCAGTGACAGTAGAATATAAACTATCAGAAGGTCTTAAGGACAAAAGTCAGCTTGTTTAGTTTTCTGGGAAATATGATTAAAATTAGTAAGGTTCTTCAGACTTTCAGCTGTCTGATTAAATGTTGTTTTTCATTCAGGTACAGAGTCTAATGCTAATCCTGTTCATGCTTGGCCTGCTGGTTAAGCACAACTAAAACAGCTCCTGTATGGGAGTCCGTTGAGACCCTTTTCAATGTGAGCAGAGGACTTTATTGGGGAATTTCTTCCTAAATGGTTTCATGGTTTTCAGGGGTACCATAAACAATCCAGTAGGTATTTCAGTTTATTTCCTAAGATGAATCTTCACCCTGGAGAATCCAGGAAATTGGTAACTCCTGCTAGAAGATAAGTTACTGGAACTTTAAAAAGCCAGACAAATCCCATTTCCCCATGAAGTTCATAGAAACATGGTGAAATCACAGGTTTTCCAGCACAGACAATCATCTGTTTATTGAGCTAGGCTCATGGTGTTGTTCAGTCTTTTAGAAACAAAATAAAAGAAACATATTTGAAAGTCCAGTCATCTTCCAAGCTCAGTGTGAATCTGTTATAGTTCTGGATGAATAGACGAAAGATGTTTTAAAATGTTTTACAAGTCTGACATAAATTGCTAAGAATAATCCCACTCCCATTCATAAAAAATACTTGCTTTCTATTTCCAACAGCTGTCACCCAGATATCTGCCTCTCTTCATTTTTGTGTTTAAACAGTGAGGAAAAAAAAAAAGAAAAGGAAAAATTTTATGAGAATGCTGAAAATCTTCCCCAATGGATTTGTTCTAAATTTCTCTAGAGATAAATAAAAAAATATGTCTACAGGCAACTATCTATGAGTTTAGATTATCACTCAGTTAACTTCCCATGCATATTCATACTAGATGGTGTATATGGTGTTTCAAATCATTCTGCCTGGATAGTATTCTGTAGTTTTATACAGCATAATATAAAAACCTTGTGGCTTCACCTACACTTCAGAACTACCACCTTTAAGGACAGGGTCTTTACAAATCATTTTAACTTCCATGGTTTTCTCCTTAAGTCATTGTTTTCAAAATAAATTTAGTAAAAGAAACCATATATTATTAGCTAATAGAAACTGTTCTAGTCAGACAAAGACTGTTATGTGCAAATAATATTTATTTTTCTTTCAGGAACTACAGCTTTTCAAATTCTCATTTTGAAAAGCCAACTTGAACTTCACTTGCTTTGATTTTCCTCCAAAATAAATATCCATGATTTTCAAGTCACTACTAAGCAGGACAGAAATAAACACTTTTAAAGCTAGGGTTTACATAAGTAGAAAATTTTCTAAGACATTTCCCTCTTTTGCACTATTCATTTTGAAGATGTAAGACTAAAGGAAATAATTTAGTCTAACTATTTTTTGCATAAATGAAACAAACACCCACAGTTCTAAGAGCTGAAGGTACAAAGACAATGAAATACTGCATGATTCTTAAGCCAGAGAGCTACACAAATCACCATCTTTAGCCTGTTACTTACACTGTGAATCTTTATTTGATTCTTAGATGCAGTGAGAAACTTAGCTCTGATAAGACAGCTTTTTGCATCTATTAAGCAATTATCTGGCCAGGACATTGAAATAGTTTTGAAGTTGCAATGCAGAAATGGCAAGAGCTGACAAGCAAAGTATGTAAGATGTTAAAACAAATGACCAGGGAAAAGCCTCCAGTACTCTTGACCATTTTTTCTTTTAAGAGTTAACAGTATTAAGATATAGAAGACCATAGACATGTAGGTATGCCTTCTGAATGACTGAGATTACTGGTTCGAAACCCTAGATCTGGCATTGAAAATGCATCATCTCTTCTCATATAAATATAAAATTGATACGATTCACTCTGCTTATCACCATAAGGCTGGGCCAATTCACTGTACTGATTCTTTCCTATTCTATACTTTTACTGTCAGGGATGAGAGAGGCTTCCTTTTTCTTACAAAGGTAGATTATCAAAAGGTTGCTACTTCTTGAAATCTGCGCAGGGATTTTGTATACAGAAGGCCTGCAGTTTGAAAGGTTGCTCATTCCTCTGCCTTATATATTCCCCTGCAATCAAGTGGCTTAGATTCTTGCAGACTTGAAAAGAAACATTAAGAGAGTTTCATTCAGGATCACAAATAACTTCCTCTTTTCACTTTCTTTATGTATCTGCATTTCTCAGCACAGCAGAATTAGTAGCTATAATAAACAGCATTTTAGTGATAAAATTTTCAAATATACTTGATAAAAGCTTATCAATTAATTAGAAGTAGTTTTATCCTGATATTTTCAGTATTTTTTCATAGATGAAGAACTGATTTGGCTTCAGATTTATCTTCTTTGCATACACTCCCTGGAGGTTACTCATGGCAAAGACACTATCTTCCTACTGGCTGATTTTCCACCAGGAAAATATACTCAGCATTTCATTTTCTTTTCACTAAGACAATAAACCCTTAGAGACACTTTAGTTAGTAGCATGCATCTCATTAATTCATTATTTACTTATTTTTAGCTGTTTGTTTCATTTGCACATACTGTCTCTTAAATATTTCAGCACAGGACAACAACATTTCTAATCCAGAGTAAATAAAAAACAACAGTATGCTCAACCTTAATGGGATGGATATTTTAAAACAAAGTTGTTTTTCAATAGAAAAATTACTTAACTGAAGACAGTTCTGTTGAAGAATATTTACTTTACACCCCACACTCTAATGTGAAACTAAACTAGATTCAAATTTCAAAGCTAAACACTTTGTTTCAACCATCTCAAACAAAGTACCCTCAAAGAACTTCAGCTCTCTACTCCCCGAAAGAACAGGACCCATGGAAAACCTAAAAACACTTCCAAAATCAAATAGGTAGGATGGCCAGGAAGGGATAGACTATCTATCAAAAACCTGTGCGAGTTTAGTTGAACTCAGGGGGATCTCAATAAGCTTTTTGAGTTCAAGTAACCAGGGTATGCAGATTTTGCTTTATTTGAAAAACAATGATCATTTATTTTCTTTAGCTAATGCCTCAGTATTATTGTTGTTACATATTCCTGTTAGAAAATCAAAATTTTTTCACAGTTGGAATAAACTAAACAGAGACAACTAAAGTGGTCTCTGTTGTATAACATGAAAATGAGATTAAATTCTAGCTCTTCCATTAACCTTGTAATAAGTTATTAATTTAATACAAGTGAGCTACTCAATAGTGTGTTTTATGGTATGGACAAAAAATTAATTAGCATATCAATCAAGTTAATTTACATAAGGTAAATTCTCCTATTGAAGTAAGTTGCAGTTGTTTCCATCCTATGCATCCAAAGGTTTCTAAACATTCTGCAGCCTTGAATTAGCTTAGCTTTCCTGTATACCTTTATCATGACATCCTGACAGACATGGAAATAAAGACATGCAAAAATGTTAAATGATTTCCTAATGCTTCTGCTACAGCTGGAAATAAAGACCATGCCTGACTCTCATTTCTTTGCTTTAATTATGAACCATCTCCTTTTTCCTCTTAAATACTTTTTCTTAAGCCTAAATTTCATCATTTTCAAAATGTTCTGCCTGATCTCTTATTCACTGTTAACATTCCAGTTCACCACTAGCTTTAGCATTTCTCTGTTTTGGGAGACAGGAAAAAAAACAACACAACTTTAGATAAAAATATAAAAAGCCTGAAGGTGCAGTAGTCTCAGCAAAACCTGATAATTCAGTGATAAAGGCACTGGAGGTAAATTGACTGAGTATACAGGGGAAAAGAATAGTTCATGAACATAAACTGAAGCATTTTAATATAGCTTGTATTTGCAGATTTGACATTACTCTGTGTCTTTACTAACTGGTTAGTCAGCAATAACTAATGTTGGAGGCAATTAGCATATGTAAAATCTATCAAATTTCACCTGACACTTATGCCTAAAATCTTTTCAGTCACTATAAATTTCTTTAGACTATTTCACCTTATCATAAAAACCCTTTACAGTAATATTTTTAAACAGTTTATTACCTTTCACTTTACATAAATTGTAAGAAATGTAAATGTCTAAAGCACCTATTTGAAGTCATTACATTCAATCTACCTGACTCCATATAGATAAAGACAGTGTAGTACATTCCCTCTTTCAAGGTCACATTTAATAATGGATTAATTTTACAAAGTTCAATAAAAGTGACCCCAGTATTCCAATCCAGAACACTTCTACCTGTGGATTGACATCATTGAAACCAAAGGCAAAGTTTAGTTTGTGTATTAAATGAGACTGGATGTTCTCTCTGAAAACACAGAAACCTGATTATTATTATTATTAATATTGTTGTTGTTGTTGCAATGTAACAAAAACAATAATAATAATACAAAGGCTTAATTGCAGCCTTGTCAGAGCCTTAGACAAAGTAAAAGGCATACTACATTAGTCATTGCAGGACGTAGCAGCTCTAACCTCAGCCTCCATAACACAAAGAAAAAGTTGATTCTCATGACCTTAAACCTATAATAGTCCTGATTAGCATATTTTCATCTCACCCCATACATCCCAGAGACAGTTTAAACTATGCCAGGATTAAACCCATATGTGTTTGCACCATGTCTGAGTCATATTTTTGGACTGGGGGACGATGACACATGGAGTTGACTCAATCCCTACAATTTAGCCCTGTGTTTTTAAACAAATATATTTCTTTTCTATATGGAAATAAAACCTTTTTGATAGATTAGATT
The DNA here is from genome assembly GCA_013399015.1 of Galbula dea. Taxonomy (NCBI): domain Eukaryota; kingdom Metazoa; phylum Chordata; class Aves; order Piciformes; family Galbulidae; genus Galbula; species Galbula dea. The sequence continues at coordinate 214,218 of VWZX01001567.1, forward strand.
TAAATATTGGCAGACAGAGTACTGTTCACATGCAGGGTTTTTTTCAGCTACAGCAGCATGTAAAAATGCCACACAGAGACAAAAACACTAGTAAATTATGTACCATATAAACCTGTGAGAACAGAGGCTTGCTTTGGCAGAGGAGAGAAATCTTCAACAGACAAAGTCATGGTCAGAAAAGACCTGGGTTTTAAATGCAAAGCAGCAGTAATAAAACAAAAACATTTCTCTTCAGGTAAAAAGGCCAATGCCAACAAATATTATTTAAGAACTTCATTCATACTCATATCATCAAATCTCTTCATGGCTAAAGGAAATCCCCTGAAGAAATGAAATGGATTGATCAATCGTATGGTCTATAATGAACAAGTAGAAGGGATAAGATGAATTTGTGTGGGCTGCTCAGACTTTTGCATGCCCTGACTTTTGCTGTGTGGAAGACTCGTGACTTTCTTCTGCAATCACACACAGCAGTAAGCCTAAGCATCCCCCAGGCTTTGCACATCCCTTTGAAGCATTATAGACCTTCTTCGTGCATGGTGCTATTAATAGTTATCTCTGAACAATCTTAGAAATCTCAGTGCATCACCAAGACTGAAAACTGAAAATGTTGTCTGCTGCTATGCATAGGCTTTTTTAGAACAACCTGTTGAGCTCAAAAAAAATTCATTTTACAGATCAAGATGATGACAAAAGCTCACCCTTTTGCTAATCTGAGCTTGCTAACAGCTGCCAGTTAGGTCTGTGGTCAGCTTTCCTCTCCAGTTCAGCACTTGTACTGGGGAAGCTCTCCTTGAAAAGCATCTGTGAAAATATTGTTGTCAGAGGGGATTAAAGCTGAAGCAGAGAGCAGATTTATTAGGGAAGTATTCCTCACAGTTAATACCTTTAGCTGTGTAGTATTTTGTGGTAGTTGTTCTGCCACTTTTGCTGATGCTAACAAAAATACATTTTAAAAAGAGTTTGCCACAGGAAGAAGAAAAACATTCCCTTATTTTACCAATAGTACTTGACAATATACCACAAATTTTCACAGTTGAAAGCTCATAGCTAAACTCTCTGTATGGATTCAGTAGATGGGGCAGAAAGTCCCCTCCTCTTCATGTGAAAGGATTTCATTTCAGCCTACATGGCTTTTATTACAGGTTCTCAAATTTAATATCATATCACTTACCTGCTCAGGAAGCCTTTACAAGCCACTTTGAAGAAGGTTCCATACCATTACTTCTATGCTTTCCATAGCTGGGAATCCTGACCCTATACCAACAAAGGACACTGAAAGTTGTATTTGTTAATCTTTCTGCCTACTACCTCTTAATTACCATTATGAGCTTCATACTTCTTTTAAAAAAGCTAGATTCATCAAAGATTTATATTTGCACCTCTGCAACTATTTTGTATTTTTATGTGAATATATGTAGTTGTTATATTTCATGTATATAATTTGCTTCTCATTTAAGCATAAACCTTTTAAAATAGTGTTCCCCCTTGCTAGGGAAAAGGATCTGCTTAATAAACTTCCCTTCCTATGTACTGTGCATACAGGTATAGAGTAATTTTGACAAAAATATAAGCAACTGAAAAAAAGTATTTGTAATGAAAAACAACAGTCAGCATAAATGCAGGTTACAGCTGTGAGGGTTTTTTATGCTCACTGTATTCAGAAAAACTATCATCTTTGTTACTAAATTAAAAGAAGGCATTAAAAAAGTCAGCAATAAGAAAAGACTGAAAAAAATTGAGGCATTGTTGACCAGAACAAGGGGAAGAGCTAATTATGGAACATGTCTGAGTCAATCTTCAAATCTTCTTCTACTTTTTATCTATTATATTTTTTTTTCTAATTGAAAAAAAAAATTTATGTTTTTAAGAGACAGATGGAGAAGCTGTAAGAATGAGAACTGACATGTAATTCACTTACTTGAACTCAACTACAAAGGAAGGAAAGAGGACAGTAATTCTTTCCAAGGATTCCCATACTGGCAAAGTAAACAAAAATGTCTGATCTCATGATTTTCTAGGGGAGAAATGAGAGCAAGTATATTTACTCATAATTCTTTTTCTTTGTATTTTTTTTTTGCTCTCCTAATTCCAAAATCTGGAAGGTCTCCAGATGATAGTCACAGGTGCAATGCACGAACCTGAAACCTAGTCAACTGAACCTAAATTTTTTTTCTTTGTTCTGTTTGCTCCCTTTCCACTTTCCACTATTTTATGCAAAAATAAATCATTAATCATTGTAGAAAATCATAAGTATTGTCAAAATCCAAACTCCAATTTTCTAGTTCTAAAGAGGAAAAGAGAGAATTCTACCATATAGCAACATCCATAGAACTAGTATACATGGAGTTTGACCAAAAAAATAGAAGTTTAAAGCCAGTTTCAAAGTTACTTTGTTCAAAAGTTCACAGAAGTCTAAACACACGAAGCAGAAATACTTTATTTTCTCTTTCAGAATTAAGTACAAATTATCTTCATAAACTGCCCATTAAAGACTTTAAATGTGATAAATTATCTCAACATTATTTTCAGTATGTTATGCACAGCTGAAGAGAAGGGATTTGAATAAAATGTCTGTCTCAGCTTTAATTAGTGTCATTTCCTCAAAGCTGTAATACAGTTCATTTCCGCAAAGCAGTTTCAGTTTCCCATTTTTCCCCTTGCTTATTTTATCTCAGCAGCAAATATATGACTAGAAACTTCTTAGAATCAGACCAAATGTGCTATATAACAGATTTAACAAATCCTGTGAATCAGCTCACAGGTAAAAATTAAGAGGGAAAAGAATAAGAAGAAAACAAAGAAATTGAACAACTCACAATTATCCTCCACTGGCAAGTGTTAGAACACAATAAACAATATTGGTTCATTTTAAATACTGGAAAAGTACTGTAAATAAATTTTTTTTTTTCCTAACTATAGATGGGACAAAATCATTTGGACTGAAGGTACTTGCGTATTTGGAACACAAGGACAGCTGACTACATTAGCAGATCACAGACAGTTCACACGTCTATTTCAACTGTTTCTTCCACCTTTTAGTCCTAAATCCCTTGTGAATAACAAGTGAAAAAGGCTTCAAACAGCCTAGAAATACTTTGGACAATTATTAAGATCTTACAACTACTGAATCACCATGCCCCCGCTTTGGTTGAAGGTTCTTCACGAAATAGCCAAACACAGTGCCAACCAGGGAAACCACTAGGAGTCTGGCTCTCTTCTTCTGTCAAGGTAAGAGGATTACATTCCTTGAAACAAACCAAATAAGCAAAGACTATAGAGAATTTGAGACTGAGAATGAACTTAAGCCCCAAGTCAGCATGACTAAAGAGACTGAAAACACAGGCACTACAGCATAGACACAATAGTCATCAACTACTTAAAAATTCATCACACCCAATATGACAGTGTAGATCAGTTAGTGTCCGAGTCAAGCCACCGACAGACAAAAATTCAGGCAGTCTTTATGCCTGAAGCTGATTTCTTGAGTTTGGAAAGGAGTAAAAGAATTTTGCAGAAAGTATAGTGAAAGAAAACATAGCTGACTTCTAGCTTTCTGCCTTCTTCCTCCTAGCAAAGGCAAAGGATGGAAAAGGTAGATTTTTCTAGGTGGATTAAGAAGAACCAGAAGAAAGGCTTGGCAGCAAAACATAAATAATGTAGGAGTGAATAAGGAAGACTTTGTGTCACTGTTAAAAACAAAGAGAAGTATAAGGAGGAGTTCAGGCTTGGGGAAAAATCCAGAGCTGTTTGCTCATGCATGGCATAGAAAGGAGTGCAGTGTGCAGTCTGAAAGTGCTATGTGTTGGTACTGGGAACTACCTGATGGCGTGCACCATAATGAAACATTTGCTCAGTTCTGCTCCAGAAGTCCAACTCTGTGGACCCTGCAGTTCTGTCACTCTACTTCCAAACTCCTTAATGCAAAATCTGCAGTCTCAGGTAACTAAGACCAAACATAAACTGCAATGAAAAATATTTTTCATTCTCATATGTTGAGTATTTGATGAAGTAAGGCTAAAAACACATTAAAAATTAAAATTACTCTTTTGTACATCCATCATCTGGGACTTCTAGCCACTAACTGTTTAAACAAATGTTCCTCTACTGCTTCATAAAATTGAAGAGAGTTATTTTTTTTATAAAGTACAGTGTGGCACAGTAGCTAATAAACATCACAAAACTGCATGAAACATCTTACTGGCTAATTTATTACTACAGGAGAAAAAAATCACATACAACAAATATTTTTATATGGATGGTTATTTTCCATTTATATTTAAGTTTTGACTAAATGCACTAATCACATCTTAAATGGCCTGTAATCAAGAGGAGAATGTATCTTATTGCATCACTGTCAACACAGAGGTAAACTTCCACAGCACACAAAATTTAATCCTTGCTTGTCTCCTACCCTGTTCATGCACTGAGTTACAGCAGAGTTGAGGCAAGCATCATCTGGAAATCAGGTGACTAACAGGACACGAGAAAACTTTTTTTAAAAAATGGAAGTTTCAAGAACTTTTTTTAAATCAAGACTCATTGTCTATCAATAATTCTAACTGAAAATCTTGAACTTTACAGAAATATAAAGCCTGTGAACAGAACAATCCCTTTTGTTGTAGAAGCTGTCTTAGCTAGAGATCACTACGGTGTTAGCCAATATATATACTGGCCAATGTGGAGTATTACCCTGCTGGGTTTGTACTAGTGTTAACTTAGCTGCAATACAAAAGTAAGTAGATAAAATTGCAAAAAAAAACCCATCTGAACAGCAAAGAGGTTGCACGGGAATGTGTAACTATCATTAGGGGTTTTAAATATCTTTAACCAGAATTTTCTCAAACATAACCTCTTACTAACCAGACAAAAAAACTGTATCCTCAGAGAAATGTTTTTAAACTACATTGTATTGTAAAGCAGAAAACAGTTCTGTCATCCTATTTCAGATTAGTCATTACTCTTTTCTTTCTTTTCTGGCCACAGTAGTCTTTCATTACTTATTTCCAGACTGTCAGTTGCAGATTTTTAAGATTTTATTGTCAGAGGAGCAATAACCAGCTAGTCCAACTTTTCTCCCAAATATAGCACCGCTGTTCACAGTGAACATGTTACAAAAGCCACCACGGTCAGTGGCAATGTTTGAAACGATTTACATCATTAGCTTAGTTCTTCACTGCTGAATATTTATTTGGGACCATGGTACCAGAAGCAAGGCAAGCACATTTCCCACCCACGGCACACCAATTTCACCTGACAGCCAATTGCCGCAATAAACGCAAAAAGAAGCTGAGCCTATGACCAGACAACCTTTCCAGCCTCACCATAGCTCAGCCCAGCATAGTAGTTCATATTCAGCAGAGATCTTGTGTTGTTTGTTCGAACGGTGCCCATTTCTGACAGACGGTGTTTTACATAATGATGACAAATGTGAGTGAGCAGCTGTCATCAGTGCTCATCACTTATGCATCGTGTGGTATCGGCAGTCACACACATCACTTTTGAAGGGGAAAAAAAGGTGTTTTCAAACCACCAAAATCAATGCCTAAAATCATTCTCCCTGGCTTAAAAATAGCAAGAATAAACAGTAATCACCACAAAGCAGTGACTGGAGAGGTAGGGAAGAAAGATCCTTGACTATTTGGAAAGCTACCATAGTGGCTTAGTATCACCATTCTTCCCCAAGCTGCTTGTTACTTCTCCAACTTACAGACCCATAGAGGAAAAAAGAAAAAAAGGCATCCTTATTTAATTTCAAAGAAAAGCTTTTCATCTTAGCTCTAAATACCTTCCTAAAGCATTTTGGAAGACCCGAATGACAATGGGATATCTAGTTCTTCCTTACAGCTTTGGTCACAATAACCTCCATCCGGATGATAAGACACAGGTAGCTGCACCATCATCTTTGATGTCTGAAGAAAAGGGGATTTGCCTTTGCCCTTAGCAGAGGAGGAAACTGTTTGTTATTCAGGCTCCTAACAGCCACATTTCAGCATCTGTTACAGCTCTGCATCCACACTGGGGTCAATGCACTGGTACTAGTGTATGTAAAGGCATACTTCAGCTCATCCTTTTGGTTTTTGACTCTCCCAGAGCCAGAAGAGAAGCTATAAAACTAACCACTAAACATTAATTTGTTAATGCACACTATTCCTATCTCTCCTATTTCTCTTTACATATTGGCTCTTTTTAGCACGTCACCCACAGGGCCACAAACTCTTCATGCTTATAAGAAAACTCAAAGTAACTTTAAAGATTAATTCTCCCACCTTAATTATTGCCTTTTTCTACACTACCAGCTACCCTGCAACACAGTTTATTGTGCTTTTGGGCTAGTATTATTAAACTAGGTTGATGCAGTCTATCAAAACAAAAATGGAAGCTCATTTTTAAAAGATTCTTCCATCAACCTTTGTCCAGCAATAAAAAAAAAAAAGGTAAGATAAAAAGCATGTCTCCTGGCTGAGAATAATGTAAATAAAGTTAGGCAATGGCCAGATAACACACCTGTCATCTGCTGCTTTCTGTCTTTTTCCAGTTCATTCCCTTTAAATCAAAAAAGGCTCACTGGAGATTTATATTCTGTTGCTCAGAACATAAAAAAATGGAATTTCAACAAACAGCCATTTCAAGCCAAGTCAGATTCTAATTAAATGCAATCTGCAGAATTTAAAGTGATGCCAATACACTTCATATATTTCCCTCATTTTCAGCTTTCATCAACTATTAGCATGCAATATGAATCTCTTTACTTTCTAATTATCCTTATATTTCTCAAGAAATAGTTGTTTCTGTTACCAATTTCCATGAAAAAAATACATTCTTTTAGTTGAGAAAAAAGTGTTTTGACCTAAATCTATAGCCATTCATTGCTTTTGTTCAAAAACTGATGTGATTCCAGATGGCAGATTTTCCAGCTGAAAATCACAATGGAGAACAGGTGTATTTGAAAGCATAGTTAGTGAATTGAAGAAATTGTAGTCCATCTACACAGCTACAGACTGTGTAGTACCCAGCCCACCCACATAGCCATTAGCTCATTTGTCCATTAAAATGCAAGAACTTAATAAACTATAATTTTGCATCATTCATAAGCAAACAAATTCCACCTGTTTTACCTTTAGAGTCAGCGTTGATTAGTGGGCATGAATGTAATGAAGTAATATTCAGCAGTACTCTACTGGCATAAACATATTCTGAGAGCAAAGCCTAAAGTTTTCACAGATTTCCAATAGTTTCAGGCTTACATGTAAAAAGAAGCTATGAGGACTTGAAAGGAAGGAAGACTGGAGTAGTTCCAGCATGTCATGATGCTATGCTACAACATTTAATCCTCATGACCACCCTTCCAAGAAAGGTATGTTCACCCCCCCAAAAAAAATAAAAAAGGAAGAGAGCAAATGGCAATATGCAGTAATTTTACATCTTTGTAAGTGCAATGCTCATCTTTATTGATAAAACTGCAAAGCTAAAGCCCCTTGAAGGGATGGAAGCCAAGACTCATCTGTAAAGCCTTGGTTTTAGACCATGTGAATTGGAAGGAAGGCAACTGGCTTTTCAACAGGCTGTGACAAAACCATCTTTTCTGCAACTGCTGTATGTGTAAACATACACATTCTATTAAACAGAAATCATAAACTACCCTGAATTTTTCTGAAGTATACAGTCAACAGTGTTTTGAACCCTCAGTTGCAAATGAGGAGCTACGGATATCGTATGTTTGCTATATTATGTTTTGGCTTATCCCTTCTTCTGATTTACAGAGATAACACAGAACACTATCATACATTTTAACAACTACAGAAATAAAACACAGACATATGACAAATCTTCAGTCTGTTTTCCATTGGTTTCTGCCCCCTTCCACCAGTCATGAAGCGCTCAGGTGTTCTTGACTACCTTACTGCATCTGTGTTCCACACCAATGGACCATTTTAGAATTTGATTACCAGTTACTAGAATTTCCATTTTCAAACAAAGACAGTTACTGAGTTGCTGGCCCTTTACAGAAGATCTCCTGGCCACCTCAGAACCACAGCTGCAGAATGATTGCCTAGTTTCAGCATCTGTATGCTGGCAGCTGCTGAAGGCTGTATGCTGCCTCCAACTGCAACGCATACAGATCATTTCTTTACTTCTCTTCTAGATATCATGCATGTGATATGACATCTGGGAAACTTGTACTGGCATGTTCAGTTAACTTTCCTGACATTTTGCCACAGAAGGAGAACTCTCTGATTAACATGGAAAAATGAGAGTGAAATGGTAGGAAGGAAAGGAAAGGAGGAAAAAATCTTTTAAAACTGAGAGCAGAGGGCAACAGAAGCTCTCAAGAGTCCTTGAGGGAGAAAAAGCCATAAAATAATAATAAAAAATAATTTGAAGAGATGCCTGTCAACAAGCAGTAAAAGAAACTCCATAGTGGCAACAACATAATTACCCAGACAAAAATTACCATGCATTCCCCCTAATATACCTGTAGACTTGAAGGAAAATCTGTATTTCAGCAATTTTTACCAGCGTAAGGCTTGCCTCCTCCTAATCAAATAATATGACCCATCACAATAACATGCTCTGCACCACAGGTAGGAAGAATCCTCTTCTCTGACTTGTCTAGATCATGTACAGAATTAAATTCAAAGCTACTGTCTCCAACCTGTACTACCTCTGTGGGTTTTTTTGTTTCTTATCTGAACAAGCACTTTCATAGCCAAAACCTTGCCTATTTCTTCCATCTCTGCGTTCTGAGCTAAGAAAGCCTATTATTTCTCTTCCATCTTTACTCTAGCAGAACTATAAAAGCCTGACTACGAGAACCACAGCAAACATCTCACATACAGAATCACAGAATATTAGGAGTTGGAAGGGACCTCGAAAGATAATCTAGTCCAACCCCCCGCCACAGCAGGATTCCCTAGACCAAGTCACACAGAAGCGTGTCCAGACGGGTCTTGAATACCTCCATAGAAGGACGCTCCATGGCTAGTTGCTCCAAAACCTCATTTGCCAACATCCCAGGTTTCTGCATCTGTCCTCAGTTCAGAAGATTAGAGAACACTACAATTCCCAGCATCAGAAAGGGTTCAAACTGTGTTTTAATTTTTGACATTCATCACTATCATTTCAGAACTTTTTTTGTTTTTTTCCCTTCATAAACTGCCCCAAGACTAAAGGAAGAGTCATGATCTGCTCCTTAGATCAATACTTCACCAAGGGAATCTCCAGCTGATGAGGCATGCTCTCAGCAATGAGTACTACTAAGCTGATGGTGGGAATAATTTTAGAAGGTTCGTGGGAGATGAAAGTCTGATTCACCCAAATAAAAACAGAAACCAAAAAAGGAATAAACAATATAAAAAATGTAGGTCTTGTATGTTTGCTACATGGTTACTTTCATCTCACAGAATAAAATATTAATGAACTTTCCAACACTAGCTGACTGCTGCTCAGGAAAAACTGTTAAATATGCAGTAGGATGATATGCTGGGTGAGCTTTATACATTTAGACACTCAATTTTTTATATGATGCTTTTAGGATTTTCATGTATTTCACAGTTTTCTGCACCTCAGTTCCTTCCCAATGCCTCTCACAAAAGACATCATATCGCATGGAAAACAGGCAAAGAAGGTTGAAGAATTTTCTCTTTTTTTCCAATTCAGGCAGAAACACTGCTGAAAAAGGCAGAGTTCATGTCAGACAGCAGAGAAAAATGCAACTAAAGAAAGCATCTCTTTAAAAGAGAACAAATATTGTAAAGCAAAAAGGAAAAAACATGAAAGAAAATTTAAGCTGAGAAGAAAAGTTTAGCAACCATTTAGTTTGCAAATCTTACAGAATTAAAAGCCTTCATCTTATTTCTGATAAGAATTTCAATTATATAAGGAACACAGGATAAAAGTATAATTCTCACTTTATTCTCTGTATCTATCCATGCATAAAAGTACAAGTACTTTCAATAAACTGATCATCCTATCAATGTCCAGACTGTCTCCTGGAAGGACCAGCCTTGAGACCCATCCCAAGAAATTTGTATGTACAACCCATGCAAATTCAGTGCAAACGCCCTTCTTTTTCAGCCCAAGAACTACTGTGATGCTGCCTCCTATACCCTCTAACAGTGCAAAAGATGCCAGATCCTAGGAGTTTTACAGTTGTAAGTTAGTGTGGTGGGTAATTAGATAATATTCCAAATTTTCTGAAAGCAGCAGCTTTATTTCCACATACAGCCTGGACTAGCACTCCTTTCAGAAGATTTCGAAGCAGTTTTTGATGCCTTTTGAAAAGAGAAAGTGTGTTTCTATAATAAACACTCCCATAGCTCACAGACAATTGATAAATACCATTTAGATAAATGATTCCTTCACTGAGGTACATGAAAGAGCAATCATTAGTCAACTCTTCATAAAAGCTGCAGCCTATGCAGTGGCAGCAAAAGATTAAATTTTCTGATTAAACACAGAAATCTGTTAATGTGTTTGAATAAAAGACCTACAGAGTGAGAAGGTGCAATATTTGTGCTTTACCTTGGCACAAAGTAAATTTTCAAATGTTTAAAAAGGACTGAATATTAAACCATTTCAATTTACTGAGATTTACCTTTTTTGACAGAGATACACTTCAGGACTAAACCCATTTTTGAGAGATATATTTCATAAGTGACTAGAAAATAGTTAATGGAACAGCTGTTGAAGTCGATTCCTATCGCTTTTATATTTTGTTTTCTTTAAGGTAAATGCTTTGTCTTTCAATGTTATTACTGCCTGACAAATCTATTGATATAATAAGGTAAAATAGAAAAGAATGGAAATACACTGGTGGAAAAAAGTACCTTCTGTATCATCTTTGCAGATACTTCCTATGTGTGAAAGTTCCTTTTTTATAACTGAAAGGAATGAAATATTTTTCTATCCAGGATTTTTCAAAAACCAATTTGCACAAAGCAATATTCTGCATTACATAAGCCACTCGTAAGGAAGTACATAAAAAATGTTAATTAGGTCATAAAAATCAAGCACTCAGAAGCTGGAAGCACCCAGCCATTCAAAGGAACAGAACATGTTACAAGTGTCATCAAGTCTAATCCATCACAGGCCAAACAGGCAAGTATTACTACTGCAGGTAAGTAGGCAATAGAGTTTTATTTCATTTTATTTTTCAAAGAAGTGACCTCACATTACTGCTAACAAGCACTTTATAACATTCTACTTAAAATAAAACAACCCCCTTCCCAAACAAAAAAAACCTTACACTTCTGTCATAGAAGATATCTAAAGCTCCAAGGAAGTGTCTCAGAGCCCATTCTGCAATAATTAAAATGATAACAAACCAACCAACCAGCTCCTGCTTTCCAAACCGGGGTGAGAATCCTCCCCTAGCTGTAAAACTAGTGAAAGTTCTAGCCACATGAATATGACAAATCATCCAGGGATCATTTACACATTAGTACTTCTTGCAGCATCAGCAGATCTCACCAGTTTCTCCTACCTACCCAACTGCAGCCATTCCTGTATGCTTCAAAAATGAATAATAAAATAATAATAATAATACAGCAACAAAACAAATGAGGGGGGGGAAATATAAGACAAGATATACAAAAGAAGGCCAGGGGACAATCCCAGTAAGCCATGATTTACACAAAAAGGGGACAAATGAACACTGTCAACACCAATCACATCTCCTCTGGAGATATCACCACCTGGACACCATGGACTCATACTAGTTTGTTCAATCTCAACCAACCTTGTCACTCAGTACTATCCATAACTTTACCAAACTCTACCTTAAATGAGTTTTTCATCTTTGTTGTTGGACAGCATAAGTTCTCCCTAGTTCCAGCAAAACCTAAGCTACATCGATTTTGCCAACAGAGTACGTGAAAAAGCTGAAATGCATAAAAATAGTAGTGAAACAGAGGAAGACAGGGATATACAGTTTCTCCTTGCACCCACCCTTCCTGAGTGTTACTTCCTGAAGTACTCTCACCCATAGCTATCCGCTTCATGAAAGATCCCCAACTACACCCAGATGAGCAAGTACTCAAGGAATGCCTAGTCTTTGTAAACAGAAAATTTTTGTTCTCCCCTCAGCACATATGGACATGCATATACAGTTCTGAGCAGCCATAAAGAAGTATCTTTGAGCGCAAAGGCAGCTTTCAATCTGCTGTTGGTACCTCTGATCTTAGGAGCTATTTGCTGTAATCTCAAGTCCTGACAGAGAAGCCTAATCAAACAGCAGGAAGTTTAAAGGACCACATTTTCAGGCTCAGTAATCAGACTGGTTATAATCCAAGCCAATGCTTCATGATACCTAATCATATATTCTGCAGCTGCTGAAGAGAGGGGATATTTACTTCCCAAAATAACTGTAATTTTCCTCCACAAGCAAAGTCTGCAGACTTCTTGCAGGACAACACCTGCAGAAGCTAATATCCTGTTGCCTTAACTCTTTGATAGTCTGAGTGTACATATTCTTAAGCACTAACCACCTCAAGGCACATATGTCCCATTAGGGCAGCAACAAACATTTATGAAAAGGTTCACGTCTTATACAAATCTGCAGGCTTAAAATGAGCAGAACATGAGTTTTACTGGAAACTGATCTACCTAATTCTTGGTTTTGCTCTTTAAGTAATAAATCAAACCACAAATTCTACTTATCGAAAAAGAAGTATATGAATCTTATTCATAATGCTGTTGGAGTTATAGAAGAGCCATTTCATGAATAAATATTTTTCTCTTAGCAGACAACATGAACTGGACAAATCAGCAAACCTTGTGTTTAAATGTCTTAATGACAGAACTGTCTATTTTCCACAAGAGTGGACTCAAAATTGACATTTAGTACTGATGAAATTAAGGCTGTTTCTCTTAAACTAAGCACTCAGAGGAGAAAAGCCCTCATAGCAGCCTTTTATCCATTCACTGTAATGCAAAGCCTTCCAGAGGAGAGATGATGCTGGCAAGGCTGGGGGAACAGCAACATGGCAATCTGTAGGAAGCACACAGGCTTTGAGCCAAAGCCAAACTCTGAAAAGCTTTCTCTTAAAACAAGTTAACTAAAATCAAATCTTGTTGTTGACATACCTTGTCAATCATATTTCAGAGCAGAAAGAATATATTTAGCATACTTACATCCTGAAAACCATGACTTACAATGGAAACACTGACTCATCCTGAAATGTTTGGGACCACAAGTAGCACTGTAATAGCTAAATATGAGCTTCCAAGCACTGTTTTAGTGGTTTAGGAACAATGGCGGAGAGTAGTGGTAGAGTTAATAATGACATACAAAAAAAGCTATCCAGACAATACTATCTTCTGAAGGTCACAGAGGACACCAAACACAAGACATCAAGAGACAGGAGCTTTGGCCACAGCCACTTGCAGTCTCTGAGTTTGGACAAATTGTTAAAATTTCTACACAATGGGGAAATGTCTCAGCACTGAAGAAACTGTAAACACAAACACTTCTTATTAAACCAAGCTAGTTTTCTAACACTAGTGTGCTGTGCTCATAGTTCATGGAGATTTATTGCAACATTTGCTGCTGCAAAACAGTAGATTTCATATGCATTGCTCAGAAAGTAGGCAACTATGAACCCATGAAGGCTAAACAATGCAGAAAAAAATGGTCTCACTCTTTGGTATGGCAGACAAGATGAATAACAAGATTCTTCCCTATTTTGTTAAGTAAACATCTGGAATTTTTCTTTTCTGCTCTGTATTTCTTCTTTGTTGAAAACAAAAATAGTCCACTCTCCCACTGGCTGAAAATTAAAACCAGTTGCTTGTCTTGTACATTTCTACCAGTAAGTTCATCTGTAAATGACAAAGCAATCATTTAGATGCTCATTATTAAGGGCCCATTCTGTGCTATCCATTCTTTCTGCCAACAAAAGTGATGCTGTAGGAGTACATCATTTTATAAATGCATATTAATTTTATTCAATAATCTAAAGACTTCTTACAGGCAGCAGAAGAGAATATGTGCAATAAGACACTGCTGTTTCCTCTGAAACAGAAATTTACCTTTCTTCCAGGATAGCGCAGACTGGCGAAATCCCTAGTGTCTGGAAAAAGGGTAACATCACTCCTATTTTTAAAAAGGTTAGAAAGGAGGACAAGGGAAACTACAGACCAGTGAGCCCCACCTGTGCCTGGGAAGATCTTGAAAGAGATCCTCCTAGAAGATATGCTAAGGCACATAGAGAACAGGGAGGTGTGTCAAAACAGCCATCACAGCTTTACCAGTGGCAACCCCTGCCTGACTGTCTAAGACGGAGTGACTGCAACTGTTGACAAAGAGTCATCTACCTAGACGTCTGTGACGCCTTTGACACAGTCCCACATTACATCCTTACCTCTAAATTGGAGAGATATGGATTTGAAATATGGACTACTCAGTGGATAAGGAATTGGCTGGATGGATGCAGCAGTCAATGTCTCTGTGTCCAGGTGGAGATCAGTGATGAGTGGTGTCTCTCAGGGCTCTGTCTTGGGACTGGTGCTCTTCAATATCTTTATCAATGACAGACAGTGGGATTGAGTGCACCCTCAGCAAGTCTGGAGATGGCATGAAGCTGAGCAGTGCAGCTGGCCCAACAGAAGGGAGGGGTATCATCCAGCGAGATCTTGACAGGCTTGAGAAGTGGGCTGACATCTACCAAATGAGGCTCAACAAATTCAAGTGCAAGGTCCTCCACCTGGATCAAGGCAATCCCAGACAAGAATATAGACTGGGAGAAGAAATCATTGTGAGCAGCCCTGCATAGAAGGACTTGATGATTCTGCTGGACAAAAAGCTGGACATAAGACAGTAATGTGCACTTGCTGCCCAGAAAGCCAACCATGTCCTGAGCTGCATCAGAAGAAGTGTGGCCAGCAGGTTGAGGGAGGTGATTCTCTACCTCTACTCTGCTCTCTTGAGATGCCCCCTAAAGTACCCTATCTAGTTCTGGGGCCCTTAGCAGAAGAAAGATATAGACCTTTTAGAGCAGGTCCAGAGGAGGGCCGTGAAGATCAGAGGGCTGAAGCACCTCTCCTATGAAGACAAGCTGAGAGAATTGGGGTTGTTCAGTCTGGCGAACTCAAGAAGGCTTCAGAAAGACCTAATTGTGGCCTTCCAGTACTTAAAGAGAGCTTATATGAAAGGAGAGAGAGATTTTACATTGGCAGATAGTAATACGACAATGGAAAATGGTTCTAAACAGAAAGAGGGGAGATTTAGAACAGATGTTAGGAGGAAAAACTTTCTTCAGAGATTTGTGAGACACTGGAAACCGTTGCCCAGAGAAGCTGTCGATGCCTGATCTCTGGCAGTGTTCATGGAGAAGTTGGATGTGGCTCTGGACAACCTGGTCTAGTGGGTGGCATCCCTGCCGATGGAATGGGGGTTGGAACAAGATGGTCTTTAAGGTCCCTTCCAAACCAAGCTATTCTATGATTATATGATTCTATAGTCAATGTCTGCTTCTTTTTTTAATGAAATGAGTGATAATTTCTTTTAAATACTGAAAATTCAGCAAAACGCAATCACATCAAATGGAACACTAAGAATATTGTTTTCCCATATGGTCTTAGAAAAAAACAGAAGGTCTGTATTTTAATGCTTTAAGTCTCTCCATACCATATTTGATGCAGGTACATCATGATGATTCAAGTTTAGGGCTGCCATAGATCAGCCATGCATCAGTAAAAATGGAAAAAGACAGAAGTCAGACTCTTCTCAGATGTGCCCAGAGACAGGACAGGAGGAACTGACACAAATCAGAATACAGGAAATGCCGCAGGTTTAGTCTTCAATTGCGTCCTGAGACACTCAGCATTCTGCATTTAACATTTCCACAAGAAAAAAAGGTTCTGTGATTGCTCAAATACCTCATGTCACAGCAACTTGTGTTTCTGTCTCTGTTCCAGTGGCACTTCATCTGCCATTTTAAAAAATATAATTTAAAAATTGCCAAAAGCATGATCTGTTATGGTGGAAGTTTAATTAGACCTAAAACTAATTTGCAAGAGTCAGGAGTATCTTTTCAGAAGACAATTTAGGTATACTCCTTTTAATAATAACATGACATGAAGTAGGTAATGAAATTATTACCGTAGGAGTGAAAATTGTTTTAAAAGAAAGACTATTATTCATACTGACTACCACATGTTTAAATGACTAGCATTGCATTAATAATTATAGTAGTTATCACTCCCAATTGAAGAGAAAATATATTCAGATTACTAGCTCTATTATACTACAGGAAAAAGAACACAGATTTAAGAAATGTTGTTGCTGAGCTGGGATAGTCATTTGCCAAATTCTATTCCCATTATTAGTAGCCAATTTCTTTTGTAAGACACTGAAAATCTGGGTAAGAAAATTGTTATTCAAATAAATATATTTCATTGACAGAAAGCCAAATATACTCAAACACAAATTGATTTTTTTTAAATTGCATTTTTGTATCTCTTTTTCCTTACTTCACCTTATTCTATCTGCCCCAAATATAAGAGAGGTTAAGAAAAATTTTAATCTTGTTCTAGTTTCCATTGTTTTAGGACAAGTAGAGTGTCTGTGTAGGAAAGCTGGGCATTAAAAAATGCTGTTTAAAGTCCTGGTTTCTATCAGAAACAGAAAAACTAGAAGTGCTTTTACCTTGGCAGACTTCTTCAAATAACCATTTCCCATGATCTTCTATCCCTGGTTTCGCCAGGATGGAAGATCTCTCTAGCACTTCTCCCGCTTGCCCAATAGACTGTTTGGTGTTCTTTAAATAATTATAATGACAGAAGATCACAATCAAAAGAATGGCCACCTTGGATACATGCTGAAATTATATACAGGGCAAAACACCATCTCTACTACTACTAAAAGAAAAAAAAAAAAAAAACCACCACCAACTATTGTCATCTATTATCTAAAAGCTACCGGTTGCACCCACAGTAGTTATTCACTGATGCAAAATCAGATTCTTCCAAAACGAGAGCTAGTTCATCATCGTACTAGAAATTATATGAAGAAGATTCAGTCCATCACTCCTAGGAAACCTGTCTGGAACTGGTTGTTATTCCCAGGATGGACAGAAGAGATAGCACAGGTGCCCTGTTTTCTCCTTTCAATGACACATTGCATTTTTTTAACTACCCTTCGCACCTCCTTCTTCACCACAGGCACTATAGAGTTTCCTTCACTGAAGAAACAAGTCTCCTTAAGGTAGTCAGTTCAAAAGGTTCTTGCGTGAGTCATGCCTCACCTCCCTCACTACTATATATTCAAATGGATTCAATGTCCAGATTTACCTGGTCAATTATCAATTTCTAAGGCGGAGGAATCAGTGAAGAAAAGAGGACATAAAGATCATGTTTCAAAACCCCTGACAGAAGACCACAAGCTGAATGATCACATTGAAGCCAAGGTGCTCAGTTTTGCATAACTGCCATAATAATCCTGACACTTCTCAAACTCTAGGCTGATTTGAGAAATCAGCATATCCAGTCACAAAGTTACCAGGGCAAGTCTGGTGTTGTCAAGGACTTTTTCCTCCCTCCTTTGGTTGAATTATTTGCTGCTTTGATAATTCAAATAACTTTTTAACCTCAAATATTCAAGATAAATGCTTTTATTATGTTAGCATAGTTTTTCTCCTTTAGCAGCATTGATCTGAAAGAAAATTGTTCAGTAACATTGTGAGTGCCAGAGAAACTGCTCCACCTCTGAGGAAAACCTGCCAGTAGCATCAGGAACTTAGCACGCCTGGTAGAACATCTGCTGGAGACATTTAACCTGTGAGCAAAAAATATTAGTATCAAAACTAGTCTATGCTGTGAGCATATGCATCTGCTAATGCTCCTGTATGAAAGGCCTTCAGCTCAGACTCTGTCCATCTTCTTTATCACACCAAGTAGATCATTGAACTGAGTAAACTCATATTTCAACTCATACTACAGTGATTAGGAAACAGCACTGAGCATGGTACATACAAGGACTGCAAAATAGATTCTGTTAATACTAGAATAAAATTTTAATATCATTAAGGATTTTTCTGGTGGCTATTCCTTCACACAACATACCCCTTGGGTCATAATTATGCAAAAGGGCTCCCTGTACATCTGCAGGAAACGTGCACAGCAGCAGTACACTCCTCTGCCATACGGCTGCCAGCAAATTATACAAACTCTTTCCCTCCTCAAAAACTTGTTTTCCAGCAACCAGGAACTACTCTTGCAAAGAAGAGTTCTGGTCTAAATTTTGGACTAGTTGATAACGTTTTCATCTTGCTAAGCAATTACCATTTAATTGAAATAGCATTTCTCCTGCTTTGAGTTATCAAAGTGAAATAGTCATTTAAACCTTGCAAATGGGATTGGGACTGATTAGCTTTATCTACGGAGCCAAATCAAAACTGAGTGCTGTGTAAAAGTCTTCACATTACGTGCAGAGAGAGAGCATGTAGGAAATAGTTTCCAATTCTACCATGTATGGGAAAGGAAAGTCCCTCTCTCTATACACAAGTAGGTCTACAATGGTGTCTAGAGAAACAGAAAGACTCATAAAGGTCTGCAAGTTGACATCACACCAACCAGGTGAGATTTGACAGCAGAATTCCACACCACTGGCACTAGATAACTTAGTCCTTGCAGGCTGGCTGACATTCACAGGGCAGGAACTAGACTACACACTTCCACAACAGCTCAGTGACACCTGGACAACAACATCTACAGGCAGTGTACAGAAGATGCATCATGGCACAAATTACAGGAGCATATGCATTCCAAATGTCAGAGCAAAACTAACTGATTTCCCTTGCAGAGATGCCCTTAAAAGTGGTTTTTGTTTTCAATCCAGTGGTGTGTCAAAGGATAATACTTCTTTCTTCCTTTAAGAAAAAAGCCCATCCCTTGCCTGTGTGCACTAATTCAGAACAGTTGCTGTTATGAAGTTAACTGTTGTGATTTCTCACGCTGAAATTTCTATCATTCTTCTTGCTTTTGTTGTTTCAAGACAATTTAAAGTAATCTAAATTGATAATATTTGTTTATACCTTGTCTACAAAGAAATTCTGTTTTGTTTCTGCTGGTAATTGGGCTATTTCTGTTAAAATTCACTTATTAATTCAGCAGAATAAAGCTCACCTTAGTAAGTTATGCACATTAACAACACTCTATTACCCATGTCACCTTCTTATGAATCAATTAAGTCTAATGTCCAAATGTTAAAATGAGCAGAAGAGACATTTCTGCATAATGAATTCTGTTAAGAAGCCACCAAACGTCCATAAAATCTCACTACCTCTACACAGTTTTTAACAGAAGATATTCATGTTTATATAAGAAACCTGATCTATTGCATTTTTCTAGAATTTGCCTCTACCTGAGTCCTGAGATCTAATTAACTCAACAAGACCACCAAGCATACCAGTTTTCAGGGGGTTTTTTGTACTCTTTGTACATCTCTTACTTCTGCTGAAATACTGAGCTACAACATCCATTTTTTCTCCCACAGGACATTATTTTGAAATTAATGAACCTTCTCTAGTCAACTGCTATCTGAGCACACACGGCTCAGATGTACCAATATATGTTTCAGGCAGCCTGAGCACATGACACTGACTTCTCTAACCTAAGCAGTCTGTCAGTTTTACTTTGGGTGTTTGATACCCAGGGTATTTCACCCTTTAATGCTGCTATTTTAAGACTCCTTCAGAAAGTGCAAAATTCTGCCTCTTCTTTCTTTTCTCAGAAAGCCTTAAATGTCTAACCAGGGACAGTCACCTCAGCAATAAAAATAATGGACTTCACAGTTTGAGGAATACACTGAAATACTAAATGTTAATATAGATCAGTCCATAACGGAGATTTTTTCTGTTTTTGTCCTGGGGAAAACCTTTTTGTTCCACCCCTCAATACTGAAATATTTAAACCTACCTTATCCTTTTCTGTAAATTGTAAGTAGATTTCTACTGAAAATGACATTTCAGAATTAACAGCTCATTAAAAAATTCATCACCTTAAAAATGTTGCTCCTCCTCTTTATTTCTACTGCCCCATATCTAAATTATCCAACAACAAAAAATATTAATAGTTTCTGTCTCCCCTAAGCTTCACTTTGTACAAATTCATTATTGGCCATGTAATAAATATTGCCCAGTATTTCAGCAGCTTTTCATGCATTTGAATGAACTTCCACATATGAAACACACACTATATGAAAATATTATATCCCTGGCTCAGAGAAGCATGTAAGCACATTAAACAGGCACTTATCTGCTTAAGCAGAAACATGAAAATGCACAACAGCATGGCAAATTCAGGAGAAAAAGTTGAATGAATATAAGGTATATGGAGGATAAAATCTGGTTGAGTTAAAGATTTGGAGGGTATTCCAGAAGGATTTTTATTATTATTTTCAAGTTTTTTGGAACTTATTTTCAGACCTTGTTTCAGGTAAAAGTCTTGCTACCATTTTTAATGAGAAAAAGATAGGTCTTTTAATAAAGAAAACGTATTTTTGGCACAAGCACAGAATATAAATGTATGTTTTCCCTGTGCTTACCTAGATACTCACTGGATTATCAATATAGTATAAGTCTGCATGGAGCACAGATACAAAGGTACAAATTGGCTGTCTTCTTCTCTTATGTAGAAGAGGCTTTTAAATCATGATTTGTGTGACAGAAATCATAAATGATGATCCATAAACTCTAGAGTTTATGTGGCCAAAACAATAGGATAATAGAGTCTGGCACCTCCTTGATCACTTTTCAGAGTCTACTTGAAAACAATACAAAATCAAACCAAACTAAACAAAACCCCAAAACCTAAAACTCATTTTGTGACTAGAGACTGTGGAGTGAAAATTCATGAGAGCACATAGAGCAAAAATGTTTCAAGTTCACAACCAACTCTTCTTGACGGTGAACTAATGGAGACAGTCCAGATCACCAAAGTAGTCACAAATTTAGAAATTATGACCTATGGGAAAGAATAAAGGACCTAAGGTTGTGTTAGGGACCAGGATAATGTAGAAAGACATAGGGGATTTCAAATAGGCTACTACAAAGTAAAGAGTAAGCTTTCCCAGTGTCCATAGGGTTGACACTTACATGGTCAGAATCTGGCTTCAACATCCACTGAAGAGAATGAGAAAGTTCATGACTTTTCATGTTATTGTTTACTTTGCCTTGCTCCAGACTAAACAAAACATTGCTCTGGATCCAGAATCATATCTAAGCTCTGCAACCACCAAACCTTGGAAGCCTGTATGTCCTCAGAGATCAAAATCATGAAACAATGTCTGTGCTAATTCAGATCCTACAATGGTTACAAACATTTGAAAATGTAATAAACCCTACTAAATCTAGGAAAAAAACTTAACTGAAGAAATCCATCAGTATGTGGTAATGCATCACAGAAGCATCCACCAGTCAGTAAAACTTTTGGTTCTCACAATCTTTTTCATTTATTGGAAACTATAATACAAGTACAAAACAAAATACGTTGAAGTGATACCAAGCAGCCACACATTGCATGACCTGGTTAGAGTCCTACTGGACTACAAGTCCTGTTGCTTTGAAATTTAAAGCAATTTTTTTTTCTCCCTATTTATGGCATTTCCAATTACATTTTGTCAAAAAATCAATCTCTTTCTAGCACACTACAAGACAGTTTCCTCTGAAATGTCTGAAGCCATTAACTGCAGGTGAGCATTCACTTCCACCTTCTGGAAAAACAAAATAGCAATGGGAAGCTGTCCTTTAGAAGCAGTTTTTCCACACTGCTTTGTTTATTTTGGCAATATTTGGAGGGCAGTTCTTGGCCTTTGACAGAAAGTCTGTGTTTGTTCTCTAGCCTCTTTCTCAATGCTGAACAGTAGATTGCAATAAACTATCCATTCAGCCCAGTGTATACATTAGTCATCCTGAACAAAAAAACATCTTGGACGAACACATATCACAGGGATGCCTTCAGCAATGTTGAGAAGGTAGCTTAGCCTGCAGTGAGGAAGCCAAGGTGGTCTTTACAGCATCACCATGTTAGCCTTCATTTAACCACTGAATCTGTTCATTTCAATTATGCCCTACAAAAATAACATCCTTCTTAATGACATTAAAAGTTACAAGAATATTTTCACTTTCCACAGAAGTAGAATAGATATAACCCAAAGCAAAGGAAACTCTTAGTGCAAAAGAATACACAGTGGCCCTGAATAAAACCACTTCACAGTCCACACTGGGATCCTTGCTTTTGATTACATCAGAGTGCCTCACCTATAAATACTGAATTCATTACAAAGTTTTCAATATAAGGATATGACAAACTAATAGTTACCTATGAGCATGTCTATGCCATGAGATGGAGTTTAGCCAACTGTGGAGGTAACAACCGCACCCAATGACTAGGTGAACAGTATCATCCAGCACTAAAATCTTGCATATTAGTTATACACATAAGGATGATGTTATTGCTAAATGCTGAATTTTTGTATTCTCTAATTCAGCATTATAACTATACAATTTTAATAAATGGCTTTTACTGTAATGTCCGCATTTAAAGTCTATATACCATGCATGAAAGTATTTCCCATACAAGAAAGCATAGGTCTATCATCTACAATGACAAAAAGATCTTGAGAAGGTTTGGGGGTTCTGTTCCCCAGGAAGATACAGACTGAATAAATTATATAAAGCTGCAACTGTATAACCTCCTATCCTACCCAACACAGAGGGCTGCATTCTGCATTCACTTCCTCAAAATGAATAGTGGTGTATAGCAGCAGAAAGGAGATATTTTATGAAGACAACATGCAAAATTCAGTCCCAATAGCATCTTCTCCTATCAAAAATTAAAACAGCAAAACTAGAATTTACAGTTATGGAATTTGCCCAGCTTCATAAAGCAAAAACTAAAGAGAGCTACTGTGATGCTGCAAAGGCATTAGTAACTTCCACTTGAACATCACTTCAGTACTGCTGAGCAGGTGTGTGCCTATTGCAGTTTAGTCTGAGGATTCCTGCTGAGCCTTTGCTTTACTTTCCCTTTGAAGAGAGACTATTTACATACCTTTTAAGTGAAAACATGCTGGCTTCCATTTTGATTGTGATTGCCATCTATTGTTTCATGCAGAAAAACAGCTTTTAAGGTTGCTGATGGTCTGGTACGTCTCTTATGCTATCACCAAAATAGGCCAGAAAAATTAAAACAAGGCTGCACCTTCATGGACGTCCACAGATCCATCCAGGCAGCTGTCCACAACAGCTCCTTCAGTACTGCTCTCACAGCTCTTTTTATGTGGCAGAGGACAAACAGACCTGTCTTTTTGATCCTTCTGCATTTATCACACCACAAAAACACAAGCCTCCTGTTTACTAAAAGAATTTTCTGCTGATTCTGAACACATCCCAGCCGCACATCAATCCTCCTGTGTGGCTTGGAAGGGCAGAAGCTAGGGTCCGCTGGGGGGGATACATATGAAGGAACAAATTTAGAGTTCTGCCTCAACAGATTTCATGCAGCCACAGCACATCCCATGGGCATACAGTTAACTGTTCTGTTGTGTGTTTGAGGGGCATGGCAAACAAGGAGGGAATTCAGCACAAATATAAAGAATGAAAAGCACATGACTTTGTGGTTATGTGATGTTATAATTTGCCATAAGGTATGCTGGCAGCTGTCACTGTACTTCTTCATTAACATTAATAAGACACACTAGAATGGAAAGAGGATGATTTTACTGCCTTCCTAAAAAAAACCAATTTGAGCTTTCTAAACCCACACTTGACTTTGATGAGGTCACAAACTTGACAGTGAACTGCACTAGGAACTCATTACCATCTCTATTGCAGTAACAATTAGGGAAGCCCTAACTGATACCACGGCTCCCGATAAGCAATCCAAAACGTGCAGAAGCCAAATACACATGTACATATGGAAACAACAGTCTATGCTTCTATGGGATTTACAGCTGAAAGAGACGAAGGCAAGGAGTAGGAGCAGAAAAGTAGTAAACACAGGCAGTGAGTGGCTTGGAAGAAAGTATCTGAGTAGTTGAATTTCACTTCAATCTTATTTCACTCAAACACTTTAATTTCAAGAAAAACATTGCATACTAAAAGCAAGCATATTTCAGATGCATCAAGCATTCAGCAGCAAAGATGGCAGTTCTAGGTGTACAACAGTGGCTTCATAGATTATCTCATAAGAGTCAGCACACCTTAATATCACAAGTGGCCTATACAGAAATTACACTGAAACTGCACCAATTTAGCTAAACTGGTTTGCAAATTGACTTATTTACATCAGAGCAAATGATGCATTCTGTTAAGTGTGGGGAAAATGGTTTTGAAGCCAAACTAAGATATAGGAGTACTGGGCACTCAACCCAATTGAGCCATGGTCATACAAACTTGCTACACTTCTTTAGGTAAAACAGTTTTAGCAAACAATTTGGTTAAATCAGTGCCAATCCTGTATTCAGGGCACAAATATGATTCACTCTTTTTCCATTTAACACATTGCTTATTTGTCAGTAGTACAGCTCATATGAAAACAAAGGTATCACAACGAAACAGAGAGCACAAATGCTTGCTTCAGTTACACATATAGCAGAATTATATTTAAAATACTCAGAAGGGGGTTTACTGTGTCTAAATGCATGCATCTCTCTCACCTATTTTTAATAATCTGGATCTATATCACTATTTAGATGGGGAAGAAATTAAATTCCTAATCGTGGGTCCTCTGAATTGCACCTCCTGGCCACCTAGCTGAAAACTTATATACCACAACATCTGAGAACTTTTCAAGCAGAAATTTTGTGAAGGATTCTGTAATAGGAATATAATGGATCTGCAAATAGGATAAAAAAATCAGAGGCAGTTCTCTCTGCAGTTTTAAGTTTATAAGTCTAACCATGTTTGAATAAAGGATATTGTTCATTATATTTAACAGTGTTGAGATGAGAGTCTAGAGTTGGGGGGGAGGGTTGTTTGGTTTTTTGTTTGGTTTTTTACATTATCCATTAAAAGGGAGAAAGAAAAAAGGGTATGGATTATATATATAAGCTCATCAGAAGTGCAATTAACTGTACAGATGCAAAGACCCACGCTTATGGAATGTAGTCTTGCTGATGAATCTTTCTACAGAGGAGCAATGGATTACTTAAATTTAGAAAGTTGTCAAGTGATAAGGAAAAATAAATAGGAAAAAATAAAAAAGAAAGACAAGTGAATTAGAAAAACAGGAAATAGCCAAAAGAAAATTAGTTTGCACAGTAAATTAACAAATTTAAGAAATAAGGATGATGATGATTCATTTACTTGAATAAAAAAAGTTTTAAAAAAATCTAAATTTAGTGTAGAACTAGAACTATCTCTGACTGTGCATAGTTTTCTTTTCTCCACAATTATCAATAGGACATTCCAAAGTGAACCTCTGATGAAAGCTGTCATAAAATCATCATCCATATCAATTTTCTTATGTTTGGTTGTTCCACTTCTTCCTGCTTCTTCCAAAACATTGAAAATTTTCATGAAGTGGTCTGATTATGAGCACAGACAAAGCAGTTTATCAGGACTGTCTGACACTTCAATTTCCATCATGTATAATTCATGAAAAATGGTACCACAAATCTTCAAGCTTCATATTCAATTTTTACTGCTCTTCTTCTGCCTTTCTCAGTCTTCATCTTAATTGAATAGACACAAAATACGTCTCTTAAACTGAGGAATAAAAATGTATCCTAGAGGTCAAGCAATGTAGCACTTTATGTTATTTCAAGTCACTTGTTCTTCTGATCATTTTTGTCTCCAATTCTTCATATCAAACTAACATTAGCTAATAACACTAACAGTGTTATCTTTAAAGACTGAAAATTGATGACACTGTCCTGGTTTGAGCTAGAACAGAACCAACAATCTATTCAGTGATTTTACTTTTCAGCTAAGTCTTTTCTAAGTAACTGCACTTTCTGAAGCTAATGGCATATTATTTTCAGACAGGGTCTGCTTCTTGAAGTGATAGTGCTTGATGTTTGTAGTTACTACCAAGGACTGGCACGCAGAAAGGCTTTTGCTTATACTTGCTCCTATGGAAAACAAGGTCACTGCCAAATCTTGAGGTACCACATTCCAGTGTCATAAGTGAAAGGGTCATAAGTAAACAGGTTGCACTTGCAGGGAGGAGTAGACAGGACGGGTGACCAGATCAAAAAAGTATTCCACTCCACGTACATCATACTCAGTACAAAGTTGAGGAATCACGGGGGTCGAGCTTTCTTCCTCTGTGACTGGCATTCGAGGAGGACTCTGTTCATTCTTCTGCCTTCAATCCCAATCTGTGAGTTCCTAAATCCAGTTCTTGAATCCAGTTCCCATCTGCTGCCAAGTCCAGTTTGAACTCTGAAGTCAGTTAGATAGTGGTTTTGTATATATTTGTATATATTTCATTATTTTCTTATTATTATCTTTTATTGTTATTGTTTCATTAAAGCTTTTTTAGGGTTGTTTTCCAACCCACAACTGTCTGTCTTTTATTCCCTTTCTGTTCCCTTTTCGGAAGGGAGAGGGGTTAATAGAGAGCATCTCTCATTCATCTAGTGAAGCTCAGCCCCAACCTATGACACACAGTTAAGGAAAATTATTCCACTTTTTTGTGGTATAAATCCATAGCAGAAACAGTCCACTGAAATTACACTTCAAAATAATGTAGGACTCCTACAGCCAAGCAAAGGATTTTCAGTTTTAGATTCCTTAGAAGCATGACTTCTTTAACCAGTATCAGAAGAAGAGAGGCACGGTAAGTGAATAATGAAGCAAACATCATTGCTATGAGAATAAAAATGCATTATAAAAAATAAACACTACACATCACAAGAGCATTTTTATGGCCATAATATAAATATACCACAAAAAAAAAATATTCTACTATGAAGCTTTGGATAGCTTTTAAGACATTAAAAATCAGGAATTAATAGACATTGAGACTTTTTCCCTTCCCTCTGCCAATACTTTATTCTAAATAGCTGAAGAATTCCCAAGGACTGTGATAAATACAAATATTTTCACCCTACAAAATTGCTAACATTATTTTTCTTCCCTAGGCAACAGAATGAAACAAATCCAGAAGCAACTACAACCAACACAATCTACATTTCAGTGCAACACTGGTCCCTATTTTCCTGAGCCTTACTTACTTTGTGGCCTTCAAACACAAAAAAACTCCCCAGCAGGCCTTTTCTTTTCTCTCCACTGACCTTTCTTTTTATTTAATTGCCATTTACAAATGTATCATTTTTCTTCAGCATCTCCTGATTAGATTTTTCCTTTAATATCCTCTCTCATCAAGGTCTTAATGTATTTTTTTTCAGGTTGTTTTCCTATTTATAGGAGCACTCAAATCCTGTAGCACACTTACCTTAGCAATATGACAATGCTCAGTTTGACCAGGATCCCTTGTACACTCCAGAAAAGCCTTTTCTGAATCACAGATTGCAAAACTAATAAAGGAAGCACAGTGTCCTTCTTTTAAAAACAAATATCCTTGCTTCAAAGGAACAGTACTATGAACTCCAATCTTTACAAAAAGTAAGGTGAGTTTTAAGCTTTGTAAGTCTTGAAAATATTTTAAGACATTAGGGTTTTCACTCTAATAAATATCACAGCAGTGAAGGAGGACCTTCTTAACAGCGAGTGCTAAGCTCAGTTTAAAAAGCACTGGAGCTCGTTATCATGGCTACCAGCTCACAGCTTTTTCAGGGCCAAACTAGTCACCCATGCCAACAATGTGCATTTACCACTAGGAACACATGGAACTGTTTTTTCATGTTAAATTCATGTAACGGAAGATTTGTTTTTTAAAGTTACATGATGAACGTGAAACATGATCTGTCCTACAGTCCTGGTTCAGGACCAGCTTTGCCAAATTCAGAATCTTGCACAACGTCACAGAATGCATAAGTGGTAGACTTATAAAGCTATGATTCCATAAATTTTCCCTTTCAAAACACTTTACAGTTGGTTTGTTGCTTGGGAATGTGCATTCAACCCTAAATAGAATCTTGTATTTCTTTTCAAGATCAGGCTTTATACGGTGTAAAAAATCATGTTGAAATCCAGCCCTGCCTTATGCAGCAATTAAGAATACACCAGAGATTCATTTTATGAAACTCAAAAGCCAAAAAGGCAGCTTTCTCCTGTCAAGGCTATAGGCAACGCTCATGTCAGGTAGAAAAGAAACTGAGTTCACTTTTTTATTCTTTTTTTTGTTCCAAAGCAATTAACTGAAAGAACTTGCTGTTTTCACTTGCCTGTCCACAATCACAGCAGAATTAACATTTGTCAACTGCCATCTTTTGGAATTAATTCAGCCAGCATCATCATGTGCTTCAAGCACATCAAATCTTAGCCACATATAGCTAGATAGTTTGGGTTTGATTTTTTTATTCCAGCACAGAAACACAGCAATTAAACTATTAATGAATTTCCTGCAGTAATTCAGTATGATATGTAAAAGTAATGCAATGCTGAACTGGGAGTGGGTGTTTGAGGGCGAAAAGGGAAAAATCAAACTAACATTGTTGGTGCCCCCAGGCATCTGTAAAGGCAGATCTTCAAAACACTTCAATAATTTTGATAGCAAAGCTTTTTCTCTCCACAGCTTCCCCTGAACAATTGAGGTTTCTGATCAAGTTAGCAAAATGTTTGGCTTTGTTTCACAATAAACTGTCAAACACCTTGCTCATGAAAATGCACGTGCCTATATAGGAAGAATTCACTCATCTCTATAGGGAGGACTTACATCTAAAGTTCTTGAGAAGCAGGACACAAAGACACAAATTCTAATTTTAGAATTAAGGAACAGTTATTACTTATTCCTTTGGAAAAATTTCCTACCAAAATCTAAAGTAAATCAGTGACAACACTACTGTGTGCTTAGCCAATACTGATCATCTATATAGTTCAGCACACCCAATTAGCATATTAAAAAGCAACAAAAAATAGCAACTAACCATTAACTTTCACTAACCAATGTATATGGTTCTGAAATACAAAACCAAGTGCTACATAAGTATTGCTCACACTGGACATTTCCTTGGGATCTTGCCCATTTTTCGTTTGTTGTTTGGGTTTTTTTTTCCAAAGTCTGATAAAATATATCCCCTAGAAGTACAGACTGCCAGCTCAACCATCCCCTCCATATCTAAGCTAAGGCTCACCATCCAGCTACATTTCAAATGCAGGTACAGAATACAATCAAGAATCAACATGGGATCACTGAAAATATTTAAAGTCTTTCTAATATAATGCAGATTGAATTGGTAGCAGAGTCAACTGTAAAGATTGACTAAGATTAAGACTCTCTACTCTGTTGTGCCAGAATTTAACTGCACAGAACAAAGGCCAAATGTCTTTGCAAACATTCAGCAATATGTGATAAAGACTGAGAATTTTACAATGTTTCAGTTGTACCAAATTCTACAAACCTTTTATTTCAAAAATGCTACTGGTAAGTTTTGGAGGGAAACTTTGACAAACTGTATCTGTGCCAAACCACACCTTAATTCAATCTCCTTGTGTTCCTGTCCACAAAGTAACTTTTACTGATGTGACTGAAATCTTCTCCCATATAGAGTCTGCCTCAGACAGTTCACAAAATGGACAATGTTTCCTTCCTGATTCAGTTTTCTTTTTTTCCATACTGTTCAGGTGTGGGATATATGCTTCCTACTCTGAATACACTCTTCCAACTCTGCTCTGCAAACAAAATTATCGACTTACTATGAGGATTTGCTCTTATACTCAATACTGCATATATCCAAATGACTACACAGTCACAGTTTAACACTCACTATAGACCCACTGAATTAAAAAAAAAAGAAAAAAATAACAAAGGACCATAAGACAATTATGCCTGCTTAAATCTTTGGGCACAGAAACCAGCAAACCATCCCCAACTACTTTGGCAGAGTTATGCTTCCTGATGCAACAAGTGTAAATTAAGTGCTTTCTTGAGAAAAGATGTCCTAAGTTGTCAAGTTGTCAGGACTTTGAAGTGAAAAGCAACCTTACCATGTTTTGGGGTTTTTTTGCTTTTTTTTTCTTTAAAAAAAAGAAAGAAAGAAAGAAAAAGACATCAATCCCTCACCCAAAAGCCAGGTGGCTATTTATAAAAAAGTTAGATAAAAGGATAGAGATTTTGGAAAAAACTACATCTCTACAGCACTGTGAAAACAAGAGGCCCACTTAGACTGAGAGATCCAGAACTTTCAGTGAGAAAAAGCTGTAATTCAGAACCTTCTGACAGCAACAAATCTGCACTCAAAGGAGACTTCATAATAAGTCAAGGGCCGGAGAAAGTTTAATTGGCACTGAGAGTCACCCATAAGAGATACAGTCACAGAAAGCAAGATTTCTTAAGTTACATAACTGCTTCAGGTTTTTCCCATCTTTAATGAGATAAAAATTTATAAAGAATGGAACACTACTTCTATCATCAAACTCAATTAACAAAATATCATAAGTCAATATAGTGACATGTTTATCCAGTAAAATAGCTCTAGCATAGCCTAATAAAACGAGACATTCAGACAGTCCACAAAACTCTGCTTGAAGTTATAGCTGGGAGTTGAACCAAACAAGTAAAAGCAAGAACACTGAATTGAGTCAAGAGATCAGGGATGCAGCCTTCTTCATTACAATCTTCAAGGACAAATGAAGAAAAAATTCTTCTTGACTATCATAATTAAAGATTAGGAGCAACAATATGTGTATTTTTTTTTAGAAATGTGTATGTTTGCATGTGCATACACATACATAGATATACACAAAACCAAAAATATTTGCATTATGGGTAAAAACCCCATATATAAAAATATGTAAGTTTGAAAGCACCAGGACCACAAATGTTCTTCTCCCTTGTCTCCCTCACGTTCCAGCCCTGTCTCTGCAGTGCACACAATTGTCACACTGGACTTCTTCTGAACTTCAGTAAAAATTTTGGGTCGTGCATTTTCCCTTAGTTTCCACTATTGTCAAGACCTTCCCAACCAGAGACAAGGCTTGGGTTTTTGGAGGCAGTGTTTTACTCATAGTACAGTTAGGAAACTTAACAATTACCTTGTTATATTAAAATTGCCTTGCCAGTAAACAAACAAAGTAAGATTTGAAAATGTGTTCATTATAATTACTAATACACACTGACTGATCTATATTTTCAAGGAGTACACAAACAGTATCAGTACAAGGCAGGAGTTTAATAATTCCTGTTATGCTATTTCAGAAAGTTAGCTATTGATATTTGAACAAAAAGCATTTCAAAGAGGATTGCCTTCATCTTGTTAATATGCCAGGATTGGAAGTACAAGGTGGGTTGTTCTAATGA
Organism: Galbula dea; assembly: GCA_013399015.1. NCBI lineage: Eukaryota > Metazoa > Chordata > Aves > Piciformes > Galbulidae > Galbula > Galbula dea. The sequence continues at coordinate 245,586 of VWZX01001567.1, forward strand.
AATACAAACCCAAGGTGAACTACATCTGCACTTCTCTAGAGACTAATGGGTATATTTCTGCTACCTTATAATGAATTTGAATGTATTTACATTGTTGAGAATACAAAATAATTGAAATTCTGCTGGGTTTTCATTTAAAGAAGTGATGCACACCATCACACTCTTAAAGAAAAGCTGCTAAGATGGCTACTAAAGGTAGTATTAAGAGTAGAGTGGTATTTATAGCTATCATTGTACTTCAAACCATAGCAGAACACTGGAAAGGGCATTGATTCAGAAATATTAGAATAGCCAGTCACTGTTTCAGTGACAGTGTAACTATCTGAATGCAACACAATGGGGCTGAAAAGTGAGGAAACAGATAACTAAAAAGAAAGTTTGAGAGCCTCCAGAGATAGTTGTGGGAAACACTTGAAGCTTTTACAGCTCCTAGATTGAGTTGAAGACAAGCTGCAAGATTGTACCTACCTACAGTTGCTTTTTCCAAAATATGACAAAGCTAGTCATTAAGGAACTGGCAACTGCAACAAGAAGTAGAAAAACCTGCAGTTTAAAGAAAACTAACATCTCCCATCCTTAAAGCAATGAACATCACTCAAAAAACTACACACGCAACGCAAAATGCCTTGGCCATTGTTAAGGTTTGGCTGGTTATATTGCAATAAACCAAAATAATGAAAACACATTTTTTGCTTCATTCCATAATGGCTCATTTTTCACCAAGATGTAATTTTCACTTTTATCAAATATTTTCTCCTTTTAAATTCACCCAGATCATTTGTTCTGCTATCAAGGCACAAACTTAAAGCACACAATGACTAACCAAGGAGACCCTGTAGCCGCAATGCATCAAACCAATTTTGTCGACCATTTACGGGTCACTGCAACATCAGCTTCTCATGCCTGATTTGGAGACAAATGACAAACACGACCGTTTCTTTCTTCAAGCTGTACAGGTATATCATCTAGCCAAGTAGGAAAACAACTCCAGCCTGCCATCAAAAGTCTCAATCCTCAAATTTGAAACTGTATTAAAATGGCCTTGTGTATAGCCAGTAATAAGATTTACTGGCTAAAGGATGAAGATGCCTAAAGTGTTGAAATCAATTTGCTTAACATAAAGTACCATTGGATAATGAACAGACACCCCAATACCTCCTACCCTATTCGATTTCTACCCCAAAAACAATCTGTTGATGTCATTTTTATATGCCATCTATTATATACACTTTATATTTAAAATCATGAAAATATGAAACATCAAAATTATTAAGTAAAAGACCTTAATTTTCTCTGGTGGGGAAACAAAGGTTGGAAGATCAGAACTTACTTATTTAGAATAGAAAAGACTATTTCAGTTGGAGGGGACCTACAATGATCGCCTAGCCCGACTGCCTGACCACTTCAGGGCTGATCAAAAGTTAAGGCGTGTTATTAAGGGCATTATCCAAATGTCTCCTAAACATTGACAGGCTTGGGGCAACAACCACCTCCAGAAAGCCTGTTCCAGTGTTTCAACACCCTCTTGGTAAAGAAACATTTCCTAATGCCCAGTCTAAACCTTCTCTTGATGCAGCTTTGAACCATGCCGATGTGTCCTGTCAACATCAAATACCAAGAAGAAACCAGCATCTCCCTCTCCACTTCCCCTCCTCAAGAAACTCTAGAGGGCCCAAACTCAGTTCCCAGTGAGTTTTTTATCATTTGCTTAAATAATTTCCCAGACTAATGCAAGAACGTTCAAGATGAAATCCAAATGTGCTTATACATTAATTATATCTTAAAATTCAAGTAGAAAACTGAAGGTAGATATCAGACCTAGAATTTAAAATGCAAGAAATCTCCTTTCCCCAGTGTGATCAGGAAGCAGGAAGATAAATAAGGTTCTAATCCAAACTGCATCTGAATTAAACTTAGAATACTACAAAATTCCTGTCAGGGACAAAGCCAACAAACTGCATAGCATTTGAGAGGATATAAAAAAACCCAAAAATCTAACTTCTTTCTTTCAACTCCTAACAATCATTATCCAGTGAAAATTAATATAGTCCTGAAACCAATTACTACAAATAACAGTTATTCATAAGGGTAGAGGATTACCAAGTGTGAATGAAGAAGATAAAAGACATGTCACTTGAAAAGTAAAGATTTTTTTTTAATATCTATGTAAAAACAAAGACTAGTAAAGGCATCTCTAGAAGTTAAAGACAGCTTATACCCACACAATTGCACACTTTAAAAATATTGCTTACTTTGTCCTGTAATAATTTTTAGCACTACTTTAAAAAATATTAAAATTCTGTTATTGCACAGGCTTTATATAAAATACTAATTACTACATATTCAATTACCATCAATCTTATAGTAGACATCATATGAAAGCCTAATATACTTTATGAAGGTTTATGATCGGAGAAATTGAGTAGGTGAACAGAAATATGATCAGAAGACATAAGTCTTCCCCCTATTTAGGAGCACCTGTCAGCAGGATGCCACTGGGGATAGTTAAGCACTTTCACTCAGTGCCGTAGCAGGTACCAGCATAGTCCTCTTGCACAATCATCAGGAACTGTGCTCCTCATTCTTGCAACAACATTTACGCTGCATTTCACAGCACTGCTCTGCAGCCTCTTTTTTACTCTACTAAACTTCATCTTCTCCAGTGTAATTCACTGAAAAAGCCATTAAGTGCATTTCAGCGTTTGATTTCTGTTGCCCTAAAATCCCATGTGCTATCAAACCCCTAGTATTGGAGTAGCTTTGTGCTTTTATCAAAGCAAGTGTTTTAGTGTGGTGGAAGTCAACCCTAAAGAAGAATTTATTTCTCTTAGGATAAGGATTAAACAGTTAAAAAGAAAATAACTAGATATAATGCTAGTACTTGCCAAATTCTCAAAACCAAACCCACAAACTTCAGGGGATACTTCCCCGTTTTCAAAGGCTAAGCACAGTAAAAATATGTAATTTTGTACACTGTGCAGAAATTAAAATGTAAACATCTAAGAAACTATACTTGTTTCAGAAATAAGGCTAGATGATAGTGTGCTATATTTAATAAACTTCACCACATTACTCAGCACCAGGGTAAAAGATTGTTCTCTGTTTACATTTTGCAGCAGCATATCAAAGACCCAATATCTAAGGTTCATCTAGAAACATTAAGAAACTACAAAAGGCTGTCTGTAATAAGAAAGGACTGAATTGTTACATCACTGTAAGAATTAACTTATTGGTAAAAAGCCCAACACCACAGCAACATCTCGCAATTTTCAGCTTAAAGGTGAAGGATGCAGGAAATACTACATGGTTATCATTTATAATTGGATAATTTGGTTTTTAAGCTTCAAGTCACCACTTCAGTCAAAAATTCTGTAAAACAAATCACAAGAAATTGTATTTCATGGGATTAGATGGCATTCTATTTTTAACTCTACAGATTAACTGATGGAAGTGAAGTTTTTCTTTCAAAAGTGCTTTAGTCATCATGAAGTACCAACAAAGATGTTCATTAAACACATCTGTAGAACTAAAAATAGGAAAAAAATGTGATTTCATGTTCATTCTCTACAGCTACTTCTGTAGCCCTCTCAGACAAAATTCCCATTTAATTACATCAAAATATGCACCTGTATTGTCAGGATAGGGAAGAAAAAATGTACCAAGTCATCACTACAACTTGAAATCATTATATCATATTGATAAATCTCACCAATGCTAAGTTCATACCAGTATGTCTGTACACATTTCCACAACTGTATGTTGCATTCACCACTTTAAATTATTTCCAATGTGTGAAGTATCCTCGTATTTCAGCCCTTGCACCAGGAGAAGGGCTCTTTGGAAACAACAGCACAAGAGTAGATGCAACTCCCATGTTTTCTCTCCACATAAAATGCTTGAATACCCATGCTAAGCACTGCTTTAAAAAAAGATTTTTATTTCTGTGCAATTACTAATTTATACTGGAAAGGGTGTGTGATTGTGAAAGAATGAGTCTGTGTAAAGGAACTGTATCACTCTAAGAAATAAACTGAGCAGAATGATAACCAGTAGTTTGGTATTCCAGATATTTTTATATCTGTATTTTATTTGCCTAACTACTTTACCCACAGTAGAAAAAAAAACAAAAAAAGAAAAAAGAAAACACACCTGCAGAAATGCCCACAAGTTTCTACACCGAATCAATAAGCTTATGTAAATCACTTTGCCAGAAGTGAGGTCAAAAGAATAGTTTAGTAAAGAGAATTAAAAAGGAACATACTATGCCCATTGGGTGCTAAATATAAACAGCATAAACTTTTTCTTTACAGTTGTCGTTGAAGGAAACTGTTTCCCCAAGATGAGCCAAGAGTCTGAAGCACAGGGTGAGCAAGAGTAGTCTCTGGAGAAATTAAGAGTGCTGAAACCGCACTTGATAATGAGAAGAACTTGCTTCTTCTATCTTAAAACTACTGGATAGCACTTCATAAGAGATTACTAAAAGAGCAAACATCTACACACAGGGATGCCTTTCCTCTTCTGTGATCCTTCTACCTCAATTGCAAGGTAGTTTCATAGGAAGAGAACAGTCACTTTCTGCCAAAGAACACTGACGAAGAAAAGGACAAGCAAGCTGTGCTACAAATCTCCCTTAAAATTAAATGTCCTATAGAGAAGGAAACTAATCAAGGATTTGGAATTAGTCTGAGTTCTAAACTTCTTCAATTGTGACTCAACACAAAGTCACCAAAACAAGCAGAAGTGTTGACTTCTTCACAGGGTACTGATTGATACATTTACCTTGGACTAAGTAACATGAACTTTAAGAATATGGGGACCTTGAAAATACCAGTTTTCTTATATCACTTTTTTCGTATCCTGACAATGACACAGTAATGTGATACCTCATCTGATGGTAGCATTAAAACCTCATAATGTTCACCAGAAGTTGTGAGCTATTCTTCCCATCACCATCTTAATCAGTTTGAAGTTAGGCAAGTTCTCATCCCCAAAGTAAATAATTTAAGAGTTTTACCACCACAACCAAACATGACAGATAGCACATTGCATATTAACCACATAAAGGAAAGGAAAGTGGTCTGCCAGATTTCCCAGCCAAAAACACTTCTCACACCGTTATTATCTTGGGCTGTATATAGAATCATTTGGGTTGGAAGGGACCTCCAGAGGTCATCTAGTCCAAACCCCCTGTAGTGAGCAGGGACATCCCCAACTAGATCAGGTTGCTCAGAACCTTGTCTAGCCTCACCTTGAATGCCTCCAGGGACGGGGCCTCAACCAAATGCTATGTTACGTTAAGCTAATTTCCACTTCCAGTAAGACCAAAGCAAATTCAGCCTCAATCCATTAACTGAATTGTTTGAGAGTCTTTAAGACAAATTTGGCTATATGCATGTGCACAGACATAACAGCATCTATTTCTGAAATGATAGGAAAGATCATCTCTCTGGCATTTATGTCAGAGCCGTGACAGAATGCTTTTCCCAGATGAATAAGTGACAGCGAGAAGGCTGTTTTCAATGGGAAGAGGAAGCCAAGAGCTGGCTAGTTTCCATGGAAACACTAGCAGCATCAGGCAGAACAGCTGTAGAGGAAAAGGCAGAAGTTCGGGAAGCAGAAATCTTGCTGATTTTACCTCACTGATATGTCAATACCACCAGAAACCATCTACATTTAAGGTAGATCAAGCTAGTTTACACTGTAAATCGTGTATAGATCGTGTATAAAACTACAATTTCCAATTAAGACTTTTAAAAGCATGCTAGAAGTAAATTAACAAAAATTACTTACAATGCAATTTAGTCAATCCATGTACACATGAAGCTAGAGAATGTGTGAGTACCTGCAATAGTGATGCATTATGATTTTTGTCATTAGTAACAAACCTTGCTGTTTCTTCACAAATGACAGTTCCCACAGGCTACATGCTTCAAGCAGAGTGACTGGTTTTGACCCATTTAATCTAATGGACTCTTTTGCCACTTAAAAAGAAATTCAGGATTCTAGTTACCAACATGGCCAAAGGAATAGACTCTTTGCAGTTTCTTTATCAACCTTTACTATTTTTTTGTATCATTTTCAGATAGAAGATGTCTGCATAACTCAAAAACTATTAAACGGTAAAATCAAAGTATACTTTCTTTTCTTTCTGAATAAAAGATAGACTGAAGATTTCCACTTACAAATTAAAGGGCCTTTTTATTTGATCAGAAAGCAAATAAACTTTGCTATTCAGTATTAATCTAAGAGCATATATCCCAAGATTAACATTATCTTCACCACTCCATTTAAAACCTCTCAGATTACCTCATAAACTTTGCTTCCACCAAAAACAAGAACTGTCTTACATCACAAACAACTAAAGCCCTAAGAATATAACGTATTCTAGTCACTCACCGTAGTACATGACAGGTATCTAGGTACCTGGAGAAAACACAAGCAAGCCATCAAATAAATACATAAGTTGTCTTTGATAAGAATGCTCTCCAATATGACTTCTGTAGAATTAGCTTTTTGAGGGGAGCTATAAAAACATGTTTTCTCCCTCTCCCATCTCACTCATTTCAGCTGATTTCCCACAATCAACCCACCAAATGTTCAAAGCTGTTGTAGATGTTATGGTACACTGATAGGAGTCTCTGACAACACAGCTTCACATAAAGCAGTAGATGGGAACTTCCTATTTCCAGACAGTAATACTGTGCTCACTGCTCAAGTTCAGCTCCTCAATTCAAGATGAAGCAGCATAAGATCAGTATCTTTAACACTTGCAAGGCTAAGTATCCTGATGCCTTAGAATGCAAGGCTTTTGTGGTTTTATTTGCACTTCAGAGAATACTTACTTGTAGCAAACTTGACAAACACTTGCTAATTAGTTTTTATCCTTCACTTGTAAACCAAGCAATTATGATCTTTCCTATAGATAAAGGGCATAGAGCAAAGGTGTTGTGTAAATTGCCTTCAGCTGCTGAAAACAAGTGCTGCAAGCAGCACCTGCTCAAGTGTCCTGGGACAGACTTCTGCACTGATGAGCTACTCAACTTCACAGGCACTGTCCCCTTACCCATGAACAGATTTACAGCTTTCTCAGGAAGCAAAGGATATATAGTTACAAACTTTGTGAATTCCAGGGCCGTTCTTGATTTCCTGCAATAAGTATATGAGTAATCCATAATCTTTAGGAAGAATCAATGACAAATGCTAATTACTTCTTTAGCAGCATCATGTTTCAACTGTTATTCAAAAGTAAAAGGCCTTAAAAGCTTAATTAAGGTGAAATATGATATCTGAAACTAGCACTGACTTTCTAGATCCTTCTGGGCATATACATACACTCTTAAATTCCGTGCTTAATTATGCCTCTTGAACTTTCTTATAAATTATTCAGACATATCTTTGCACTTTACTAAAGCATATTGCACACTTTGCACTTATAAGCGACCAAAGGATATCAAAATAATTTACAGGTATTAACTAGCAAACTCAGAACGCATGTTTGATTCAGATAACAATCGGGTAAGTGTTTCTTTCAAAGACGCTTAAACCAATGCACAGAAAGATTTAGTTGCCTGGCACTTCCCCTCCTGAGACACTACCTTACACTAGTAGCTTTCCACTTCTACATACTAGCGTTCCACCAAATAGCAGTTTGTAAATGATTGAGTGAAAGGAGTACCAATTTATTTTCAAAGTCTATCAAGTCCAAAATGATAAAATGTAAACAAAAATAATAGTCATACATAACTCCTGAACTTGAGAAACAAGTGTTGCAGGTTTCAAAGCAATTGTATGCACATGACTTACATTTTACATTTACAAAAAACATGCTCAGAAGATATCTCTGTCTGAATATCAAACTGCATAAACTAAAAGTAAAAATTTTTCTTTGAACCTCAAATAAAGTAAACCTTCTTGTCAACAAACTTGTTCTACTATTTATATAACATCAGTAGATGGTCTTGCTAGAATAATCTTGTGCATGCACTATCCCCCAATAGGTTACCATGGCAACTTATATTTGAATTTCTATAAATTTCTATTTTTAGAGATCACAGTTTAGAATAAAGACAATCACAAATATTAAGTACCACTTCATTAATAGAAAATATCCTATTTTTGGCATCATCATACTTCCCAGAAAAGACATTGCTGAAGCTGAATCAGGCAGTAATGCTAAAAAAAAATTATTACCACAGTTATTAAGAAAGTTTACCATTAGGCAGCCTCACCATAGTCTAAGCGGTGTATGAGTCAGTAGCTAACACTGTGAGGCAAAATTGATCTTCACAGAGTTTTGTCTTGATTTCAGTAAAGCCAGGATTTCACTCAAAGGTTTTAAGAATTAGTCATCATTTCAGCTGACACAAAATGAAAGAGTATTTGCCAGAATAATCAGAAAACAATGTCTTTGTTTCAGATGTGGGAAAACGTTGAATTGACAGGAGAGTCTCAGTTCCAAACTAAGGTTACCATAACCTTAAAATACTGTGTTCAAGAGTGCTTACTAAGTGCATGTAGTCATTAAACACAAATTTACTTAGTGCTTTAAAACTTGCCAGCAATTCTAAAAGTTGTCTCTTTACCTAAAAGATCAAGGTTCAGAGTAGCAGACTTGAAAAAAATTAAAACACTGATTTAGACAGTGTTGTTGCAGTTCTCACATTGCCTTATTCTGGCTGCTGGAGGTGAAATCAGATTATAACATTTACAACCAGTTTTTAAGTTACAAAAAGATAAATACCTTATCTTCTAAGAGATGAATATTGCTGTGTTGCAATTTTCTATTCTAGTCTTAATTATGACATTTACTTTGGAAATTCAAAATATCTTTACCTGAGACGTTGATGGTTCAGGATGGTCTAGTATAGATGGAAAACTTGGAAAGCAAGTGCCTACAGGTTCTGTCAAAGCATGGCCCAAAGTGGGCTGAAAACCCAAGTTATAGCTACAACTTCAGGGCACAATCACCATGCCTACCTTTCTGTTTCTCCTAGTATCTTCCATTTAACATTTACTCCGTACTTCCCAGTTCTCCAGCAAGGTTAGTGGAAAAATTCCCTGTCATAAAAGCTGCAGATTCAATGCTGTCAGCAACTTTCCACAAAAGAGTAGGTAAAAGACAACCTGCAGCGCAATCATCGTGTGCACTACTGTTTTGTCAGGTAACTGACAGCCAAATTTTCTTTAGGCTTCAGACAGCTAAGATGCGATCAACATGTCATTGATGAGCAAAGATAAACACTTCTGGTAGTTTTTCTTCAGAACTGATTCTTTATTTAAAACATATTTCAAGTATCAGCTGGAGCCAGCTGTCAAGGGCAAATGTATTAGTGGGCAACTTTCAAAAACATAAACACTGCTGTCACTCAGCAAGCAACAGTAACAACTATGAGGACTTTTACTTCCTGTTTAACTTACCTCACTAAGCTCATAGGAGTTGCTAACTTGCCATAGGGTGCAACTGAGGAATGCACTTAACCACATGCTCATGGTCACATCTACGAGTCTGCCAGTGAAATCAGTGGAACTGATCACTTTCAGCAGGATGGGGCTTAGCTCTGAATACTTCACGGGTATCGCGGTAAATATGTTGCAAAACACTTATTACCATTTTAAAATCAAACACTTATAATTACAAGTTCTTTCTCTTGTATTGCAGGGAGGATTTGCTGGTGGTTACTTTTTATGTTAAATTTGAGGCAGCACTGTATATTTCTCTTCAAGGAATTTCAACCATTTGATTGCTCCAAAGCCCTGAGTTAGAAAGCAAACCCACATCACCACTGACAACAGCAACTAAAAGATCAAACTAAAATCCAAACCATCAAAGTAGAAAGCAGTCAGCATCAAAATCTAAAATCCCTATCTATATAACAGTAATTTAGTACAATCATTTACTGGCTGGTACCTATACCCTTGGTCACTGAGCCAGTGAGGGTCACCCTGAGAAATCAATGAAGGAAGAGCCAGGGTGACCCTCTGTCACACTGACTTTGTTGAACTCAGATCACCTCCCAGTGCAGACAGAGTGAAGCTGGGCAAGGGCTGAGGTCACTTTCCTGCATCACTGCCACCACCTCACCCCAAACTCAAGATCCCCAACACCTGGGCGAGAGATGATGGCCTCCAGTAGAGGAAGCTGCACCAGCCCCCAAAACACCTCCATGCAGGTGCCGAGAAATGATGAGGGCACCTTGAGTCTGTTCCTGCCCACGCACACACACAAATGGGTCCCCCAACGACTGCACCTCCAGTCCCTCAACCAGGCCAAGGGGGTAAAGTGTGGCTCCCTTACAGGCTCCTCGGGGCACAACTCCCACCTCATCCCACATACAATCCCACGGATGGATGCTCCCACACTAGGAACACCTTCGCTGCCTGACACTGCCGCAGACGGAGAGGAGACAAGCCTCACTGCCCCCTGGGGGCCCGACATCAGCCCCATACAGCAGCCCACCAAAGCATCGCCCTCCACATGCCCACCCCAGCCGAGGCAAGCCTCCCCTCCATGCCCCACGCGCCTGACTTTCAGCACAGGGGCTGGTGGCGCACACACCCCGGGCAGCCCCTTGGCCTCCCCAGCCGCCCCGGGCGGGAGCGCCGTCCGTCGGCGCTTACCCTGGCAGCCCGCGAGGAGTAGGGATCCTCGAAGAGCGCCCAGACGCGGGGCTGCAGCCGCCGCCAGCGCCCGCCCTTGCCCTCGGCAGTCGCCCCCACGTCCTCGATGCCCAGCCTCTTGGCAGCCAGGTCGTCGTCGTCGCCGTCGGGAGGAGGCTCGCCCGTCAGCAGGTCGGGAGCCTCGAAGATGTCGAGGGCCTCCTCGGCGTCGCGGTGCTGGCGGTAGGTCATCCAGCAACAGGGCTCCACGTCGGTCTCGTCGATGCCCCAGAAAGCCAGCTCCTCCTCGAAGAGCGGCCCGCAGACGTCGGCGGGACAGTGCAGCTTGCCGGTGCGGTAGTAGTTGAGCACATAGGCGAAGACCCCCGGGTGCCGATCGAAGAAAAACTCGCAGGCGCTGCCGTTGGCCCGGGGGCTGCAGCCGCTGCCGGGCTCCGGGCAGCCGCCCGCCGGCGGCGGGGGCGGCGGGTTCGGGGGCAGCGGCGGCTCCTCGCCGCCCGGGGACTCGCTCTGAGACTCGCAGGCGAGCAGGGCCAGGCGCGTCCCCGGCAGGGTCTTCAGGGTGCTGCGGTAGGTCTCGTGCCGCGTGCCCCCCACGTTGAGGATCACCCTCTCGTTGTCCTCGAGCTTCCCCATCGCTCCGGGTCGGACATGACTGGGGAGGGCGCGGGAGACGGCAACGGAGATGGGGAGGGAGGGGATTGGTGGCTGGGCGGGGGGACAGGAGGTCGCAGGCAGGGGCCGCGGGGGACGAGCTTCCGCCTTAAACACAAACAGAAAGAATACATCGAGGAGAAGCCCACCAAGCGTAATCGCCTGCCCCAGCTCCCTCCACTCCCCCGATCTCCCGCCACCCCGCACCTTCGGGAGGGTCTCCTCGGCCCACCCTGCCCCGGCCACGCGCCACCCACCGCCGGGCAGCTGCGCCGCGCTCCTCCCGCGAAGGGCTATCCCGCCTGCCCGCCCCGGGCAAAGCTGTGGGCTCTCTCCCCGCTTCCCCTGAAAGCAGGCTACCGAAATGGCACTGCTGTTTCTCCCGCGTACGGATCCGCCACCGTCCCCACCCTTTTCTCCCTCGCGGGGCTGTGTGAACCGAGCTGATGGAATAGAAAGTGTGCGGTTAATTATTTAATGGACATCTATCTTTTATTATCCTAAAAGCTTAAGGAAGGGTGGGGGGGAAGGAAGGGTTGGGGTTTGTCTTTCTCTCTCTCTTCCTTCCCCTCCAATCTCCTCTATTTTGGGAATGAGAGATTGCATTTTGGGAAGAAACACCAAGCCCCTAGTAAGCCCAGGCACCAGGCACACCCGTGGGAAAGCTGTCTGTGTGGAGCTTGGCTCGCTGCTTTCTCAGACAGATGATGAAGACGAGCGCGCATGGCGGGGAACAGCTTGTGGACCACCGCCGGGCTGCAGCGTGTTTCTCCTCGATACCCCCTGCCAGCCCCTGTCCCTCCCCGCCGATACCTTTACCAGAGGAAAGCGCAGCTCCTCTCCTCAGGCGGGCTCCGGCTGTGCGTGGCGGCGGACACCGATTCCCAGCCTCTCTCCGTGCCTCTCTGCCAGGCGAAAACTACTTGTTGGGTTTGATTTTTTTGTTGTTGTTGGTTTTTTGTTGTGTGTTTTGTTTGGTGTTTCTTCCGCATTCAGGTAGCTGTTCTACCTCCCTCCATGCTCAAGTCCGAAAGGCGTAAAAGCAGCCCCCGCCGCCCGGTCGAAGATCCCGCTCCCGTCATCTCACAGGGGCGATGTCACCTTCCCACACCGGAACGGCGACCGAGCACCGCAGGCGGAGAGCGGAGCCATGGGCGGCTGGTCGGGGCGTCTCGGGGAGCGGTGCTGCCGTAATCCCAGCGCCTCCTCGGGAAGACGAACCCAAAGGTGAAAATGCACCTCATTTGTGCCTGAAGCTCCTCCCCAGGGCGGGGACAGGACAACCGTCCCTCCGTACCCCGCCAGCCCCCCACTCTCAGCCCTATGGGACGGAGGGATGCGATAGCAAAAACAAATACCACATCTCTCCGAAAAAGGCAGTACCACCTACGCTCCTGCTACATGTACATTTGGTTCACTTAAGGAAAACACTCGGGAAAGGATCGGGGCTGAGAATAGCTATTTTTCGGAGGAATGAAGGAAAAGCAGCGCCTAGCTACAGGTGACAGAGAGGAGCTGCTCAGCCTTCAGGAGAGGGTCCTTCCCCTGGGAGGTCGGTGGCTGCAGCGCCTGGATAACCCTGAATCCACAGCCTTGGTGTGCGGGACGGATAACCCTGAATCCACAGCCTTGGTGTGCGGGACGGGGGATGCGCATAGTGCTGGCAGACCGCGACGGCGAGGAGCGTCCCGGATCCCGGAGGGCCCCCGGCGCAGGCTAGCAGCTGGTGTAGCCCGGGCTTCTGGGGGTCGAAGAGTGAAAAGGAGCTCAAAGAGAGACGATCCAGCTTTTATGTCAGCTAGGGAAAACAGGTGCAGGGCCCTTCGTACTCACTAGACTTCATATGGTGAAGGTTGAGGACACGGAGAGGGATGGAAGTTGAGAGTCTGCAATGCCTATACCAAAGTCTCTGCCTCCAAGCCAGCCGAGTTATTTTCTACAGTACATTTTACTGATGCCTGGTTTCAGCTGGGTTGGTCAAAAGGAAAGAACCTTCCAGCCCCAGAGAGAAGATACACAAAACAAGAGGTGATCCCTCTTGCCACTTCCTCAAAAGAAAAATCTTCCTCCACAACAAGGGTATTCTCTGGCATGAAGTAATGAGTGGAATAATGGTATTTGAAATGTCCCCTTTCCATCTCAGAGTCTTTGGCCGGGCACTTACTGGCATTAGGAAGGCAAAGCTCTGCTGGAAGTGATTTTCAGAGGACCCTGTGCTTAGACCAGATTGCTTTAACCCAGATCTGTCTGTATGGGGAATCCATTATGTAAACACAGACTCCCAAAGCAGCAGCAAATTTAAGAAATGGGTTTCAAAAGCTTTCTCCAGATGTATGTTTTGAAGTTCCTAAAAAAAGAATTAAAAATAAAAGGCAGAATGTATCCTAGCAGAGTAGATATAATCAGTTACTGAAAGCTCTCAGGAGACAAAATTGATCTTCTATTACATAGTTGTAAATCCAGTAGAAGGGACTCAGCCATTCTAAACCAAAGCAACACTGCTCACACCATACTTGCTTTTCTTTGCAGAAGGTATTTTTCTGAAAAGGGAACATAGAGAAGGAGGGAAATAAGACAAAATGAATATTCATTGTCTTCTGTCTCACCTACAAGAGGTTTCTGGAGATGTATTAAAGCTCTGCAATATTTATCCATTATTGAAAACCATGGGGTGGCAGCAGCTGCCAAAATACTAGACAAACTGCATCATCACAGAATACTAGGACTTCCCTCTGAACTGTCAGTCTGCTGAAGTCCCACCACCTGTGATCAAGACAAGCACTCACCACCAGAAACAAAACAAAACAAAGCAAAAAAACCACAAAGCAAAACAACAAAACCAAACAGAAACCCTTCTAAGCTCAGGCCCTCAAAAAAAAAGAAAAAAAAACAAAAACAAAAAATGCACACACACAAAAAACTCCACAAGAACAATAAAATAAACAAACCACCCGAAAACCCACCACCTTCTCAATAACCTAAGAAACTTCAGACTAACAGGGATGGCATCCCAAACTCAAAATCTTTGCAGTCATAACTCATGGTACCAATGCCATGAGAAAGGCATGTATTATGAGAAATATGTTTATGCTTCAGACTTCTTAAGCATATACAGATTGTTCTTGTACAGAGACGAACGAGCCACAGAAATAATTTTTCCAATTGGCAAGAAAAGGCATGGTCTCTTCCAGAATATAATGGGCACACGACATGTCCTTTAGCCATGTCAAAATGTCAATAGTCTGCATCATCTGTCTTACTAAATATAATGTTACTCATTTCTTAGTCTGTCACTCTTCCTTGTATTTTCAGCACGTGACAGACTTCTCAGCAAAGATTGAAATTATATTAGACATTGACTTTCCAGAGCCTACACTTTCTTGGATGACAATAGTCTACACAGGCAACTGTAGTAACATTTATAACTGATTTCCCCCCTACAAGAGACTGATCTGAATTTTTGAACTCCTCAGTGCTTCCAAGAGAGAAATATTTCATGTTGAGTGAGTCTCACCACGAAATACATCTGCCAATGGGATAAAATCTAAAAACTATTTAAACATACTCTCAAACATATTAATGTAGAAGTTAAGTAAACACATTGCTGTAGCTCAGGATTTTGAACTTTCTTTGAGGAACTGGCTGACAGTGAGCAATGCATAACCAACTTTCCCCACAGGGTAGGTATTAGGAAATGAAAGGTCCTGTGTTATTATTTTAACCAACAAAGCAACAAAATTAGATCTGAAGACCACTCTCAGAAAACCAAGCCAAATGAGCATTTTACTTATTAGCAGCAATCATTCCTCTTGCAAGGTTGAGTTCTGCAATGCAAAGTTATTTGGTTACCAATTGTCTAAGAATAAAAGAGTAAATGGAAGAAAGGACTTACAGAAAAGAAAAACAGATTTGAGGACAAGTGTAGCTTACCCCAGTTACAGTCATGCTCTGAATCACTGTTTGGAGGAGCTCTGTCCTGGTTGACTAGGGGGTCCCTCAGGAGGTTAACCTGCCCAGCTACCACCTGTGCTCTTAAGAAATGAGAGGCAGAAGACACCAAGTTTTCCTAGGGCTGGTCACCACTCTGTATTTTTCATATGATGTTGTAATTGGGGAAAAAAACCCGCAAAAACAAAAAACATATTTAAAAAATGAATAATATAATGGAAAATTAGAATTTAAAACAATGCAACACAACCAAAATATGATCATTTATATCAGTTTAGTTGTAAAGTAAATGAACTTATTAAGTATCCACTGTCATTAACATTTTATTAAGCTTCTACTTGTTTCTTTCACAATTTTCTGCCCTCCCTTATTATTTATAATCATGCTAACTATTTACCTGTACTTGATCTTGCAGAACATAACAACCACATTATACTCAAGTACACCAATGATTAGTCAGAATCCTACACTGGAATTGGAAAAAATGAATTAATAGATTATGTATGTGTCTGTGAAATACACCTTTAATAAGCCATGGTGTAGTTAAATTGGACAAGGCTGGAGACAAAACCAGCAGAAAGTTGTCTTTATTTTTAAATTCCAAAGCCTGATTTGTTAATGCAGTTGAAATATAAAATATGTTAATCAACAGCACAGAATTGGTGAAAAAAGGTCTTACTGTAGAAAAAATATAAATCAAACTAATATATCAATATATATATATCAAACTATATATCAATCAAAGATTAGACAAGACAGATGGACAAAATGTGAAAGCTTGTGAAATCAGTCTACTTTTAGTTCCACAGCAGGAGGCAGGAGTCCCCTGCATGAAGCACTGCATACACACAGGTGTATTCATTTGCCTTCTCCCATCCCAGATCTTCATGTCTTTGCAAAATTCTGGGGAACGTGGCATCTCTCATTGAAAAATGAAAAACTGGAAAAGTTCCCTTGACATTATATTTATCAAGGAAAATAAAAACAGGGACCCCAAGACTGTGCTCTCTCGAGAAGACACTCGACACTGTAAAAAACACAGGTTAGCACTAATTGCCTTGCCTAATTAGTAATCACAGCACAAACCATGCTACATGGTTAAGTCATCGCCTTCCCTGAAGGTGGAGAGGGGATAGTAAAATGTACACTTTTACACAGATTAACATAGACTTTAGGTTTTTCTTTCCAAAAGAAAGGGTTGTTGAGTAGAGGAGTCTGAAGTGACATCACTGTAGAGGTGGACTGACCTGCTTTACCTTATGTTAACCCCTGCTGCAGCCCTGTGTCTCACACAGCTCTCCTATCTCAGCTCGGAGCCGAACAGCTGCACTTTCCCTTGGAAATCTCATGTTTCTTTATGCTGTAGGTTGAGACCCTGGAACACACCAACCTGTATGTTCTAACTGTCTACTCAGTTCTCCAGTTGTCCCACAGGTGCTCGAAAGATTTCAAAGAAATATCCCTCAAGACAAGCTTCCAACACCACAAGCTACACCATTTATTTGACCTTCCCAGGCTCAGGCAGTTCCAGAGCAGAATCTGGCATTCTCATTTGGAGGTGGAGCTGGACTCTTTCCATGGGATGTCCCTCAGATACCCCTTCCAGAGGAAATCAGGCCTGTCCCATCCCATGTTCAAGCTCCCTCCAGAGACATCTTCCCCAAACTCTTTTCTGTTCTTCTCCCAGATTTCTTCTGTTTTTCCCTGTTTTCCAAAGCTCTCCTTAGCACTGTCACGTGCAAGTTCAGCAGCCTGCTTAGCACTGCCTCTGCAGCAAAACACATTCCTTCAAATGCAATCATATTGACTAGGCATATTGGGTGCAAATGACAAGGTTTAGGCAGCAGGATTACAGGGTGCCTGCAGGGAGGTGGTTTTGAGCAGCCCAGTGGTGGCCACATCCATTTCCAGTTGGCCCTGCCCAGCTGTGAGCAGTCCCCTGCACTCCAGAGCCTTAGCCATCCAGGAGCCCCAGTGCTTGCCTCCTGTGTTGTAAAAATAAAAGTGAAAATCTCCTAGCTCAGGACTGTTTTGCCCAGGATTCTACAAGAACACAAATATAATGCAAGTGTAACTGTTTCATTCAATTGCCTTACCAACCAGACTCAGAAACTCCCAGACCTGAAGTACCTACTCTCAAATAGGACAATCCCTTAAAAACCATCACCCTTTACTTTCAGTTCCACTGTTCCTCTAAGTCAGGAGTGGGACCCACACACCCTTTGCCCAAATGTCAATCACCTCACAACCTCCTCCAAGCCCCTGCCTTTTTCAGTCATGGCTCTGGGGTGCCCTTTGGCTCCCCCCAGTTATTAGTGCCAGGAGTATTAACAATGCAAGATGGTGGAAGGGATTACTCATCTGTTTCTGCTGCAATTCAAGCAGCTTTGTCAGTGCTGATTCACATTTGTGGGATGCACATTTTCTCAAGAGATATAGGATATTGCATTCTGCTTATAAAAGGAGGCATTGCCTCGGGCTCTGTCCATACTTAACACTTTTCAGTGCCCAATTGTGAAATAGTTGGAACAAGGTTTTGAACTATCCTGAAAATTTACTTCAATTCCAATTAAAGGTCAGTGATGTGTCTTTCTCACTCATAACTTGCCAGCAGATGATGCAACTTGGATGGATATCCTTGGTGAAGGACAGTCACCTGCCAGCAAGATAAATGACTTTGTAAAGGAGACTGAACAGTGAGAACTGTACTGAGCTCCTCAACAGGTGTTTACTCTTTGGTTCAAGTAGAATGTAAAGGCATGGACTGAGCTTCTTCCAGGTGCTCTATATACTTACAGAGACTGCAAAATAAGGTCTTGGAATGACCTAGTCAAACATACAGAGTCTTGAGGGACAGGGAAATGAATGCAGTAGCTCCAAACTAGGTACAGCTCTTGGGTACAAGCTTCTGTCATTCAAAAGGGGTAAATCTTTCCATCTGTAACTGGAAAACAGAGAGAGAAGGAAAAATGGGGAAATGGCCAAGCCACACACCTTCTTTTACAGCCTGGCTATCTGAACCAGCAGAGATGAGCTAGCCTTCACAGACCTTGCTTCTGCTTCTTGGCACAGAAGCACAAGCCTCATTAAAATTTTGGAAAAGATATTGCCAGAAATTCTGCTATTTTCTATTCTTTATCCATCTCATTCATTTTGACTGAAATTTTTGGGCAACACAGCAATTATAAAACTCTATGTCAGCCTAATGAGGGCCTCATCTTGTTGCAAGTCTTAAGCACTCCCATAATATAAATAATCAATGATGACCTAGAAGATGCAAGATGGTTTTCTTTAGCGACAGAAAAGCATGCCCTGAAAGGATTTAATCAGTCTAAACAGAAGAGCCTTATTAATATGTTTTAGCAATTTCTGCAGAAAAATTTTAAAAATAAGCACCAAAACAACAAAAAACCCCAGATCTACAACATAGCTCATCCTGAAGCATGTCATTTTCATTTCATAGACAAAGACTGTATTAAGAAATAGACAATTTACAGAGGCTCTATACAAGTGCCACTAAACAACCTTACAAAGACTCTTAAAGCTATCTTTAGTCTCTTAAGTCTCTGAAGTGATCAAATTGAGTTGGATATATTTTTGGCTCCTGAGGAGGGGGGGAGGAAGGAAGATACCTTTACATTTTTATGTTGGTAAATTATATTATATATCATGCAGCACATACTCTACTACCTCAATCAATATTCACACTGTTATTGAACAGCTAATCTGTGTTTTTAAAAGAGTAAGTCCACTTACTAAAATTTTCTGGGAGCAGCTTTATGTTTCACTTAAGGCTAGGTATTACCAATCTCCTAAGATCAGTTCAGACCTGATATATAACCCACACGTTAGTGATTTATTTCAGGAAGTCAGCAAACCTTACCTCACATGCCATCAAAATCAAATGGAAACACAGTAAAAGGACTATAACGTTTCAGATGACTGGTGGTGTTACACCTATTTTCTGCATTTCACAAAGTTTAACTGGAAACGTACTTCATCTAGCATTTTCCTCCTTTGTGTGACTATCAAACTTCATTAGTTTCATCAATTTTTAGTAAGAAACTGTAAGTACTCTAAGAAGGCAAACGATCTGCTTTAATAGGTTATCTTCTGAAGATGTTTGCACTGATGACCTTCGAGGCTGAAAGCTATAGCCATTTAACTGATCACTCTATCAAGTGTATAGAAAAGATTTTGTAACAATAGTTCATTCTCTACTATTGATTCAATAATTATGTTTTGTAAAGGTTTTATTTGATCATTGAGAGTATAGTTTACCTGGTAAACCTGTCAGAAGGCAAACTCCCATATGCAAGTGGCAGAAGGCTCCTGCAGAGTCTTATTTACTGAGGCAGGCAGATTTTAACTCAGATGCCTTAGCTATGCAGGAAGCAAAGAGGTTTCTTCACAGTATCTACACTCTTATACAGCAGACCCAATCTCAGTGTATGCAAGCCTGATTAATTCTGACTGCCTCCATTCAGCTCCAGTCAAGTTTTTCTCTCCTAATTTTTTTCATGCTACTTTGCAGACAAGATTGCCCAAATCTGGACTGAGCTGTCTACTGCCATGGAAACAGAACAGTATTCTCAAGAGATAAACACTGCATCTCCTCTGCTTGTGTTTTAGTCTTGCCCACAAAAGTTAGAAGTGCTGGCACAGATTTTTGCTATTACCTGTGAAATGAACCATTACTCTACCTGATAGGGGAGAGCTAGATGGGAAATACCAGATCCACTGTGTAGCATCATCAGCATTTCCTCCTCAAGGTGCTAGTAAGCTGTAAAGAGCTGTCAAGGTCATGCTGAGGTAGAGAAGTCTTGTCAGGGACAGCCTAAGTCTCAGCCAGTCACCCATCTCAGTAGAAGGGAAAAAAACAGAAACTGTAAAACTGCAAGCTGATTTCTCAAGTCTCTTCATGTCTTTGAACAAGTCAGCTTATATACTTCAGTGCAGAGTAAAACTGCATTGGTCACGTTGACTACACTAGTTGACAAAAAACATGCTATGGCCATGATAATCTTGTAAACTTTTCAGCAACATTTGATACCCTTGAGATTTTTACCAGGTTGTTTTGAACTGCAGTGCTCTAGCTGTTCTATGCCTTTCTTAAAGGAAAAAAAAGGTCTGCTTTGGAGCAGAAGAGGAAAAGTGTGGGCTCAGGGTCTGCTGCTATTGCAGATGCTGCTAAGGGAAACTCTCAATGAGCCCACTGCCTGGGTTGGGGAAAGTAGGTACAATACTGTCACAGCCCGCGGGAGAGGAAGGCAGGTCCACACCGGGGTAGAGCCACTGCCGTGCCCCAGCTAGCTGGAGGGCTGTGGCATGCACTTCAGGTCCCAGGAGCTGCGGCGTAGTGAAGACAGGAAAACAGGAACACACAGCTTCCACGCCTCGGGAAGGGCGGACAAGGAGTGAACTTTATTGCCAACGAGAGAGCTCTTTATATAGGCTCTCCAACAGACGGTGCTATAACTTGGGGACGAGTTACAACAAATAAGGGAGAAGAAGGAGGGGACAGCTCCATTCCTGGAGAACAGGGGAGGAACTGGTAACCAGGGTAACAAGGGAGGAGTCATGCCAAAAAAGGGAAGGAGGGATACATTCTTACTTTAGAGAACCGGGGAGAAGACCAGTAACCGGGGAAACAGGGGAGGAGTCAAGTAGAGGTCTCTAGATGTTCTTTAAGTGTTCATATAACTCAATGTCTCTGTCTCTGCAATTGCTCCCCACAGAATACAGCCAACGAGACACCAACCCCTGGCATGCATCTGTAATGTGTACGTGGGGTGTAAACAGGGCTTTGGGCAGCTGTGTCTGGACCAGGGGAAACAGGGCCTGTGTATTATCTGCAGTTTGGTCTAAGGCCTTGCATACCTATTGCAGTACAAACTCAGAACAGAGACAGTTAGGTCCTTGATTGTTCTGAACTGCTAAACCACAGAATACAGTAAGGATCAGTTTAAACTTATGTCCCCCATAGGGAGAGTGAATACCATGAATACCCTCCTCCTTTTTACTAGTCAGTTTAGCTATGGTAATTTCCCGAAACTTTATCACATTCAACAAGGAAAAGACATACATGCCTCTAAAGGTCTGGATGACCCTGCTTTTTCTGCAGAATAAGCAGACAGTCTGTAGCAGCACAATAGAGATGCCTAAAGCAGATGCCTGAAGTTAAGCAGCACATCCCTGCCGGTAACTAACAGAAACTTTGCCACAACCACCCATAGCTCTATTTCTTGAGATTGAATTGCTGTAACACCTTCCTCATCCCTCTACACCTTGAAAGCATGCAGGCTAAAATGACCTGAGTTTTATACCTCTCTTAAGAAGATATTTTCACTTCAAGATCACTGTGTGTGCCACAGTGTGGGTATAAGCTTACCAGCAGCCTCTGGTGGGAATTCAGGGTGACAGTTTTGTAACCTTCACCCTTCTACTTAGCTTGCAATTTGGCAGTTAGCAGGACTGGCAGAGAGACAGCAGTCAATCTGCCATTGCTGTAGCGAGGAACACCATTGAAGTGTGTAAGACACCTACTGGCAAGGCATCCACTGGGAAGTCTTCTACTGCCACTTTGTTCCACTTGGAAACTCATAATTTTTTTCCTCAAGATGTGGGTTAACAACAACAATACACTTACAAAACCAGTAACAACAAAATCTTTCCCATTGTATTTTGTAGTAAATATTGATTGTGAAAATGAATGAATCATATCTTGCAATAATTATATTTTATAAAACTTTAGGCAGCCAAGAAGAATCACATGGGAGGTTCAAAGGATCTTTCTAAAAAACAATGGATTCTAAAGATCTATTTGGGAGTTCCCTAAACAAAGAAAATCCTCATAATATGTTAAACCTCTACCTATCTGGACTTGTACCTTAGCATTCCTGCTAACCTATGCAGAGATGAAGATTTGCTCTCATGTTTCAACAATCTTTTCACCCTACAGATCATTATCATTGATATTTGCTAAGCAAGTGGCAATCTGAAATGTTTGTGGTTACATTAAACGTTAGCTGCTTGTATCATTAACATAATAGCCCCTCTCTTCCATCCTCATCTCTCTTGTACTTTTTCCAACTCTGATTTTACATCTTTCAAGGCAAGGATTGTATTCCAAAGTAATTATTTGCATACTGCACAGCTCAGTCCATGGCTCAATCAGTTCTTAGGAGCTCCAAACATAGAAAACACATTAATGAAACAGTAACTGTCATATGTCCCAGCTACAAAAGCTTAAGGAGAAGTACAATGGAAATCAAAATGCAAAACAGAGCTGCCATCTTAAGTGTGCCTTTAAACTTCTCCCAGTGTTGTGCTGAAAGATTGTTATGCCTCCTCCAGAAAAGGAAGTTCTACTTTAAAACCCACCATATCATAATTAATGTGAATATTACACTAATCTTGGGGAAAAAATGCCACTACTTAAACCAGGTTCATTTACATTTTTTAATAACTCCTTGGCTTAGGCTTTTTAATATTAGTTTTGAAAATTGCTTAGGAGGCTCCACATGTCAGCTCACATCCTATAGACACTGAGCCCTTCCCTGGGGCAAAATGCATTCAAGAATAAAGATGGGCAAAAAGGTCTGTGGTCAGTCACCTCTCCCACAGGAAGAGCATCACAGTGTCTTTTTTTGGCAATAGGACTTTCAGCTTCACAGTACAGAATTGACAAAATGCACTTCCAGTAGCACAAAGACATGCAACCAGCCTCCACTTACATTTTATTAGGCTACTAAATTGGTATCTACTATGCCAATTTTTGTTCAATGCTTCTGAACATTTTCTATCAGGATAGATATTAGGAATTGGCAATTAAAACTAAGTCTAAACTGAGCATTGTTATGTTGCTACCATTCTAAGTTGTTTTTTAAGTGTCAGAACCATCTTCTTCCACCTTAAACTGTTCATAGATATGAATGCACAGTCTGTATTTACTACTGCCATCAAACACTCTCTACAGCCCAAGAGCACGAATAAATCTAAAAAGTTACCAAAAAGATTGCCTTTGAAGTCAAAGTGCAAAGGAACAGTTTGAAGTCGATGATTACTTGGTACTACTGCGGCTACTGGTTTTACTACTTTCATTTCTGTGAGAGAAAAATGCAATTAAGCCAAAAGGAATACTAGCAAGTTAGTAATCTTGACATAATCCTCACTAGTGTCTAAAGAAACCTTTTAGTCTGCTCCTTCAGGGTGAAAGGGAGTTCATAATTTTGTGTTTTATTCATGATAGTAAATTCACTGGGGAAAGGCACTGCAGAAATTAATACTGTAGTAAGTTAAAGAGACAGCTGAAGAAAAATATCACCTGGTAACAGTGCTCTTTCACTCTGTTTACTGAAAAAAACCTTTTAGTTCACCAGGGTAGAGACTGTCTAAGGAAAAATAGAAAAAACAGAGCAGCAGGAAATAATGAAAGTTTTACACCTTGAACATTGTTCAACTTAAGTGAGGTTTGGTTTGGTAATTACAGTAAAGTATCTGTAGACTGCAGGTGGTCTACCTGCATTAGACAGGAGCAGAGATAAGCATACAGAATCACAGAATGTTAGGAGTTGAAAGGGACCTCGAAAGATCATCTAGTCCAATCCCCCTGCCACAGCAGGATTCCCTAGACCAGGTCACAAAGAAGCGTGTCCAGACGGGTTTTGACTATTCAGTATCTCTCTCCTTTTCCAGTGAAACAGCTAAGCTTAAATATGACTGGTTGCTGCATTTCCCAGCAATCTTTGGAACTTGTGAGCGCTATCCATTTAATGCAGATTAACAAAGGGGAGAAAAGTCTGTTTCCTGTTCCATGTGCTTACTTTAAATAAAAGCAATCACGTATCAATCTAATAAAGATATGTTTCAGTTAAGACAAAAGATTTACCATCAAAAATAAATAATTCTTAAAACCTATGCTAATAAGTATCTGCATGCATTATTATATTAAATTCCTTTTACTAACTGCATAAGAAGAGCCATTTCCATACAGTGCCTGAAAAGAGCTGCTTTTAAACACTTTACATACCAGTTTAGTTTCTTGTGCCTAGTTTAGGGCATCACATTCAACTCAAGAAAGACAACTGGCACTTACAAGGACAACAATGGAGAATGGACATGTTAGTCCAGTTAATTTATAGAGTGCACCCTTAGTAAGTTTGCAGATGACACTAAGCTAGGTGGGAGTGTCGATCTGCTTGAGGGTAGGCAGGCTCTGCAGAGGGACCTAGGTAGGCTGGATAGATGGGCAGAGACCAATGGGATGAGTTTTAATAAGGGTAAATGTAAAGTCCTGCATTTTGGGCGTAACAACCCCCAGCAGCGCTACAGGCTCTGGAAAGAGTGGCTGGAGAGCTCCCCAGCAGAGAAGGACCTGGGGGTGCTGATTGATGGCCGGCTGAACGTGAGTCAGCAGTGTGCCCAGGTGGCTAAGAAGGCCAATGGCATCCTGGCTTGCATCAGGAATAGTGTGACCAGTAGGAGCAGGGAGGTGATCTTGCCACTGTACACGGCACTGGTGAGGCCACACCTTGAGTACTGTGTGCAGTTTTGGGCACCGCAGTTTAGGAAGGACATTGAGCTACTAGAGAGGGTGCAGAGAAGGGCAACTAAGCTAGTCAGGGGTCTGGAAAATAGGCCTTATGAGGAGAGGCTTAGGGATCTGTGGTTGTTTAGCCTGGAGAAGAGGAGGCTGAGGGGAGACCTTATCGCTCTCTTTAGCTACTTGAAAGGTCATTCTAGGGAGGTGGGTGTTGACCTCTTCTCCCTTGTGACTAGTGACAGGACTAGAGGGAATGGGCTTAAGCTGAGCCAGGGTAGGTTTAGATTAGATATTAGGAAGAATTTCTTTACTGAAAGAGTGGTTAGATATTGGAATAGGCTGCCCAGGGAGGTGGTGGAGTCACCGTCCCTGGAGGTTTTTAAGAAGCGGATAGATGTGTTTCTTCAGGGGATGATTTAGGGATAAGAGTAGTGTAGGGCTATCGGTTGGACTAGATGATCTTGAGGGTCCTTTCCAACTGTAATGATCCTGTGATTCTGTAATGAGAAGGAAGAACTGTTCCGAATATTCACGGAGTCCTCATAGAGGTACGAGTGAACTTCGTTTATTGTTTACATTGCAGCACTTTATATAGGGTCTTACAGGGTTCACACGGGTAAAGCAAAGCTACTATAGGCTAAACTAACTTGTTCACACACTTTGTTACTAACATAATTGGTTACATTCACATCCATACAAACACACCGTTAGAATAACGCCCCCCTGGGTTGTACAGTTAGCATACCTTGCCTATCTCCATCTTGTCCTGTTTACAGCCTTACTATTTTTCCCCTATCTTCAAGGACAGCCCTCAGGATAGTGGGCTGGGTTGAGCAAACAGGCTCTCATGTCCTTGGTCTGCTAAAATATTCCCTACAGTAATGTAAGTTTCCTAAGTAGTCATCTTTACCAGATTTCAGATCAAAGGGGATGTAGTAGTTTTCAAAGCTGTTTTGTAAGGTGAGGATACAGTGGAAACAGTAATCATGTTAAACTGTAGCAAGAAAGATCCAGGTTAATCAGTAGGGAACTTTTTCTAACATGAAGTGCAATGAAGCAATAGAACAGATTACCTGGGAATATGGTGGAGTCTCCATCACAGATAAGAAGAGAGCAAACGCTATTTTTTCCAGAAAATACAGAATAATGGAGCATACAACCTTGAGAAATCTCTCCCAGACCAATTTATTCTGACTGTATGTGAAAGAACAGTTTTCCACTGACCTACACTACTGAGTAGGCTTTTCTTCACAGCTGGCATTCCAAAGGGAAAAGTCAAAAGACAAGAATGAACAAAAATTCTTAATAAGTAGTGATGTCACCACAGCTACTGTTTGCTTTTATCTGTTCGGTCTCCTACCCTCTCCCCCAGGGAGTTTTTGTTGCTAGATGTTACTTCATATTTGGATCTATTTCAGAAAAGTCTTTAGGGTTATGGCTGTTACTGGAGAAGCTCATTTCCAAGAAGGATGCTCCTGAAAGAAGACAGTTTGAAGGCATATCAATATAAAATTGGAAAGAGAAGTTAGAAACTACAGAGTCTGAAAAAAGGGGTAAGTATTAGGAAAGAAACACAAAGGGTGTGGAAAGTTAAGTATTTAGCAGTAAAACATGATACCCTTTTCACTGTCTTGGTTTTAATAAACAAGCAACATTTTTCTGGGTGCTTATTTCCCTATGGTTACTTGAGTATATGCAACAATAGGATCTAGAACACATACTTCTCAAAAACACATTCAACCCATAAAAAGCAGACTTATAACTTGGTTTAAACTGTGTTGCTATATCAGGCCCTTCAAAAATGCTGGTTTTAAAGGAAAAACAAACAAAAATCACAGTATTGCTTTGACTTCTGTTGCTTTTCCTGTGACTCAAAAACAGAGAAAGGAGAAAAATTCAAGAGTGTCTAGTGAATGAAAACAACTGCAGTATTCACAACTGAAACCTGTGGTTAATCACTAGCATCTACAAGATAAATACTATTGTCAAAAGAAATTACTTCAGGGGAATAATTTTATCATTGTGATTGCATGATTTAATTCATGCCAAGATAAATCATAGGAGCCCAGAATTAGTCATAGGAGTCATCAAGTATTCACTTACTTGATAGAAGCCATAAGAAAAGGGAATACAGCTTTAAAATACATCCCAGAAGCTGCTGTTTTAGCTTCCACTGATTTTAACCTGTGCTTCCCTAACAGCCTGGGGTTTCCCCACACAAAGCATAAAGCACCTGTAAAGCAGGTATTGCCCATAGCATACTCCTCCCAAAGTGAGTTTTCGGGGGGCCTGGGCCAAAATTGTTAAAATCAAGAACTTGTGCAGAATTACCAACAACCTCCCCAGTAATGGGATAGACAAAAGAAGACACCAGAACACCAGGAGGTATCCTTGGAACAGAGTAATTTTGAATCTGAGTTTATCAGTTCTTCCTGAGTTTCATCTCAACTTAGAACCACATGTGAGATGCAGCATAAAATAGGTATGGAGAAAAGACGGGGGAAAAGTCATCCCTTGCTGCCTTCCCCTGTTTTTTCATCTCCCCTACTGCCCCCAAGAGTGCTACTGTTCTATGTCTTCTGCCTAACCCTTCTTCACAACTCTCTAGTTTGTTTCTGTCCAGCCTCTGCCCTTCCCATTACATTTGCCTGCGGCTAGACAGTACTAAGCGGTTGATGCTTTGCAAAGCTACTCTAAAGAGGAGCTTTGTCATGAGAGAGACTCCTTATCTCCTAGCTCAAAGACATGTTCGTGAGTAGGTAAATGGCTGCAAGAGATCCCCTTCTCACAAGCCTCTCCCAACAAGGTTATGAAAGGAGCCCACCATTACAGGAGTTTTTCTCTTTGAAGAGCTGAGCAGCAAGGCAGGTAGACATTGGCACTGGGACCCATGCAGGTGCCTTTGCCTCTCCCAGCCACGAGGTTAGCCCTTCTCACCAGTGCTTGTGAGGGGTTGCCTGCTGACCTTGCTCTCTAAGGGAAGAACCTCTCAGGTCTTTATATCGTTATTTCTGGTACCTGGAAGAAGTCTGCCAAAGAGATTCTTTCAGACTACTCAAAAGAGCAGTTTGAAGGCAGTATCACACTTAGGCAGCACACTTTCTAAGTATTATTTTTCTCCAGAGTCTCTCAGATTCCTCTCTTCTCCTTAAACTGGGAAATGACAACAAGAGGGCAAAAGACACAAGCTAAAAAATACACAAGCCAGCAAAAGATCCAAAATATTAAACCTCTTTCATGAGAAAGAGGGTCTGGGAAAAAAAACAACTTTTCTTACTTTTCTTACTTTGAAGCTGCTTCACCCCTAATGCTGGACACACATTCCACCAGAAGCAAAAACCACAGAAGTTTCCATGCATAAATCCAATTAATTCCATCCAAACTAAAACACAAATGAGGAGAAAAAAATAAAAAGCACCAGAAAAGAAGGTACCCAGACGCTGTAAGTTCCAGGTGAAAAGATACTACAATAAACATTAAGAAACTTGTGATATACACAGATGGGTTTTTTTCTTTTCCTGAAGGGTACTCCCACTCATCTTTAAGCCTCTGGTAGTTCCCAAAATCAAAAAAGAGTGCAACAAACAGTATAGGAGGCACAAGCCAAACTACTTCATAGGGTCATCACGTAGGTACTTTCTTACCACATTTCTTCCGTAAGTATCTTCCAGTTCAGTTAATATTTTGAAATGTTCTCTGTGGAAAAAATAGCCCAAATAGGTCTGGAAGGAAATACTGCTCTTTCTTCACTGGAGATGCCTCATGATTACAACAGAGTCCTTCTGACAGTTTCTCAAAGACAAGATTGTTAACAACATGAAAAAAAAGACAGAATTATCTGTCTCTAAATAGCTGGGTATGAAGGATAGAAAGGGTAAGGTACTGGAGTAATAGCCAGTAAAAAAACATGCAATTTTCTACCTTTTTCTACCTTCTATACCTTTTTCTGTCACCAAAACTTAGGCTTTTTTCTATGGATAACAGATCAAAAAACAAGAAATCAGTTCTAGGCTTTGTCTTCTACTGTCTTTAGACAGCACATTCAAAAAACCCAACAACCAACAAATCAAATAAATCCCAAAAAACCCAATCCAAACCCCAAAACTAAACAGCACCTCCATACAAACACATAGTGGTGGATACATTTTTAATCTTTTTTGGTCTTCTGGCCCCAAAGAGCCAGACAAATGAGTTTGTCTGTGTGAATCAGTAAAAATAGCTCCTGTCAGCAAGAAAGCCACCCCAGGTGAGGAGTCTATATTGCCTTTAGCTAACAAAATGAAGCTACTGAAGGTTTGCACATGTGCCTGTGTTTTGCTTTTTAAAAATGCTCTTAAACATTCCAGCTGATGTTGCCAGTGCATATTTATTTGATGAAGTGGTCACAGACCTTGAGAATGAGGAATTGCATCACTTCATTAGTTTCCACTTTTCTTCTGGGACTGTGCACATCTAAGAGGATAAAATATGATTGTAGCATAACATGATTCTGATAGTCTCAATTTTGGCATGTTGCTAAGACTTTTTAGCAGAAAGGTAAATCGGGGTGGCATGAAGACAACTAGTTTTATTAAGCAGTGAATTTTAAGAAAGAAGCAGCCAGCTTCTCTGAGGACTTGTCTAAGAACATGTCCTAACTCAGAAAACATAAGCAACATTAAGAAAGGGAGCAAAGATAGAAAAAGTTTTGTTTGAAACATGCTTAAAGCCAGTAAACCCCAGGCAACATCTCCAGAAAGATTTAAAGCTACAAAGTCTTTGTCAAAGAAAAGGATCCAGGTTCATCAAATGTTTACAAGTAAATAGGAACAAAACAGAATGCAATTAATCAGAACATTGAGCCCCCTGTTCATGAAAAGTCAGAGACCACAGCCCCTGGTTTGAATATAGTTTCTGTGCTTTTCTACTAAATGGAAGTATGGTGGACCAGTCTTGGGTAGAAGTTGGTTTGAATTCTTTGTCACCAACTTAAGTTTACACAATGAAAAACGGGGCAGACAGAAAATCACTTTTGTGATCTCCATTAAAAATTCACCGCAGACATCGTACCTGATGTTTTGAGGCAGCCACTGATGCATAGGTGACCTTGTAGTTAATAGAAATTATATACCTAGGAGGTTTTACATAATTACCATAGTACCTACTTGTGTTTTCAGGCATTTTCTGACCTTTAGAATTTATCATAGATTATTCTGGTAAGGTTCTGTCTTCAGATTAAGGGGAAAAAAAGGCTATGAAAATAAAGCTCCTATTACAGCACCTCACTTTAGTGGTAAGAATAAAGTAACAGTTCATTTGCAGCAGATGTGACTTAATTGAACCTCTGCAGATAAACAGACCCACTAAGGATGCATGCACTTGTCATCAATTTTTCCATTCCTATAGGATATTGTGACATAATTTTCCTCAAACATCAAAAAAAACTGCAAAAAGAATTATGTCAATACCTCATTTCACAATCACATTCACATTGATTAAATTAAGCTACAATTTTATGTGCTGGTACAACTCCCTTAAGTGGACCAGTCTAAATAGAGCAGGTGATGGTTTCAAAAAACTAATAAAAATGCCACTTCTATTTTTCAGTTGTTTGAACAGATCCATTAACAAGCAGATTCTTGTAAAACCAGATGAATTTGCCCTTCTCAGAATCACCAGTTCCAAGAATGTTACTTAACAAAATCTTTCCAGCAACAGAAATGCCAGCAGGAAGGGGGGGTAAGAAAATAGGAATAAGTCACATCAGAATTCTTGCTTAGAGCAAGCATTGACAGACTTTGCCTTTCTCTGTAAATCAATAAATACAGACTTTTGCAGCCCCAAAAGAACCTCCCAAAATCCCTCAATTGAAGATTTAGAGCAGAAACTACAATCCTAGTTAAAACTGAGGACAGGATACAAACAACCAGAGCATAACAATGCACAAGCTATCAGAACAAGAAAGTGCTATATCCAGAACAAACCAGACAGCCAGAGAGGGACCAAAGTCCCTCATTTTAGCATTCATTTGAGCACTGCCCTTAAATTCATACGAAACAGAATCTGTCTCTGAGGAAGATTCTGTTAACCACAGACTGTAAATTCAACACTGGGCAGGCAAATACAGAGGAAACTAATATATTTTAATTGTAGATGCTTAAGAAATGCAGTTCAACATACAGTTAATTTTGGTGACAGCTATATTGAAACCAAAGGCTATCTATCTCTACGTGAAATTAATCATACATTTTTTATTTCTTAACATAAAGAATTAACAAGATGTATTACACTGAAAAGCATATTTGGCTGAATATTTGAAGTAGCAATGAATATTTCAATTCATGGTTTAATTTTTATTGTGACAGAGGTGGCTGCTTAATTTTTATTCTTTTTTACACCTCTGTTTTATACTTTCAGAGTAGGTAGGAAATACTATATATCAGACAAAGGATATCATTGCTAAGTCTTAATCTAAAAAAACATAGCCACAGAAAGTAAAGAAAGCATATATTCAAATATATTTTAAAAACAAACAAACAACCAAAACTTGGCAAAATACAGGAAAGGGAAAAGTGCATTACAAAATACAAGTGTGCTTATTAAAACATTTGGGATTCAATTCTCAGCTTTAGATGCTTGACCAAGATGAAAAAATAAGATCAGTCAACAGGCCAAAGGGCTAATGGGTGTGAACATCTCTGTGCTTTAAGGACTGCAAACATCCTCAAAACTCCTAAAGGTTGACCTGCTCTTTTTCAAGCTAAGTACCAGCATAAGAAACAGGAAAGAAGACAAAGAATGTTACAAGAATAAACATATTATTTTTATATGAGGGAAATTCTCAAGTAAAAGATACCATTGATATTTATACAGTCTCATCTAAAGCTTTTCACAATACATAGTAAAACGTAAATTTTCTCTTGCATATACCCATTCATGCATTTTAGCATTCCAATTCCCTCTTGTTATAAAACTGGCCACTTTAATATCAAGTAAATGATGCCTTTTAAAGCAGGGAACAGCCTTTATTATTTCCAATGAAAAGGAATGAACATCATTTATATTAAAAAAGCAGCTAGCATAGCTCAACATACACTCTAAGAAATTTGCCACAAATTATTCAGGAAGCATCTAAACTTTTCAATCCCCAGTATCAGTTAAAGACACTAATTATGAAGTAACACACATCGAGATTAAATCTTCCATTATTTAGCTCGTTCCTTGCTTAGAAAATGCCTCTTCTTCAATGTTGCTGTCTTCCACTCTAAATTCCCCAAGAGTTCCTTAAGATACTAACAAAATCATCATCATCCATGATTCCAATACTTAATCCTTCATAGTAATCTTCAAACTCAGAATAGGACACCTCATTGGGGTTGCTGCAGGACTCTCCTAATGTTTCTAGAAGTGAAGATTTAACTTCTTCTTCGGTAGCTTTGCCTGTGAAAGTATATTATTCCACTAAATACATTTCCAAGAATAGCAAATATAGCATTTAATAAACTTCTGGCAAGAAACTTTGTATTTGTTCAAGAAAAAAAATGGAATATTTTTATTTCAGAGTTAAGTTATTGGGTCACTTAACACCAGCAGCAGCAATCATCACTTTAATAGCACATAATAGCATTAAATATCAACAGAAACATGAGGCCACAGTCAATTTCAATGAATTATTAGATCAGGAAGATTTTTTTTTCTTCAAATGACTGCAAAAACTGAATAATGGATTTGTAAACTAAAACTCTGGTAATTCAGAAGTTAACTTGTTAAAGCACACATTTACTGTCATACAAGTTCAATGCCCGAGGACAACCATAAGATGCAAGTTTGCATTTGAAAAGTGTTCTGCTATTTACGTATGTGTTCTAGTGACTCAACTAAATTTATACTCCAGAGGATTTCATAGCATTGAGGAAAAAAAATAAAAAAAAAAAAAGGAAAAAATGTAGCATTATAGCATTGCAAAAAACTGGATGTATAACATCCCTAACTTCCCTGTACTACCACGTGTCTTCATGCGTTTCCATTAAAATCACTGGCAACACAAAAAACATTGTTTCTTCTTCAGGTAAAACAGATGGGTCAGGACAATAGGAAGACTTTCACAATGACTAGGTTGGTACATGGAGATGTTATTTTAGAAACTAGTATAAAAGTATTTAAACTCCTGGGGTGGTTTGTTTTTTTTTCCAATGGCAGAATCCTGAAAAATAATGAGGGTACCAACACTGCCTCTGTAAAGGATGACAGTCCTGTCCCAGAAATAAAGGAATAATTTATTCAGAAGGAATTTCAAGTGCTGAGAACATTCAGAGTCAGTTGGAAACCTTGCATATTTTGATGGAAAACAGTAATATGAAAATGAGAGCATCCTCCTAAGTGAAAATTACTAATATCATAAGTGTCATTGATATCTTGGACACTAAGGCTGAGAAATAACTGCTTAAACATAGTCCTACATAGGTAGGGAAATAAACTACTCTACATGTATGCAGTACTTGCACCTTGAAACAAAGCAAGTATTGAAAATGTGTATATGAACTCCATTACTATTTATAGCCATGTTCCAGATAGAAACATAAGTCATCAGAGGAAAAAAGTTCTCCTTAACAGCACAAGTCTAAGCCAATATGGGAACAGTTTGTATTTGTAACCGGTTTCTGGATCTGGTATCTCTGCTAACAAGATGCCTTCAGTAGCTACAGATTTCTTCATTTTTCATTTTCAGTTCATGTGACTTACCTGCCAACACTAGAGGATGTTTCTTTGCACAGTAACATTTTCTGATATCTACCACAGGCACACTCCCAGTTTTGTTGAAATCTAGTTTCATATAAGCCTATAAGGGAAGAAGACTTTCATATGAGCATATAAGAACAAACAAAAAGTGGAAGGATGGAAAGATCAAATATACTTAACTTTCTAGGACCTATTTTTAGATCTTGTTCAATGGATTATCTCAACTTCTTATGCAAGACACTCGGTACCAGAAAAATCATTCTAGATTATGGAGTTTCATGATTATTTTACCTCAACAGCTTTCCAATCAAATGTGGTCACCCAATCAACTCAAAAAAAAATTCATCTTCTCTCCAAATTTCTAGTTCACCGTTATAATCAGAATTTAAGTTGCTTCCCTTCTGCCTCCCCCAATTACTAAATTTCCTGTGTCATTCTGACAGAGGCCTCAACACAGCATCCTTAGCACTGTCAACAGCAGCTGCATTTTCATTTGTTCACTCAAATACACACATTCAAGATATAAGACTTTTGAGAGTCAGATCCTCTACAATTCAGAGAATGAAAGTGCATTTTTCTTGATCTTTTTTCTTGATCTTGATATCCAGATGCTTTCGTATTGGCTGGTTTGTAATCTGTGTTTCACACAGCAAGCAGCTCCACATGACATTATAGGCATATAACAAATGGCATTTCAAATGTCTCACAAATAAAATGGTTCTAACTGTAGATCTCATAGGAGGCAACTATTATTGCCTCCTAGTTCAGATAATGAGGGAAGATCTGCACATAGATACAGTGATCTGCCAAAACAAGGCAAGGAAACAGACTTGTGGAAGAGAGAGTTTCAAGGCGCCAGATGCTTTACACACTGGAGTGAACAGAAAAGAATACCACAGATATGCATAAACTCAAAATAACAAAGGAATTAATCCTAGAGTTATCTGAATCAACAACAGAACAGCATGCAGTCCTCTAATTTACGTTTAATAAACTGATCTGAGAGTTTAAAATGTCAATTACCAGATGCACAGTTTAAGAAAAAACAGAACAACCACAACATGGCAAATAACTAACTCCAAAGTCAGACTGCAAATACCTACACTTAGAATATCTGCCCCAAAACTTACTTTTCTTACATACGCTTTCCGATATTCATTCATTTCTCCAAATACAGCACGTGTAAATTCGCCATAGTCGACCTTATTGCTCTTGCCATCATCAAGAACAAGCCATAAGGATTCAAAGTCCTGCAATTTAAAAACATTTTGCCAAAGTTCTTCACTATGCCCTAGAATAAAAGAACTGCTATTCTAGGAAATTATAGTATTTTCAAAAAACCCAACTTCCAAATTCAAAGTGACTCAAAGATTTGTCAAAATAATGCAAGTCACCATCAGCCACTGATGACCATAATCCACACTATCTGCAGTTCTGATAGCTGTGGGCTCTCTTAAAAATATATTAAATAAAACAAGAAGATAAGTAAATAACATTATCTAAATAATACTTAAAAGGCAAAAAAAGGAAAAAAATGGATTGTAATACCACCTGTTGCTTCATAATGTCGAAAGATTGCATGCTTTAAAATGTATTAGTTTTTATTTTAAAGAAGTTCACATAGAACTCAATCTAGAAATGCCAATATGACAAAAGAGAAAAAAACCAACACCCAAAACAACAACAACCCCCCACCCCCACCAAAGAAAAAAGTCACAAAAAAACCCTTGCAAAAAGCAGCTATTCAACTACAATTTAAGCAAAGAAGTGACACTATAAATTTAAGTAAAATAATATTATTACAATTTCAGCTAGACTTACCCCTTCAGGCACTTCCAAATGGAATACTTTGAGACCTTCTTTAAAGGCTGCCTGAGGAAGCAAACCAGTTCTGTTCTTGTCTATTTGTCGGAAATACTTTCCTAAGCCTGTCAGAACCCGAACTCCTCTTTTGCTCAGCGTCTCTCTGAGTATACCTGAGTGTTTGGAGAAATAAAGGACACGTTGTTTACCTCAAGTGGGCCACTTGCTATGGAGCTGATATAAAAGCAAACAAAAACACAACTACTTATGATACTGCTGGTTAAAATGACATATCCATGCATCCAGGCTCCCTTATCTTTGATGAGAAAATGTCAGTTCAAAATGAACCTATCAGTTACGTAACATCTGAGTGGAAATCATACAAAGCAGCAGCAACAGCTAACAAAACTTCTTTTAAAAAGATCACAGAAGGAAAGGAAGAATGGCTATCACATGCTCAGATTATAGAAATTCTGCTAGAACTGATTCCATACTATGACTCAACATGCAAAGCTGCTTAGGAACACTACTTGGGTAATAAAACATGTCACTAAGTGACACAGACTTGCTCCTTCTTTGTACAAACATGTTAAATACATGTGAAAACATGAATAAATAGAAGTAATTCTGAAAAATAGTTCCAAAATGATATGCAGAGAACTATTTAACCATTTCTGTGGTTAAAATGAGAGCCATATCAAAATCTTTAGGTAGCACATTTCTCAGTATATTCTGTTAACAGAAGTCATCTGCTATCAACATATTATATCTTCAAATTACTTTTATCTTCAATTATAAAGCAAAATAGGAGGAAGGGTGAAAGAAGGAAGTTTTTCCCAGTGAAGTTCAAACTCAGATGAATGCTAAAAGATGTCTTGAAGTATATATACATAACCTTCTTCCAGACCACAGCAGCAAACCTTAGATGTAATCAGATAACTGAGAAATCAAATTGTGCCTTTTATGTGAGGGGAAAAACCAGAAATAGCTGGAAGATTTTTTCTTCTAAAAGTATATGTCCAAGTAGATTTTAGTGACCAGAGTTCTTTCTTAAAACAGATTTTGCTAATGACAGCAAAGGGTGGAAATTCTTCAAGCTGGTGTTCAGTAAGTTTTGATGACTGCAAGTTACAAAGATAATATACAGCAATGCATAAACATCTTTCCAGAGTTTTAAACACAAAACTGCCTTTGCTCGAGAGATAACAGGTAGGAACCTGGTAAAACTTATTTACATATTCCAGAATAGACTACTTAATTATTCTCACATATTTTAATATGCATAATATTAAAGACTATCAAAAAGCAACTTCTCAGATATAGAAATAATGGCCAAAAGAAGTACCTAGTACAAAATTAACTGAAGAAATTAGATTGATTGTACATTTTGCCAATAACTTTTTTAATTTAATGCCAGTTTAACATGGGATTAGTATTACATCTTAGCATTTTTCAGAGATTATGCTGACACAGATATTAACATTTTATTCAAAATATTCACAATTTTTCTGCAGTATCTCCAGAGTTTTGGCCAGACTACTTAAAAAGAGAGGAGAAACTATTCTTATGATTGATTTATGCTGGTATCAGATTCTAATGCTATTCTAATAAATATCTAACTTCAGTTTAATTTAATTTGTATAAATAAAATCTTTATAATGTCACTTGTTTGTGTTGAGCTGTAAAGACAGATACACAAAAACTGAATAGGTTCTTGTAGACACAAACCTTGAATCTTCTTGAAAACTCTGTTGTCATCAACTACTTGCTTAGAACAGTCTTCCCTGCATTCCACAAAAGCTCTAAAATAATCAAAATCAATGTTGATTGTTGAAATTACATGTAATATTACTGAATTCAAAACAATCATAGGAAAAAACATACTGAACATTGTATCTAATTCTTATACTACCCTTATAAGTATAGTACCCAACTGCTTGAGTTTGAGATGGTGCACACAGAAGTCCTTGCTGAACAGCTGCAGATATGCAGAAATTCCTTTATGACAATGCTCCACTAGCAGCTTCTCTAGTAATTCAGTAACCATGGATAATTCCTCCTGTGTGTAAAAATCTCCAGAAATTTATTTCAAGACAGTCCTAATCTTCAGCTCAGGCCACTGGAAGAGTTTGTTAAAGCACCTGTATCTAGTTAAGAACAGGAAAATAACATGAAGTAGCTACAAATCTCTCATTATAAGAGAAATAATGGGTGTAGACCAAAAGCAGGATCAGCATATCTTAAGTGTGATATTTACACCTAGGCACCATCCTGTGCAACATGCTCTAGGAGAACCCGCTCTGAC
The DNA here is from genome assembly GCA_013399015.1 of Galbula dea. Classification (NCBI taxonomy): domain Eukaryota; kingdom Metazoa; phylum Chordata; class Aves; order Piciformes; family Galbulidae; genus Galbula; species Galbula dea. Next base: position 283,175 of record VWZX01001567.1, read on the forward strand.
ATGGGGCCTGGACTAGATGATCTCCAGAGGTCCCTTCCAACCCCTAATATTCTGTGATTCTGTGGTCTAACACAGGTAGCAGAAAATCCAAACTTATAACCCAACAAGCAGGTCTTCTTTCTAGAGGCTTCAGAGATAACGCTGGATCAACTCCAAATTTCACAGGTATAAGATTAGCAACAAATGAAAGAAAAAGCAGTTTACTAGAATGATAGGCTTCTGAGATGTAAAATGTCTTACATAAACTATCTAAAATTAAACTATATTGTGTCTTATTTCATGGAAACCTTGCAGAGAGGGAATAATTACCACTAAGCATCATACAACTATGTATTTCTATAACCAATTACATTTGAATTTACTGTTTATATCCTGTTAGCTCACTATGGCTCCTTTGCAAAGTTATCAGTGTAAAGGGACCTTAAAATGAATATTACTGCATCTGAGAACAAGCTTCATGTGTCTAAACACTTGCAAAAAGAAAAATAACAGACAGTTAAGTTGTGGTGACAAAAGTAGTCTTTAGCTACTGCATATATTTAATTGAGATTCTGTTACTGCTGTTCCTAGTCAAAAAGGGATTGAAGCATCTGATATATGAGGAGAAGCCTGGAGAGCTGAAACTGTTTTGCCTGGAGAAAAGAAAGCTTGAAGGATCTTAGTGTGTATAAACACCTGATAGTAAAGAATGAGACAATCTCTGCTTGGTGAAGGAGCCCAGTGACAGGACAAGCCACAATGGGCACAAACTGAAACACAGGACATTCCTGCTGAACATCAGGAAACAGTTTTGTACTGTGAGGGTGACTGAACACTAGAATAGGTTACGGAGCCTGCAGAGTCTCCATCACTGGAGATATTAAAAAAATAACAGTGGATGCAGCCTTCTGCAATCTGCTGTGGTAAACCCTGCTCTGAGCAAGAAGAGTCGGACCCTCTACAGGTCCCTTTCTATGATTCCATAGTTTTATGAAAATTTCTACCTTGTAACATCTGCTATTAGCTAATGCTCCTCACCTAAATTTGGGTAATCAAATGATGAATGTGGAATGTATTTCCAACACTGTTAAGTAGCTTCCATGTTCAAGGGACACAGTAGTGCAGGAAGATTTTATACCAAGATTCTATTTTTGCCAAAAACCGGTGACTCTCAATAAAAGCCAGAAACACCAGGAAAAGATGCTTAATGCCCTAGACAGTTTACTTCTGCACACATACTGAGATGAGACTATTACCATCAAATAACACATACTCTAAGATTAGCCATTCACCTAACCTTTTGAAAAAGCTCTAAGAAATTCTCTTCTTTCAGACTATAGAACAACATAATTTACTAAAACATATTCTCAAAGAGTGCAGAAATGCTGTCCCACCACCTAAAGTCTTCAATGTGTGGCAATACCTGGAAGAATGAAGAGAGAGAAAGAGGAAGGAAGGTAAAAAAAAAAAAGGAAAAAAACAAAACAAAAAAAAAGAAACCTTAAATCCTTCCCCACCTGTGCTCCAACACTTGCACTATCATGACTGATACAAGCTTTTAACATAAGTTTCACAAAAGATTCTTATTAAATAATAATGATCCCAAAACCCAGCATTTTCCCCAAATGTAATATTTTAAATCATCACATTAGAAAAGTTTCACTATGTGATTTTTATATAAACATCTGACTTCAAAGCAAGACAGTTTCACAATTTAATTAACTCTTATTTTAAAATTACTCATCACTATAGAAAGTTACTGAATTACAGAACATGCACTAACATCTATTACTAATGTCTCCTAACAACAGCCTAAACACAGAGGTTTTCTGGCAGTGTAAGTAAATAAGATGCTACAAGCTCTTTCAAAAAAAATATTCTGCTGAAAGGAGAGAGAATTTGAAAAATAGTTAGCTGCACTTACTTCAAAAAATCCATAGCTGCTTCATCAACACTTGTCACACGAAGGGTGAGAACTGGGTTCTGCTTACAACTTTCTGGAAGGTTATGATCAACACTGTGGAAAGTTAGGTTAGCTCCCTGTTGGTAAAGCATAACATGATTTACAGATAGTTGTGTATTCTGTAAAACACATCCTCTCCAAGACTTTCAAGTGATTTAAAGTCTTGGTATGTGTCCTGGTTTGAGTTAGAACAGGACTAATTCTGTTCTTTAGTTTTACTTTTTAGCTAGGTCTCTTCTAAGTGACTGCACTTTCTGAAATTGGCAGCATGTTTTCAGACGGTGCCTGTCTCTAGTAGTGGTAAGACAATGTTTATAGTTAGCACCAAGGATTGGTATGCAGACCAAGGTCCCTGCTAATTCTTGCATACCACGTTGGGGGGTGCTGAATAAGAGGTCATACCTGCAGGAAGCAGTGGATAATTCAGGTGACCCCAAACTGACCAACAGGGTATTCCATTACATATACATCATACTCTGCATAAAGCTGAGGTATCACCAGAGTCTTGCTCTTTCTCTTCTTCAATGGCTGGCATCCAAGGAGTTCTCTGTCTCTTCTGCCCTTGGTCCCAGTCCATGTGTTCTTGAATCCAAATCCTGAATCTGGTTCCCATCTACTGCTGAGTCCAGTTTGGGCTTTCTGCCACAGCATCAGTGGTGACAGTGGTGTAATTGCCACCAGGGTGTTGAGTTCAATATTGGTTTTGTATATAATTCGTTTTATTAATATTTGCATTAGTTTCAGTTTTCTAATCCATAAGTCTCTTTCCCTTATTCTGTTTCTTCTCCCTTTGGGAGAGAGAAGGCTTAATAGTCACTTATTTAGTGGCCAGCCCAGCCCTAATCTCTGACAGTATAAAAAAAATGAAAAGGTGTAGCTAAGGTCAGTAAACCTTAATAGAGCCTTTTTAGCACTGAACAACAGCTGCAGGCTCCAAGGTGACAGATTATCCTCTGCATAGAGCTTTGTCTAGTAAGAGGGCATACTGTTGCCTAATCTACAGTTGAAAACCATAAGACTACAAACTCTTGTTCCCTCAGCTAGCCTCTGCTATTCAATTTTTATTCTCCTTTCATCTCTATGGGATCCTAAACACACAGAAAGTCTTACATTGATTCCATGAGAGCAAAGTTCTCTCAGGAGAAACCCTCCACAGTTACTTTCAATTACCTAAAATCACACTTGAGACAAACAAACTAAGAAGTAGCCTTCCCAAAGTTCAAATTATTCCTGCAATGTTTAAAAGTTATTCTTTACAACTGCTAGGTTTCAGTAATAAATATTGAATAAAAATATGTCATTAGTAGCACAGAGGTCTATTACACACTTTAGTCTCTTCTGAGTATTACAAATTCCCCTTCCCTCCAAGATGGGGACAGAAGACATGCATCACATTGTGCAAAGTTAAAGATGCTTTTTCGTTTAGGAGAAGAGGAGAGAGAAAGAAAAGCAGCAAAATAAAAGCAAATAATTCTGGGAAGAATTTAAAAAACCCAACAAAACAGTAGATTAACTGTAGTATCCATGCAGGCAAGCCTCCAAAACTCATAAAGTAGGATGGAGACAGACACTGTTATTGTGCAAGTGTCTCAACTGTTTAGGCTTTATGAGACATCTGTACCTTAATGCCAGCCTAGAAACTCAGTTTGCAGTTATGGAGATGCACAAAGTACTGTTCCGAAGAGCCACTGAACTCAGTAGCAGTACATTTTCTGGATGGTTTCAAGATGCATCTTTATTCAGAAAACATTTCCATCTTTGCAGGTTGCAAAGATACACTTGACAATTAAAAAAACAAAACCAAAAACAACCCACAAGAAACCCCACAACACTAACAACAAAACAAAACATCTAAAAATAGCTTCAGCCTCCTTACAATAAAAAAAATCTATTTTATCTTGGAAACTCTTGGAACCGTAAACAGTTAGGATTAGGCAAGTGATTAGACAAAACAGTCTAAAAATTTTTCTTTCCATACCTCATTCAAATATGGGTTTTGCTCTAAACAAGATTTGTACATGGTTGTGAAGAAGTCAGTGAAAACCCTCTGTACTTGAAAAACTGCTCAAGTATTTATAAACCAGGAACACTTAACCTAGTACATAAGTGCAGCAGTACAGAAGATGGAATATGATTTGTAGTCAGACATCAGATTAGCCGATACATGAAGTTTACCATTGTTTCAAAAGCTCTCTCTAAACAGCTCACGATAAACACTTTCAAACTTCACGTTAAAAAACAATTACCCAGCAATTTCCTCATGTTTAAAAAATATTTAATGACTGCCTTGTGTCAAAACGCCAGCAGACCTTACACAGATGATTAATTTTTAACAATTATTTTGGTCTACTTCATCTTCAGGACTCTCCTTCCCGAGTTGTTCATTTTGTCTACAGAAAGGTCTAGGCTGTCTGCAGGCTTGTGCCCTCTAGTGGGACAATTGCAAACTACAAGTTAATCTGAAGCTTAAAAAATGGAATACCTAAAACGCGGGACGCGAAAACAATCCAGATTTCTGAAAATCTTTAATTCAAAAACGTTACTGAAGGGACTTTCGGTCTTCCCTGAAAGTCAGATTACAATCTGCAATTCGAATATCTAAATCATAGAATTGCAGAAGGTCCTGAGTTGGAAGGCACCCACTGGATCATCGAGTCCAACTCCTCTCTCTGTACAGAACAACCCCAAAAATTACACCATGTGCCTGAGGGAGTTGTGCAAATGCTTCTGGAATTCTGTCAGGTTTAAGTCTGTGACTACATCCATAGGGAGCCTGTTGTAGTGCTCCACCACCCTCTGGGTGAAGAACTTTTTCCTCATCCAATGTAAATCTCCCCTGGCAGAGCTTCATGCTGTTCCCTCGGGTCCTGTTTCTGGCCAGAGAGAAGAGATCAGCTCCTGCCTCTTCACTTCCCCTCATAAGGAAATTATAGACCATGATGAGGTCTCCCCTCAGCCTCCTCTTGTCCAGGCTGAACAAAACAAGTGACTTCAGCCATTCGTCCTATGGCTTCCTCTCTAGACCTTCACCATCTTTGTGGGTCTCCTCTGAACGCTCTCCAACAGCTTCCTATCCCTCCTGTATTGTGGTGCCCAAAACTGTACACAATACTCGAGGTGAGGCCACACCAGCACAGAGTAGAGTGGGACTATCACCTCTCTTGACTGGATAACAATGCAGTGCTTGATGCACTCCAGGACACAGTTGGGCCTCTTGGCTGCCAGAGCACACTTCTGACTCATGTTCAACTTGCTGTCAACCAGAACCCTCTCTTCAAGGCTGCTTTCCAGCCTCTCATTCCCCAATCTGCATGTACATCCAGGGTTGCACCACCCCAGGTGCAAAATCTGGCACTTGCCCTTCGTTGTTAAGCATCACACAGTTTGTGATTGCCCTGCCCTCTGTCTCTCAAGATCTCTCTGCAGGGCCTCTCTTGCCTTCAAGAGAGTCAACAGCTCTTCCCAATTTGGTTTCACCACCAAAATTACTTAGTATACCTAAATTATTACTTCCCAATCACAAATAAAATTGCCTTACGTTCAAGCAGACGAATACTTACAGTATAGAAGTCACTAAGATCATAAGCTTTTCCCTTCTTTTGTCCACACTGATGTTGATAAACTCCCTTCTGAATGAAAGGCAAGGCCTTTGTTCTGTGAAACAATGTGAAACTGCTATCAAAACCATTACATTTATTTAAGTTTCTTAGACACAGTAAATGATGTTTTTCTAAAACCTTTTTTAAAAGTAATTTATCCTACCTATTTTTTCCAAACTGTCGAAATTCATACACAGTAAGGGAGCTGTCACAGAGGAAAAAAAATCCAATCAACTCTCTACAAGCATCACGACCATTTCTAGAAGGAAAATTGAAATGCTGCTTTATGTCTCATCATCCACATAAATCCAATTCAACCCAAACATAAATAATTATTTTGGAATATACATTTTATTTCAAATTTTGCATATTACACAATCTTTTTCTTAGAAAGAGGTAACTGACTATTTTCTCTAAACCACCATGGAATTCAGCTTCTGGATTTGGACACATTTTAATGCAATATTCCATTCTCTGTAATGTTAAAAACTCCTTTCAAAGCTTCATGGTTTAGTAGACCAATGCAATTTTCACTCATTAACTAAAGGATTACGCACACCAGGACTACTGCATTCAGACAAAGCCATCCTTTCCATTCACAGTGGTTGCAAAATAGTAAAACAAGACTAAAATAACTCAATCAGCTGAGGTGCAACAGTTAAAAGCACTATTTTACACAGACCTTGTGCTAACTGTCCTGCACAGAGCTACAGGTGTGATGCTAATGTAACATTACTTGTGCATCCTAGCATTGTCCAATGGGACCGTAAAGCCACATGTCAAAATTTGTATTATACATGTATGCACATAGATACCCACACACCACATGCTTTTTTCTAAACATAGGGAACAGAAGGGTTCAGTGCAACTGATTACTTCAAGAGGGCAAAGAACATCATTCATAAATCCACAGAACTGAAAAGCTTCACAAAATTTGTGATTACCTTGATAGAATCCTACTGTCAAAGCGTAGCTTGTTAGAAAGCATGTTTTCAGTTAATCCTGATTTGGTCCTTACTCTGTGAAAATAATGCATCATGTTAATCAGATACTCTTAGAAATGTTACAGAAAAATCAACTGTTTCAAAACAGCAAAAACCACTTTGAAATACAGTATCCTTGGCAACTGGCTGAGAAGATGATCCCTCATAGTTGAATTCCAAAGAACTCAGAGTTGTAATGACGAAAGTGTTCTGTAATTATACCATAGGAAAGTACATTCAGAGAAGGCATAGATATGAATGGGATATTTTGTTTACATACACTCATACCAAGATTTAAACCTCTACCACTCACCAGTCAATCTGTTTTCTTGCAAAAATAACAAGGTTGGGGCTTCTTTACCTACCCAGATATTTTATTTTGGCCACATTACTAGTTCTAGAAATGGAGATTTATCCATGTTAGGGGGTGGAAGAGACAGACTGGTTTTGTGGCCCTCTGCCTTTTTCTTTTTTTTAAAAAAAAAAAAAAACAAAACAAAAAGAATACAAAGGCAACATTTGTTGAGAAACACTTTAGAGCAGGGTGGTAAATTGCATAAAGCAGAGGTGTTTGCCTGTATGTTGAGAAAGATTACCAGAACAAAACTTAGACCTTCAGATTCATCTATTTACAGAACACAATGTTTTCTGTTTCTCTTTAGGCTTTGGAGTTACTCTTTCAATGCTTGCAGGACAGGAATGACACTCAGATGCCAATACAGTTAATTATGCAGCAGAAATCGAAACATGAAAGAAAAGTATGATTATAGTGTGAAGATCTACACTGGCATTTATGGATGCGTATTTATGCAATTTTATGCACCTCAGGATAGGAATCTCTAAAAGGATATGACAAAATTGCATGCATTCAACAGCTCAGAAAAGGCTGGCAAAACCCTGTGATGAATAGGATCAATATAAGCTTAAGAATGTTCTCCCAGGTTTTATAAATTCTGTGAATCAGTCATGATACACAAAGAATCCACATGAAAAAGGTCCCACTAGGCAGTTATAAGCACAGGGAAGCTACAAAAAAGTCTTCAGATGAAGCTGGTGGATCCAAGCCAGAAATAAAATATCTGGAAAGGCAAACAGACTTTACAGAGCCCAAAATAATAACAAATACAGCAGAAAATGTATTCCTACGAAAAAAACCCCAAAACCAACAACAACAAAAAAGCTACTCAGGAAAACTTACATCGTTTCATGCAGCATTCTTCTCCTAAAACGCGGTGGTGCTGTCCCAAGTCCCAGAAGTCCATGAGCTTCCCCATAAACATCAGCACGTGTGGATTGCTCTGGGTCACTTATAACAGCTCTGACCAGAAAAAGCAGGGAGAAGCCCTCTGACTATTAGCACATTTGAATTTCAGACCTTACATAGTCTGACTCAGGATAGAAAACAGACAAGAATAACACAGCAATAAAATCTTTGACTTATCCATTAAACTTGCATAAATTTCTGAGCTTATTCATTCATTTGCTTTTACCAATTCTAAAGTCTGTTACTCCACATCAAATATATGCAGTAATATTCTACTGTGTACTACTATGTAGTAACTTTACATGTATATACTTACTATTTTATAACTATATTTTAAATATGTATATAACAATTTTAGGATTATAAAAAGGAAGTGGTTCTTCCTCATTTCCACTGCTTCTGTAAAAATTCCATCATTGATTTTCTTTATCCACAGCTGCCTCCAAAATCAGTGACAACAGTTACTAGTACTGGCCAGTGACATCATCCAAAACACCATCACTTCCTCTCCCAAAGCACTAACTACACAGCCCATAGGATTTCAAAGCCCCACCAAGCAGATGAGAAATACAATGAATTGGTTTCCAAACATTTTGATATTCTCTACTTCAGTTTAACAATAAACAAAAGAACAGACCCTTTAAAAAAGCATTAGGTTCTTTTCACATTATTGAAATGGTTTGTAATTAGAAAGAAAAAAACAATTTTGCACAGCCAATACAGTATTATAAATTTGTTCTCTGGTGTATGCAAATCTATCTTTGCATATATGTTATACTGATTTCACTGTAAGATTGGTTCTATTAAGTACACAAAATCAAAACACCTTTGTACTTCCTTTAATAGATTTTTTTCATGCAACAGTTCTGAACTAATCTTCCCCAATTAACATACTACTTTCTGATGCCAACTGGTTTGGCACTACTGGCACAGTTATATTTGGAATATAAACAGAGGTTTTTTAAATTAGAAGTTCATCCTGACACAGCTGCAGCACTACTAAATACTGTCCTGACATTGCCAGCAGAAGGGTTCAGAGTAGGAGAAGGATTATGTGGAAAAAATAAGGCGAAGCAGCTGAAGGAGGTTAAGCACAGAATGAACAACCATGATCCGAGACGCACAAACCTGTATGTTTAATCCAACCACCAGCAGAACTAAAATACAACCCTACTGATCTTTACCTGCAAGTGACATTAACATACAAAGGGATCTTTCTTCATAGAAGGAATGCTTTCTTGGAGCAAAAGGGACTGCCTTCCTGTATAACCTTGACCAGTTTGATTCATCATTGTGCCTTTTTTATCTACCTGCCCAACTTTGCCATAATACTCCTTTGCTCTTGAGGAATGTTGTGTCAATAAAAGAATATTAATAAAGCTAAGAATCTTAGGAAAGATAATAAATCCCGAAGAACTATATAACAGCAGGCATTCACATATTTTGCTGTGGTACAAGAGGCTTATTTCTGAGAACTAGTGCTATTGTAGAATAGGTTCAAGTATAAAATTCAAAATTATTCTCAGAAAAACAATGAACTTGCACACAGCACTTGAAACTGATTATAAAAAGATTTTTCATTTAAGGAACTTTTGCAATTAATAACACTCCAAAAGACTGTGTAAGACTTGGAATGAGATGATCAAAAAACCTTCTAGGCAAGAAAAGCCACACATTCACAGATCTAAATGCTTCTGTAGGGAAAACAGAAATTTTACATTATAAATTCTCTTACCTAGATAACTGATCCACCATCACTTGTTCTACTACAGCCTGTTTTCTCCTCTCTGCAGCAACTTCCTCCTGCAATGAGAAGCTGCTTGAGAGCAAAGGAAATATATAACAACAGACACTTCAAATAATAAATTACCCTTTAAGATAGCACTCATATGTCACAATCTTACCAATGCCACATTTTTTAACATTTTTTAAGAGTTCCCTTTGCATAATAAATAGACAAATAATATTTTCTATTCACACTCAAATCATCTATGCATATTATTTGTCCCTAAATATGAGAATTCTAGTATTTCTGTTGACAAACAGCATCTTTATTTCTGTACTGTTTCAAACGAATTCTGTAAGTTCAGAAAATTTTTTAAGTAGAGCCTGGGGAAACTCACATTATTGAAGGTTTCATGTTTAACAGAGATTTCAGCTCAGAGAATGAAACTTTACCTCCAGCAATATTTAGTCAAAAAATTTCTTTTAAGATTTAGTCTCAATGTGCAATTTTTATTTGCTGTATGACGCAACAATTTTCTGCTGAGACAGGACAATCTGAAAAACCTTTAAGGAAAGATCACCCTAATGGGGATTTAAAATGCTCTTATTATTTTTACTAGAGTAATACTGAATTACTGTGTCATTCACTGTAAAGTGTTCAGGTGTTCATTATTTCACAGAAAGAGAAACCAAAGCACCAGAGGATGCCCTAAGACAGCATGGAGGCCACTAGCAACAACCAGGCCCCAGTATCTCCATTTTATCCTCCAGATTTCTGAACTTTTCCATTGCAATTATGTTTGCCTTAGATGGGCAAGACTCCCATTGTTCAGTCCTACAAAGAGTACAAACCACATCTATACAAGAAATTGAAGAAACATACTGGAAATGTCCATACAAGAAAAGTTTTAAATTTCCCTCCACACATGCTAACAAGGCTGTACTTGCTTCCAGTTTTTGGGACTCCCTCCTTCCCAAGATCAACAGGCATGAGAGGAACCTGGAAAGGATCAGGCAGGGGATCAGAGCCAAAGCAGCCAAGAAGCTTGGGTTTGTTTAGTTTGCAGAAGCAGCAGCTATAAGGCAATCTGAAAACATCCCAAAGCCAAAGGGAAGTTACAAGGAAGACAGAACCAAACCTTATTTGATAGCAGCCAACAGTATGATAGGAGACAAAGGTTCAACACTGAGCCTTGGGAGGCTTAGTATGGATAACAGAAAGAACTTCTTTAGTACAAGGAGAGTAGTGTATCAAAGGAGGATGTTGCCTAGAAATGCTGTAGAAGCTCCATTCATGGAGACTGACAGTCAAAGCCACGGCTGACCTGATCTAATACCACCAGCAGAGCCCATGCAGCTTACAAAGCCAGTTCTAATCATGTAGTCCATTTCAGGAGTTAATGAGGGCAAACAGCCTGTTTACTGTAGAAACAAGTCAGAAAAAGAGCTGATGGAATCATGGAATCCATGGATTATGGAATACAGGTTCAGGTACAAGCTACAGGCCAAAGGAAACATAACACTAGACTCAGGTTCACTCAACTCAGTCTTAGCTGTGTTTATTATTCATAACTTGCATTCTCATTTACATACATTACTACATAAAATAGAAGTATTGCAGATAACACTAAAAAAAATACTCACTGGATTGGTCAGTTCAGCTCCCATTGAAACAAATGTTTAAACTCTCATAATTTCAATGGGTGCAACTACATCCCAGGACCAAAGGCCTAACTATCTGGGAAATCATTCTGCAAGTTGTAAGAGACTGTTTGCTTATCAGCTATGGAAAACAGGTTTCCTAGCTGTGTTAAGACTGCATGTTAATGTCTCGAAGTTTGATTGATCATTGATTATCATTGTTGGAGAAGACAATGCCAGACCTTGAGGAGCCAGAGGCTAGGAAACGGCTGTGCAGGACAATGAGGCCTAGTTAAGACCTTGAGATAAGGCCCAGGTGTGTGGACATCTCGTGAGGAATTTATTCATGAGAAAAGTCTGGAGAAACCTGCGGCAGATTCCCTTTATCTTAAGGATCAGTAGGACCCTGTCCTGTGCCTTTTCCTATAAAAACCTGAGGAAAAACCTTGTGGTGGTGAGTTGTGCTGGTGAGTTGTGCGTGGAGCTGTGAGTGGTGTGTGTATGAGAATGTGAGCGTGATCACCCACCGTCATGGAAGAAGCAGGGGGGCTCGGGACCCTCGACACGTCGCTGGACCCGATCCACGGTGGTGTAACTATGCCCTCTTGCTCTCTGTTCTCTCTCTCTGCCTAATTTTCCCTCTTTTCCTCCGTCCTACTGTCCTATCTCTCTAACTCTTTTGTTTCAATAAACCCTAATTGATTTTCGGCATTTGACCTAGTTTGTGTCTTAATTTCACTCTGGGAAATAAACCTCGGATCTACCCCGTGTCCATTAACCGGACCAGGACACAAGTCTAGGCAGTTAACAGCAGAATACCAGCCAAAGTACTTACAGCTTCCAATTTCTTTATGCTGTGCTGCATATTATAGGGCTTGTTTGTGTAGCATTGTTGCAGGAGAGCTTTCTCATCAGGAGCTGCAAGATCACCATTATGTCCATCTTCAACCTGTGTACCCTATACAAAACCACATTCTTTTCATAAATTAAATTTAATTAACTGTAAGGAAGACAAACAAAAGCACCTCCACACATTTCCCTCAACAATTTATCTAAAAGTACTTTCTTTCATCTTTATTTTTTCAAATGTCTACTTCTTCCACTTCATCCGAATTAAAAAAAGTAAAGAATTTTTTTTTAAGCCTAGCTTTCTGCAGAAGCTGAACTCAGAAATCTGCTCTCTAGTCTTTCCTTATATCTTTTGAATATTTACCAGCTTTCAATCATGTTGAAACAAAAAAATCTCAAAAATACTGTGATCCTGCAAGTGTAGTGAAAAATCCACAGCAAGTCAGAGAAGGCAGACTGGAAGTACCTCTCTGAAGAAGAGTTCATCCTTTTTTCTGTTCTGCTGAAGAACAGTCAAGAGAAAACAGCAGATTTGCCATTATGCATATAGCTCAAATTTCACCATTGGAGAGATGCTGCTTTTTGACCAAATACTTTAAATAGTGTCTAAACAAGGAAAAACCACAGCATAATGCTGAATGGGATCTAATAGACTTGTAAATCATAGTGAGGGTATTAAGGAAATGAAGAAAATGGACAAAGGAGACAGTGTTCACGGAAGTCAGGAAGAAGGAACATGGGAAAGAAATCAAAAGGGTAAGTTTTGTTAGCTACATTTCTCTAGAAGCAGCTTCTTTTCAGAGAAGGTACTGCAAGGTCAGAGGTCAGATAAAAAAAAGTATCTTGAAATCTAAACAGGTTTTGATTTATTTAATCAGGTAGTGATAATATACAACACAGAAGATAGTTCTGCTAGACATTACACTAAAATCTGTCCTAAGAACTGAGACAAATGGCTTCTAGTGCTTAGCAAGTATCTTTCTGGAACACAGAATCACCAGAATAATCCAGTCCTGCTTTTTCTCTCCCAGTATAAACTAGTCACCTGTTTCTTCAGTTTCAGATTAACTTGGCTGCTCCTGTAAGTACTCTTTCAATGGGCCCGTAGTACAGCATATAAAGGAGTCACTGCTTGGAAAACAGACAATATACCAGCTCAGAGTGGTACAGAAAAGTGGAATCATTTAAAATAGAAAGTTATACAACTAATCCCCAGAACTGACAATGTTAACTGCCACCAAAACTAAACTCAACAACAGACTTTTTTTCCCACTTTTACAAAGTGTTTACTTACAGGTACTTGCAGGTTCTCCAAGTTTAATCTGAACACTAGAAGAATGACTATATGAGAAGTCCCTTTAAATCAACAATATTCATAGCACAGTAACAACAATATCGAAAATCTTTGCCTTCTGTAAGACCTTCTGGTTTTCTTCTATTGAACATTGAGTAAAATCAGTAAACTCATTATTCATTATAACCCTTTGAAAAACAAGGAGCACATTGTTTTCTCAACATGTGCATACTTAACTTTTCATTAAGATTCTTAAATGCTCATCTACCATTCAACCAGTTCTCAAAGCTGTTGCTTACTTTTGTTCCCTGTTTCCTTATAGCTACAAAGATGAATCTTGATCTATGCAATCACCCTTCTCCACTCTCTCTTGCAGAACAAGAGGAAAGGTGGGGTTTTCTCACCTCTTTCTTTTCCATTTTCTCTCCACTGACCTTCCTTTGTTTGTATCTTAGTTTTAATTTAAAAATATAAAAGAAACCTGGCTGAATTAATACAGCTTGCAGTCCAACTGTACTGATCTTTTACAATGTCAAAGCACAAAGGACAGATAACATCTTTCATTATTTTAACCCCATATTCCTTCCCATTTTTAGTGTAAATGTTTCTCTGAGGTACAGGTTACATCTTTCACTTCTTTAAGTCCTATCTGTAGTCATAATTGACTTGACTAATAATATACTTCCATATTTAAAAAAGCTTGAACACACTCTATATATGGAATTAGCATTTTCCCGAGATCTTCCTGCTCTCTCTTACATTCGTAGGCTGCAAACTCTTCCTTTATCAATGTTAATCTTGTTGCTCAGGCTAGAGGTGCACTATGAGAGTAAATGTTACATTTCTTACCAGAGAATAGAAGCATACTCGGATTCTTGGACCACCTCAGTTTGTCTCTCTTGAACAACTGAAACAAGCTTCCTCTATTTTATTTCCTACTCAACATTAGATGCCAAAATTACCTGGTTTTATGTCTTTACAATTAAAACATGGAACAAATTAATTACACACACATGCAAACCTCTCCAAATGCTGTAATGAAATACTGATGTGCATTTGCTACTTAAAAATGCAATTACTTCTTTGCCAGCTACCTTTATTGAAGCTTTTGGATACTCAAGGTGATTGTTTTTCTTTTCTGCAATTCTCTGAGAATATTGCTTATATTCTTCCTTCTTATCTGCTTCATACTGACGATACTTCAGTTTGTAGTTGTTTGTTGGGGATGGCAGATTTTCTGGTATTGCCTTCTGCTCCAAAACAGAATGCTAAAGAAAAAAGTAATCAATCTAAAAGCCTCTGGGCTTATCTATTAATTGAAACAGCATTGTTATAATTCCCCTCCAGTATAACTTCTGAAACTTCCAGACATTGTGTTTCACATTAAGAAAAAAAATGCAGATATGACTACATAGTCAGGCTTAATTTTCATTCAGTTTGTCATATTCTGCCATTTTTAAATGAAAAAAGTACATAGCCAAATGGTTTTACATCAAGAGAGATGCCAAGATTCAGTCCCATAAGGTAATGTTACAGATCACTAAAATGGGAATTCTGACATTTGATTTTGGATGGCTGAAAATGGGATGATGGATTTTTTCAATCAGAAGGTCTAATATTATTGGATGGCAAATCAGTATTAGTAATGTGATTTCCTTCCCTAGAACAACATCAGCTGAAAAGGCTAAGTTCCTTCCTAACTTTATGTCAATTTCGGTGCTCTATACAACAGAGGCTGGATCAGTAGAAACAACAGAAATAACAGAAGGCCAAGACTCCATTGTTTCTCGCCCTGAATAACTAACACCTTCAAGTGATATTCCTTCAATGCTAACAGAAGTAAGATGGCTTTATCTAGCACACTTGACAGATCTCATCTTGCAACAGCAGTTTAACAGTCCTGTTTTAGAAAACCATTCTGCAAAAACACAAAAGGATTTAT
This sequence comes from Galbula dea, assembly GCA_013399015.1. Classification (NCBI taxonomy): domain Eukaryota; kingdom Metazoa; phylum Chordata; class Aves; order Piciformes; family Galbulidae; genus Galbula; species Galbula dea. The sequence goes on from VWZX01001567.1 coordinate 298,414, forward strand.
GTTCATGAAAGGGTAGGTTTCTCTTTTATAGGAGTATACACATCCCTTCACTGCTTAATTCTTGAATGATAACAATGTATTTACATTATTTTTCCATAAGTGACCTATTTTGGGAGGATCTACTTACAGAGTCTGTTATTGAAGAAGCTGGAATATATCTTGCTAAAGGAATGCTCAGTCAGGGCCCCAGAAGAAAGCAATGTAGAAATAAAGGCTGCTCAGAGGAATATGTTAAAAATTCTAGAACCGCCTGAAAAATCTTTTCCACAAGAAGGGGGAAAGAAGAAAAAAAAAGTCACACACAAAGAGAGAGATAGGTATAGCAAGAGGTTAAGTGAACTAAAATACATTCCTGCACATTCAGCACTTCAGTATTTAAGACATAATGGAGGCAGAAAGGAAGCAACAAGAGATAAAGGGAAGCAGAGAAGAAAGGGAGACAAGATAAAGCTATACCAACCTTCCCTTCGCCTTCCTGCAGCTAGACAGAACTACACATATCAACTTTATATTCAAAAAAAATGGTAAAGCAAGAAGTGAAATTACAAGCGTCCAGACCTAAAAAGATTGTAGCAATTCAAGTATATTTGCACTATTCCCTTACAGTGCCAGAACAGAGAAGAATAACCTATCTGTAGTTACACATTTACAGTAACAGCCTAAGACATACATCAATACCTATGGTTGGGCACACAGATATTCTAAGGAGTAGAACATTCTTAGTCTATTAATTTAAAGACAAAAAACACTTAACCATTTCAGGTTTTATTTAAATGATTTTTTAGTTATTCAAGTTGAGAAATGATCCAGTTATATAAAGATGTAAAATTATGATCTTGGCAGATTCACCTTGAGCTGCCATGTGGAGTCCTGTCCTACAAATCACTTATTGTTCCTTTCAAGGGGCGCAGGTTATATACAAATTAATTAATAAATGTTTTTCCTCCAGCTACATTTCTGTTTTAAACACAGTCTGAGTATTTCTCAGGTTAAATTATATCTTTGAAATAATGGATTTTTAAACAGTGTATTGTCCAATTCTTCCAAAAAAGAGAGAACCTTGATAAGCTAGAATGTTTCCAGCATCCTAACCAAATGAAAACATACTACTACTAGTAAGATTTTTACTGTCCTTATGCATGGTGCATGATTAGGACAGAAAATCACAACGCTGGTAACATTCTTCCTTCACTAGTTTAAAGCCTGAGGTATCTAGTCTCTTCAGTATATAGAGACTGCAAATTGAAAGCTACTGTTTGCAGTGTTTTAGCATTTTCTCTTTAATTATCACATCTGAAACACTCAAAATACTGGTAGAATGACAGCAGATTAAAAATAGTATCTCCAATAAGTTAGTTTCCATCACATAAAAGAAAACACACTGCATTTTCAGACCATATACTATCAAACTCTTCTACTGAATTGCTAATGTTGTTAATGGATATTTTTGCAGGTACTTTACCTTTATTTTCTTCTGACAAGGTTTTCTAGATACCTGTTTAAAACAAAAGAGGAAAATATGTCTCATGATGAAATAAAAAATCGTCACATTCATTATATTCAGTTCAGATGTAAGAGCTCAAAAGAAAACTTTTCCTGCATTCAGGGAACTGTAATAACTGAGTAATTAAACTAATTCTTAAAACTGTTGCAGTGGATATTGATCTTGAACACTCTTATAGTGTACTAAAAACTAGGATGTTAGCATCTGGACTACAGTCTTTGCACTTAAGATTACTGGTGATGAAGTTTCTTAGTCATCCAGAGTTTAAAAAATGCTGGAATTTGATCAGGAAATTTTAATGGTAAAAGTGCTCTGATAAATTGAACGTAAATGTTAAAACATAATTGAACATAAAACAAATTGAACATAAAGTTAACATGACAATTCTGTTTTACAGACTAGAAACTTAAGAAAAACCCTATGAAATGCCTGCATATAACTCCAAGAGTTCCCTTTTCACCAAAAGTAACTATTCTTCCACAGAAATAATACTTACTGGTTGTGAACTTGGGATTTGTCTTCAAACACAAACTTATTATTACTATTGATCTTTATTATTTTTGAAAGCTCCACTTTCATTAGAAAGATAAACCTTAAGATACATACTACCTCAAAAGTACTATACTTTTAAGTTGCTTTGACAGATTGTTAATAAAGCTAACTATTAATAGACCTCTTCAAAAAAGCATACAATGAAAAGGATGAGTGTATTAATCAACAAAGACAAGATAAGGTATATTAGAAAACAGGGGGTTTGATATTTTCTAGAGGCTTCTCAGTAAAATGTATTTTGACAAAAACACTTTGGACCAATAGCACTCCAAGACGCAAGTTTAACCAAAAGGAAAAAGATGAAAACTTTTATAATAAACCTAAGCATGCTTTTCTAAATCACTGCTCAAGGGTTATATTTTAAAGATATCTGTAGCTACAGACTGACCTGTTGAGCCTGCTGATGCTGTGCATATGGTGTTCGCACTGACGTTCTCCAATGTGACGATGAATCTGGAGAGCGTACACAAGGATAACTTCCACTGTATGGTCTGTAAGTGTCCCCATCCTAAAATTGCAGTGTGGGAAGATATCAATCCAAATTACTTTGTATGTAGAGTGGTATTTTTATAAACTTCTGCAACACATTTTCTAAAAACTGTTCAAGACAAAATGAATTTATAATTACCTCTTCATCAGAATCTCCCAGCTTCCCTAGATCTAGGCATGGCACCCTGCAGAAGTTAAAATTATTTTCAATAGCAATATATTATTTTTCAATTACAGCAAAAGTAAACTGCCTATTAGTTATTATTATTAGATCCTTCACAAAATTTCCCTACTGTGAACAGTCTCACTACAACTGAAGATGGCCTATTTGGCCCCTCTTGCTTCAGCTCAGGAACAGGCCACTGAACTTTTCCTCTTCACCCATTCCAGAGTACCCCAGCAGCTGCAAAAGGCCCCTGCAAGGACCTTCTTCACTCCTAGTATGCCCATCCTGGCTCCTTGCAGGAGCTGCTGCAACAAGATCACACATCACAGGTTCCTTATTCCTGCCTACTACAGCAGGTCTGTGCCAACACCTTTCTGTAATCAACCACCAGAGAAGCAACAGAAAAGCAAAAGCTCCTTGGGATGCAAACCTTCCAAACTTTTTTGAAGAGATTAACATAGTGGAAAGCAACTATACTTCAGTATTTTATTCTGCTTACAGAAATGAAAACACCTCCAATTCATCAAAGCACCTCTGTGTCTTCTGCCTTTACTCCAGGTATACTCCAGATCACTATGAATACGTATTTTTTTGTATTTTACCACCAATATTTCCAAACAACCATATTATAACAAGATTATTTCTCAGAAAGAGTTCCTTAATTTCCAGTCTTTTTCACTAGAGAATGACTGACAGTACACAGAAACTGAAGTGGTTTGACTTCAATATGAACAATCCAAGGCCATGTTCACACAAACTTGTACAACAATGTAGAAAAATACATTGGCTGCAAGGCATTTCAGTAAACAAAAAAACCCCTAAACTGTCAAACATGGTTCTTGGAACAGCAGATGTTGCTTATCTACCCAAGTCACTGTAAGGTTTTAAATTTCACAAGGACTGGACAAAATTTGCCATTACTTGTAAAAAGCTTCAGAACTGTTTCTCTGTAATTTTTACTGTAATATCTGCAAAGAAGACCAATAGTTAAAAAATTGGGTTTGCAGACTATTATATTAAAAGTATTCAAGAAAGACTAGGCATAAACATGAAAGCTCTGAGTGCAACCCTACCGTTAAGCTCAACCAAATGTAAACCAACTTAATTCCAATGTAAATAATGCATCAAATATTCTACTCTAAATATAAACGACAGAAAACAAACCTAAGATGATAAATTTCGTGGAACACTGAGTTGCACATCAATACAAAAGCAAATGCACTGTGTTCATAATGCACAATTAAACAAATGGATCAGAAATAGAAGTAGCCTTACTCCGGTGGGCGAGGACCACGAGTAGCCCGTGTATCTGGTCTCCAGCCCTGAAAGAATGACACATTATTAAATACCTACGGGGATCAGGATTAAAATACATAGTTCTCCCTTTCAACTTCCCCTGGAATATTTAAAATTAATGCCCCAAGGTATCTGTCCAACCTATTCGACTGAGATGCTACTAACAAGAGGACAAACCAAAAAATTTTCATTTGAAGTTAATTCTACAGATTATGAGACTAAAAGACTTGAATATTCATTGTGACAGAAAGATTTCTGGCTATTAAGAACATCCACATCAGCTATTAATAAGACATGAAAAACAATGTATGTTCCTGAGGCTTTGTACAATCACTGCTTACAAAGTTTTGGGTCACATTAGAATCATAGAATCATCAGAGTTGGAAGGGACCTTAAAGATCATCCAGTTCCAACCCCCTTGCCTGGCAGGGACACCATCCACTACATCAGGTTACCCAGGGCCCCATCAAGCCTTGTCTTAAAAGCTCTCAGGGATGAGGCTTCCACAACCTCTCTGGGCAACCTGTTCCACTGCCTAACCACCTTCATAGTGAAGAACTTCCTCCAAATACCCAACCTAAATCTACCCTCCTCTAGCTTACACCCATTTCCTCTGGTTCTATCACTTGTCATTGTTGGTTGGGAACCAACCCCTCAGCCAACCCTTAAACCAAAACCACCATACTAACAGACGGCTGGCTCACAATGAGCTAGCTCAGATCCCAAAGAGGCCCCAGTATTTGGTGTTAACTATATCATCTCAGTTTCAGTATAGCAGCACATGATGACAACTAGGCCAGCTTCTGTATTCACAGTTTATTTTGCACAGCTGTGCAGCACAGCGATCTCCAAAATCAGCTGAGCAAGAACATGGCAAGAAGAAAAGACTTAAGTCAAAGCTCCATCTAGCCCACTATGGCTTTCTGAAAACAGCCAAGAGCAAATCCCTAGAGAAGAGTGTTTGTCTGGGGCAACCACATAGTAACAATGACCCCAGCCAGCCTCCTAATCTGAAGAAAAATGTAGTTCAGGGGTAGTGTGAACCAGGGTCAGCATCTCTGTTTTAACACTCTTCAGCTCAGAGATCTCAGCATCACAGTTTGAACTAAGCAGACATCCTATTTCTAGCAGTGGCCTAACTCATTTCACGATTTGAGAGCAGTCACAAAACTGTAATTCCTTTCTTGCCACACACCCGTGGAGCCTCCTCCTCAAAAAAAGAAGTTCACAGTTCCGCAACAGTACCCTCTAGTGCCTTCAAAAAAATATATTCAGGTTTAAAATAAAATAGTTTCTCTTTAGTAGGGTGGCATATAATAAACACCTCCACCTTGTGGTCAAGTATGTAAAAACCTGTTAAGAGATCAAACTCAGTTTAGTCTTGCTCTTAGGAGTAAATGCAATGCACTAAATATATTTTTTGCATTGCATTTTTATATATTAAAATAAATATTTAAATATTTTTTTTCTGTACCACTTCAAGCCACCAAGAATCAGATGGACTAAGAAACACAAATTTTGGAAAATGAGGGGCATGAGAAAGAAAAAAAATGAATAACAGAAATATGGGCTTTCCTTTCACAATCTACACTAAATGCCCTGAATGTTCTCATACAAAGGAATTTCAGACTCAAAAGGCTAGTTAAAAGGAAACATTATAACACTGATGTGATATTGTCTACAAAAGGTGCTATCTCATTCCAAATCAAACAAAAAGAGGAAAATAGCAACTTAGCAGGCAAATTCCAACAGTTCCCAAAAGAGTCATCCAACAAATAAGGAAGTTAAATGTGTGCTTGGGGTTTGAGGGAAGATTAGCAATTAACTTTACTTCACAGACATAAAGTACACAGTATCTATGAGAAAAATCAACTGTTATTAATGTTTACCTGAGCTATAATAAAAACAATGGTTCTCAGAATCCAAGACTGTATTTGTACTGATCAGGCTTCCAGAAGTTATCCAAAAGTGATTTTTGTAAGGGCTGCACACCAACCTTATCTCAAAATGTAGACTATTAGGAATCTCTGGAAAACAAACTTCCTTCATACTGAATGCAGAGCACTGTGATTAATTTTATACATCAGTCTGAAAATCAGGGCTTTTGAAACTATGTTTTGGGGGTTGCTTTACTTTATTGCTGTCTGACAAAACAAAATCATAGACACAGTTGTTGCCTGTTTCACCAACAGCCTGACACAACAACCAGTACAGGCTCTGGCCACCAAGCTTTCGAAATTAATTGCAAGCACCAGTTTGTTTCCAAGCTCTCCCCATCCCCAGTTAAGTACCCAGAATATCATTTATTTCATGACAGCTCTTTTTATTGGAAAGTCCCATGTTCATTTGAGAAGCTGTCACACTTAATTATCACTTTCTGAAAAAACAATTATTTACAAGTTTCCTTCTCTACAGAGCACATCATATCCACAAACTAAGAACATTCTGAAGTATGATTAAAATATGTTAACATGTTAAGGTAAGGAAGGCAAAGAACCATAAGCTTTCCATTGGCATACCTGACATTTCTTCCCCCTTGACGACAGCTGAGCCTGCCTTCGAGGGGATGCAGCAACTCCTTTAACTTCCAAATCCAAATCCATGCAAATTCAATGACAGCCCTCAAAATAAACTGAAAAAATTAAAAGAAAGGACACATTACTAAGAAATTAATTTAATTTTTTATAAGTACTTCTCAAAAAAACCCCAAACCAAACACATTATTACATTAGAAAGAATGTGTCTATCATCGATAATGTGGGTATTGTCTTCAGCAAGCCATGAAATGCTGCTGGCTTCCCATTTTCACCACCTCTTAATTTCAGTCTTTCCTTACTAATGGTTAACCAGATTCCTGTTCGAATTTATGTCTCTACCACAAGTTTAACTCACTCTTTCCCTTACACTTCTCGGTACTTTCTCATAGCAGTATTATTGATTTGCTACCCCTTTACATCAAACCTTTTCCACTCTACACTTAAGAGCTGCTGCCTGGCTCTCAGCTACACCATGCCCTGGGACCAGGTGTTTTTAGGAATACAGAAGGGCCCTTCCAGCACACAGCTGGTCTCCAAGAGCTCTAGAGTGACATTTTATCAGTATACTACCACCTGCTCTGACAGTTTCTCCTTCCACCTAGCCAGTTTCAAACCAAAGTCTATCACTTAGTTCCCTGAAATCACATACTCAATTTTCCACACACCATCTACAAAAGCTACCCGTTTCTGCATACTGAGCAAATTTAATTCCCCAGTATCCTCTCCTTTGCCAAGCAGGATACCTGTAGGTCCTACTCGAAGACGGCCACACAGCTGCTCACTCACTGAATGGCCTTACAGCCGTTTCCACCCCTTTTCTCCGGGCACCCAAAATGAAGAGCCGCAGCCTTCACAAGACCACAAGCCTCTTACTGAAATGTAGCATCCTCCCAACTAAGAGCACTGTGGCATTAACCGTTAACGCGCCGAAATAACTTTATCACAAACAACAACGCTATAGGAGAGAAATAAACATCACGCACTCAGCACCACGGAAACGCTGTATATACTCCCGGGAAAGCAGAAGTACAGGGCCCAGAGCAAGCGCCGGCTCCCGGACGAGTCTGACTAGAGCGGTCCCACCTACAGGCCGCGCACGACCGACGGAAAGAGATCCGTCCCCATACGTTCCCGTGGTAACCGCGCCCCGCCGCGGTCCCCGCAGCCACAGCGGCCTCAGCCCCTCCCGGCCTCGGCCGCCTGAGGGACAGGGGCGGCTCCCGCCCGCGCCCTACCTGTCAGCCGCCGGCAGGTCCCACAGCAGAGCCCGCAGCCCACCTCGGGGCCTTGCCGGGTACAGCCGCGCGGAGGGGCCAATCTCAGGCAGGCTTCGCAAGGCAATTTTTCAAGCTACCACCTCAGCTGAGCGGGGAAAACGAATTCCATGTTGCTTCTGAGGAAACGTCCAGTTTGGGGCACGGCTGCGTCCCCCTGCAAGTCTGCCACCTGGTAGGAAAGCTGCGCGCTTGGGCGTTGCACGGATTCGCGTCGTCAGCGACCACAGAGGGCAACTGAAATCGGAGGCATCCGAACAGCCTCAAGAGGCCTCACGGCGGTTTGTAGCCCCCAGGTCAGAAATACAGCTATTACCTCCAAGCAGCTTAAAGCCTTATGGGCAAAGGCTTCAAGTGGCAGCGGCATCCAAAGACTAGTGAAAGGTGAAAGTCACAGCACTAAAGATTCAAACGCTGCCCAAGGCAGGGAAATCCTGTTGGTAGGAAAGTCACCAGCGATTGTGGCAGTGCCTGGAAGGCAGTAGTACTGACCTGCCTCCGCAGCAGCTCTCACAGCAAGAGCAGCCACGGCGCCACAAACAGCACATGCTACAGCAGTGCACCACACCTGCTGCCCACTGCTTCACTGCCTCTGATCAAAGGCTTTGAAATTATTTTCAATTCACTTCAAGTAGTCTTATTAGTCATCTCAGAGGATAGCCTCTGTGCAATTACTATTTTCTTGAATAGTTCCAGTTGTCCTGAATGACCACACCTATGCCTGTTATTTGTAAAAGCTGAGTTGTGTCCAAGTGCTAGTTCTGTCTTTGCGAAAAATCTGTCACCCTTTGAGAAACTGGCGTTTTGGTTAATCAGTTTTCCAAAGTTAGGCAAAATCTCACTTGCTGCAAAAACTACTAATGCACTGGTGCTAAGGATGTGTTTCTGAATGCTGTTACTTTCAAGCCTTTGTGATCCATTTTTAGAACCAAAGATGTACCATGTTTCTACACAAGAATGAACAATTCATTCCGTTTCAGTGAGTGTGACATAGTAATAGTTTTGGTCCCTTTAAGTACAGTACATTTCCCCATAAAAACAAATCCACATGTTATTTTCCTGTAAGAAAAAAAAGATGGCAAAAGAGTTCAGGCATTATAAATGGCCTACTTAAAAGCTATGCAATTATAAAAGAGAAAAATTTAACAGCGTTGTACTGTCAGACCTTACTCTAATGTAATTCCTCTCATTAAAGGATGGCAGTTCCATAAGCATTAAGTGAACAAAACATTAGTACAAAATAAAGGTATGGACAAAAATTATTCTGGCAAAGAAAAAAATGCTTTTCTTAACACTGACCTAAACCAGCCACTATCAATTTGAGATAATATATTGAAAAAAGAAACTCCAAAGCCCCACAGTTCTTAAATGATACAAAGCACTACGTCTGATAACACTAATGTAAGAAAAAGTGTACTGCAATGAATAAAAGGACAGATTCTATGGTGTTTATTGAAGTATGACACAGGGATATGGTAGTAATGGGTATCAATCAGGCTCCTGCTGAGCTTAACTAGTGACAGGTGAGGAAGAAATGAGGTGATCCAGTGTAATGCATTAAGGTTTAAATTGACATACAAATCTATACATCATTCCCGAGGAGACAGAAAACCCAGATAAAATTATTTTAAAACATTGTCTGTGGCCAAGTTTCTCTCTCCAAATAAACAAACCTGACTATAAATGCATCTTAATCCATACAGCTTTTCATTTCCCCTACAGAAAAGTTTTCCACAAAGAGAGAAATTCATCAGTGCATGCTCTTTAATGAACTCAAGACAGTCACAGTTCAAGTGGCACCATGCTTACTAGTTACAAAAACTTAAGAAACATCTATTCTTCATAGTATTAATTACAAGATATTCTAATATCTTAGTGAAGTATCAGATAATTACAGTGCAGTATATACAGAGTACAGAAATATTTGTATAGGAAAAAAATAAATAGAAAAAAATTTGTAAACATCCTGAGTGAAATTCTGCTACCACTGAATTCAACTACAGAACTGTCACAGACAGGAGCACAGGCAGTATTTCACCTCTCTTTTTAAAGCATATAGCAGTGCACATAACTTCATTCAAGATAGTTTAAAGTGCATACTACATTATCAAAAATAAGCTTTTGGAAGATTCACATATGCAGATTTCATTCGTATCTATTACGTCTTCTCAACTCCATCTCTCCTGATTCAGTGGCATCTTTGTTTATCATTTCTTCATCTTCTACCACATCTGGCTCAAACTGATGTTCTTCACATTCATCACATAATACATGCTCTTCTATTTTGTAATCATTATCAACATCCTCAAGCAGATCTTCATTAGTGTCATCTTCTCTGTCTTCTATTTCTTTCTCTTTAGAATGTTCAGCAAATGACTGTATGAGATCTTCAAGTTTCTCATTACAAATGCGGTTGACATCTTGTAATTCACAAAAAAAATTAATAATCAAACCAGAAGTTTATATTACTAAAAAGGCTCCAAATTCCAGAGTCAATTTAGAAACAGAGTATTTACTTTTTAGTTAGTTTCTTCTCTTTTACTGGGACTCAACTAATGCAAAAATTCCCCAAATTCCTAGTGAAGCATTCTTAACATTTTAAGATTTCTCTTGGACTACTATGCACCTCTTAGAAATTTCCAGCTGCAACCAATATACAATTTCCTGTTTAGTATGATTAGGAAAGCATTACCTACAGCCTCAGAGGTGCCTGTTTAGGAATCCTCAGAATAAAGTTAGTCCAATACCAACAAGTTGCTCAGGAACTCATATTCAACGTGCCTGGTTTTAACAAAGCAGAATGTGACAATGGGGTCTACCCTAGTTCAGTGTCTTTTCACTTTACTCATTAAAAATAACCCAGTAAGATGTATCACAAAACAGAAATTAGACACACCTCAAATGGGAAAATGGCATCCCTCTGGAAATAAAGTTGTTTCTACACATACTGCACCTATGATGCAGGAGCTGAGCATTTTTATAGCAAGATCTTTTTATTCTTTTAAAATATAAACTACTTAGTTATTGATCCTACTTGGAAATCAAAGTACCTGTCATCTTGTTTTCTGATTTATCCAGTCCACTTTCTTTCATCAGTCGTCTAATTGATTGGAGCTGGGTCATTATTTCATCTTTCTGCTCACAAGCTAAAGTATTAACACTAGAAGACAAGACAGGTGTCAACAGCTGAAAGATTACATTGTGAGTGCTTGATAATAATGCATAAGCTCACCATATTTTGTTCAGTGCATAAATACCATAGTTAAGTTAGCAGTAAGTTTAGGTTAAGCACTTCTTTAAGAACTGTCTCTTGAGAAATGGGGAGCCCATCACACCTACTGACTAATTTAGTCACTGAATTCTAATACTGGAGCCCCAGTGGCCAAGGTTGAGTAATGGTTACTGAAAGAAACAATAATCCAAAGTTATTTGGTTTTTACAACAACAGTGCCTAATACAGAACTTTACAGTTTAGAGACTTTTCTCATTTATTTCAGATTTTACTTACCCTCTCTCCTCCCCATCACTACTAGAAATTTGTTTGGCAAACTGGCTAGCAGATTTACTGTTTAATAGTTTCAGGACATACTAAGTTCAAAAGTACATTAAGGGAACAATCATGGGATTCTGCAAGTTTTAAACTAGGCTTCATGAACGACATCAGTCTTCTCAGCTAATCCACAAAATGGGATGCATGGATATTTTTATTTCAGTAGATGGGTAAGGCCTTAGGTTCTTAAGGAAAGAACATCTCTAATACTACAGGGAGGTTGTATTACTTATTCCCTTGTTACACTACAACAGAGAAGTTACGTTTCCTCCAAACACACACAAACACTTAACAGGTTCATTTCAAAACAAAAAATAAGCTGCTATTCCTTGATAACAAGTTTTGTCTAGTTATCTAGACTCAGTTTCTCTAAAGGAAGAAACTCTACCAGAAATATAATTCCCACAAGGGCTTTCAAATGCTACTGAGCTTAAGTATTTTTTCAGTCTCCGCTGTCAGCATTAAATTTTAACTTGTTAAGCTACAGTAATGTGATCATTATGTCTGAGCTTTTGCATTTGTTTGGTGAACAAGAGACAGGAGGTGTCTGCAAAAAAGATCGCAAATTGAAGAACTATTACCTGCAAAAGGCTATAGAAACAGTGAGCATTGAAGGAAGGCTGCTAAAAGCTGTTCCCTGCCTATATATGAGGAACATTTTAAGAACTCTGTTAATGTTTTGGCAGATTTCAATTACTGAAACACTCACCAGTTTGACAGTGGATCCAACTGAGTCAATAAAGAATTTAACATTTTCTCTGTCTGTGCTAGATGCTGCTCTAGTTCTAAAAGCTGATGCTCTAACAAAAACACAAAAACAAAAACAAGAGTGAGGCAGAGGAAGAAGGAGAAAGAGGGAGGAGGTTGGGAGCAGGAGAGAGAAAACATTGTAAGGAATGTATTTACAATACCATAAGGGTAGTAATTTATATTTTTGATTGGGTAAATTCAAAAACCAAGAAGTTTTTTTCCTCTATAAAATTCTAGAATATGAAAAGGGACTGGTAAGAAGAGAAGCCTTGCTATGTGTGACCAGACTGCATGCTTTGTTCCAGCAGAAAATACACATTTTTGGATGATCATATGCATTCTGAATGGATACCTTACCTGTTTCTTTTGCCTTGTCTTCTGTACTTTTTGCCTTTTTGGAGAGCTTTTCTTCATGGGACTTCATCTTTAATAAATACAGTTGTGTTAAAAGACTTCATCGCTATTTGTGTATTAAAAATAAAAATGTATTTAAATATTTACTGAAAGTAAATAGCAACCACAAAAAAGTGTTCCATTTTTCTGACATGCTTTCTTCCTATCACTAACACATCTGATTTTAAGCCATAACATGACTGACCAAAGCTCTAAATGAAAGCAGCTGCTATTTCAACTCTGGTTTTCAAAAAAATGAACAGAAGGAACCTTGTAGGTTACTGGATCCAGTATCCTATCATTAAATAGGAGATTCTCACTTCTTTAAGTGTCTATAAAAAGGTAAGTCAGAAGCCTTCACAAGTTAAAAACAGAAATCACAGAATCACAGAAATGCTAACATTTTAACTTCGAAGCTCACATTCAAAGTCAAACAGAGCAAGAAACGGCTTTTGGACAACCATATACATGGGCTCAGAATTGTGGGGGTGGAGAGAGAACACCAGTTGGGGGGTTTTTTCCTAATTTCAGTAATTTCTTGCTTTTCTCATGGCTTACCTTAAGAAACTTGTATGCTGCAAACACTCCCACTCCAAGAGCATACAATGGCATGAGGGTGAATGCAAACTCTTTACCATTTCCTCTTGTTCTCTCACTCTTTATCTCTTTCTCCATTGCATTTCTCATCTGCTGAATACTCTGGTAAGTATTAGTTTTAGAACTTCCTGGATTCAGGTGAAGTTGTTGAGCTGTCTGAGGACTACCTTCAAAAATTAAATTGAGAGAAAAATGACAGTTCGAAAGGAAATTAAGAATCCATTTAGTTTCACAATTGGAATTAAATTGTTTTCTTGTGTGATTATCTTTGTTTATCACTCTTCTGATATGGTGTGGTCAACCCTACATCCAAATAAAGTTATTAAAAAAAAAATTAAAAATCACCTTTTTGTTACTTGAACGTGAAGTTAAATCTAGGTAGCAAAGACTTTCAAATTAAGTTCCTATGCTCTTAAGTTTCTTCCTTCACAGCAACATTGGCAGACCCACAGCAAACCACAGAAAGGTTTAAGTTGTTAAGAAACAACTTAAATCTTGAAATTGGAGCATACTTAGAGAAACTACTGATAGCCCTGAGAGCAGTTACAAATTAGTATCATTAATATTTTTCCTCTATTACAAAGAAAGGAGTTAAGTACAAACTGAATTGTCTAGTCACAGAAAAAAGCATTGTTGAAATGCACACACTGTCTTGCTCCTTTTGTTATTTTTGACAGTAAAATCAGTGTTACATGGATATTCCCAGAGGTTTATAAGGGCTTTTACCTTTACAAATCAAATATTTAGCATGAAAAGATTACACAATAGCAAACAGATGCAACCTTGGTAGTCTGAAGTATTTTTGCATTTGATTTGCCTGCCAGAACAGGAAGCAGAGGAAAGAACAGCCAGCATCATTGCTTGACACAGGAATTAGGTTATTTGGTAATTAAATCTGGGGTCCATGGGATATGCACATGAGAAACAGTGCTATCAGCTAACGAATGCAGATGCTTGCAAAGACAGACAGCAAGTGATTGTGGGGTTGTGAAGTTTCAGGCTGTCTCAAATAACTGTATATAGACTTACAAATCTCTTTGAACATTTAATTCATCATAACACATCAGAACTGAATATGGGTAAAACAAGATTCACATTCTGTAAATCAAACAAAAGCCCATTATAATTAATTACTCCTTGTTTATCCAACAGCAGAGTTAGCTATTGCCCAAACAGGAGAAAAGAAGCAGCCACACAGGTAAGAACAGCAGATTTGCCTGAAGTTCATTTTATGCAGTACTGGGCCAATACATCAGTAAATCAGAGACATGTGAAGTCTTGGGTTTTTTAAGGTTTGGTTTTGAAATAATTTTATCTATAGGAAATGACAGCTACCATATAAATGAAAATTAATCCAGCAAAACAGGCCAGGATAGAGCTTATGAAGCACAGGAAGTCTGACATCAGCTAGGAAGAACATGGTAGCAGCTCAAGCCTCGCTGCTTCTACTGCTGAAAGGCACTCCAGGGGAAAAGCAACAAGACAAGTAATTTGGGAGATTACCACAACTATCTGTCTCTTGGTTATAACGCTTTGGAAAACAATCAATCACAGAATCAGAGCTACTTCAACAAGGCAGACTTTTTGTTGTTTTCCAAAACAAAAGCAGACCTTTGGACTTTGAGCTAAATCCTCAGCTGACATACACTTATATAGCTTAACATACATTTACACCACTCAAGCTTTAACAAGCTGGCAGTTCTCTAGCCCATTTCAGTTATATCTTTTCTAAGCAAGCATCTTGGACCACTTCCAACATGCTACCTAACAAATCTCATACGATTCTGTGCTAATATTTACTAAAAGTAAACTGATTTCCTGCAATTCGAACATGCGTAGTAAATTATTACCTCTGACAGCTCAGTTACTTGTCTGTTAGAGTAACTGAATGTGCCCCTGCAGGCATCATTCTTTACACTGCCCCAGTAACACACGCTTCCACTAACAGGGTGTTACATGCCTTTAAAGTAATTTTCTTAAGACACACAAAGAAAAATGAAAACAGCAGTGAACGAGAAAAGCAGAACAGAGAGGGGGGAAGTGAGGTGGAAGGTTAAGGCTCGGAAGGCAGCGCACACACGCCGGCTCGGAGCTGCTTGGCAAGACTACCCCACCACAGGCCGTGTAAAAGACTCAGCGACCCCCGCCTCACAGCACAGCCTTGTCCCTTCTCGGGGCCTCCCCTCAAGCCCGCCCGAGACAGAGGCCGGCTCCGAGCAGCTCCCGCAAAGAATGTCGCGACCCCGGGCACCGCCACTGCTCCTACCTCTGCGGTGCTGACGGGGATCGTAATGGCCGGGGCTGGCCTTCACGCCCCGCACAGACCGGCCGGCTCTCCCGCCGCCTCCCCAGAACATCCTGGGCATGACGACGAAGACGCAAAGCACCAGCACTACCGACACCACAACCTGCTGCACCGCCGAGAGTACCATGACAGCCTCCACCTGCGCTGCCCGGCCCGGCCCAGCCCTGCCCTGCCCCACTGCCTTCCTGCCAACGAGCCGCCGCCCGCGAGAAAGACAGGCGCCGGAGCGCTGCCGCTCTCCTCCTGGCGTCACAGCGCCCCCCTGCGAGCGCCGAGCGCCACGCTGCTCCAGCTCTAGGGGGACGGTTGCCGAGCGGCGAAGGTTCTGAACAGGCTTCTCGGGCGAGGCCGCGGCGACAGGCACGATGAGGTCGTTGGGGGCTGTGCTGGTCTTGTGGCAGGTGCTGGGGGCCGCAGCCGAGCAGTCGATCACACTGCCGAGCATAACGGATGAGACCTTCATCGACGAGTGCGTGCGTGTGCACAACGACATGCGTAGCAGAGTCCAGCCACCAGCCAGCAACATGCGGTACCTGGTAGGGGCAATCCTGGGGATGTGCAGATGGCTCCAGATGATGTGGGAAGGATGGAGTTAAAAACTTTTAGGCTGAAAAAGCTTATAATGGACTTGCATGAAACCAGGATAACAAGAATGAAAGACCTCTAAAAATGGACAGGATTGAAATAATCATAGTATCATTACTGTTGGAAAAGACCTCTGAGATCATTGAGTTTAACCATCCACCCAGCACTACCCTACCCACTACTAAATCGTGTCACCAGCCACTGTATCTACATGTTTTTTGAACTGTTCCAGGGACAGTGATTCCACCAGTTCCCTGGGCAGCCTGATACCCATCCAATGCCTGGTAACCCTCCCAGTGAAGAAATTCTTCCTAATAACCAATCTGAACCTCCCCTGGTGCAACTAGAAACCGTTTCCTCTTGTTACCATGGAGAAGAGACTGAGCCCCACCTTACTACCACCTGGTTTCAGTGGGAGAAGGCTTGCCCCTGAGCACTCTCTTCTTCAGATTAAACAACCCCAGTTCTCTCAGCCACTCTTCATAACGCTTGTGCTCTAGACCCTTCACCAACTTTGTTGCCCTTCTTTGGACATGCTCTAACAGCGCGATGTCATTTCTGTAGTAAGGGGCCCAAAACTGAATACAATTCTCAGGGTGTGGCCTCACCAGTGCCAAGTACAGGGTGACAATGACCTCCCCAGTCCTGCTGGCCACACTATTTCTGATACAAGCCAGCATGCTGTTGGCCTTCTTGGCCACTTGGGCACACAGCCCGCTCATATTCAGTCAGCTGTCAACCAAAACCCCCAGGTCTTATTCTGCTGAGCAGCTTTCCAGCCACTCTGCTCCAAGCCTGTAGCTTTGCATGGGATTTTTGCAGCCAAAGTGCAGGTCTTGACACTTGGCCTTGTTGAACCTCAGACTACTGACCTCAGCCCATCAATCCAGTCTCTCTAATTCCTCTATAGAGCATTCCTAACTTCAAGCAGATCAACATTTCCACCCAACTTCATGTCATCTGCAAACTTATTGAAAGTGCACTCAATCCCCTCATCCAGGTCATCAATAAAGATATGAAACAGGACTTGTCCCAGTGCTGAGCCCTGAGTAACACCACTTGTGACTGGCCACCAAATGGATTTGACTCCATTTACCAGCACTCTTTGAGCTTGGCCATCCAGCCAGTTTCTAGCCCAGCAGAGAGTATGCCCATCAAAGCCATGTGCAGCCAGTTTCTCCAGGAGAATTCTATGGGACAAAATGTCAAAAGCTTTAGTGAATTCTAGGTAGACTACATCTACAGCCTTTCCCACATCCACCCAGCGGCTCACCTTGTCATAAAAGGAGATCAGGCTAGTTAGGCAGGGCCTGCTGTTAATAAACCCATGCTGGCTGTGTCTGAACCCCTTATTTTCCTGCACATGCTGTGTGATTGCACTCAAGATGATCTGCTCAATAACTTTCCTCAGCACTGAGGTCAGACTGACAGACCTGTAGTTCCCTGAATCATCCCTCCAGCCCTTCTTGTAGATGGGCATCACATTGTCTAGTCTGCAGTCACCTGGCACTTCCCAGGTTAGCCAGAACTGCTGGTAAATTACTGAAAGTGGCTTGGCAAGATCTTCCACCACCTCCCTCAGTACCTTTAGGTGGATCCCATCTAGCCCCATAGACTTGTGAGTGTCTGTATGGAGCAGTAGGTAGCTAACTTTCTTCCTCTTCTTTCTTCTTCTAACTTTTCTTCCTTTTCATAAAGAAGACACAGTAAATAAGAAGAGCTTCTAAAGACAGTGAGAGTCTGTCAACTTTTATAGATAATGCCTCTTTATGGCTTCTTTACAGAAAGCAAAGACAGATTTGGACAAAGATCAAAACATCAACATCAACATCAAAACATCCTCTATATAGCCTGTGGTGATTTTAATACTAAAAACCACACCTCTAGGAGAAGAATTTAAATGTAAATATAGGACCACCTTAGGATAATGAGTTAGGTAATAGTATGACAAATTAGGTAATGGATGGAGCATGTGTACAAAGATTTGTATGACATAAAATCATATAACCAATCATAGATAGTTTTTTTGGTATTTGTACTGTATATAAACTGCTACTATTTGAGCTAACAGGGTGCTAGCTGTGCAAATTATTGGCTACTACCTTTTTCTGCACAGAGCTGGAATGAAATAGATATCTTGAGTCTGTGTTTCTGTTGCTCACAGCACGCCAGGTAAAAGACCCCTTTTTTGGGGTCTACACAGAGACCCACCAGGGAAGGTGGGACAGTGTGCCAGGGGTCTCTTGGTGCTCCCTGGGCAAGGTGATCAGGGTGGCATCACAACTGTGCATTCAAATATTGTCAGATTGATTTGATAGGAGATCCTGTAGTAAGTTGAGTCAGTTGTAGGCAGGTGAGTCTAGAAACAACAGACATGCAGTATGAGGATGCAGTAACACCGGCCACCTGAAAATGTTCACATTCCACCCCAAGGAACTTTTCCATCCAAAGAAACAGGACTGATCCAGAAGAGTTAGTGTCTCCATCAAAAGCAATTATATAAACTGGAGTACCACAACTTGAGAGGATTTTTGGTGTCAAGGGAGAATCTGTGCTTGTCATAACCAAAAATTGTTGCACTTGAAATTTTTTTTGCTGGAAAGGGTTAAACAACGCTGCAGAAGATGCTGAAAAAGTGGATGTTTCATATTTACTCCACTTTGCACCACAAGAGGAAAATGTTGTGAGCAATGAGCAGCAAAAGGGTGAGTACCCTGAGGAAGGCTTGGGAACACGTGCACTCAGATACTGATGGCAAAGAAAGCTAATTGCTTGAGTGCACTTGAAGCCAGAATGGCAGATAAGGGAATATAACGTGGAAATGAAGAAGCTCATGAAAGACACCACACACAGATTTATTAGTCAGGAACAGGAAATTGAGGAAAAATTATGAAAAAGGTATGCATGTGGTCATATGGTTAGAAAAATCGGAGGCCTTAAAGAAAGAAGAGTGTTGGCAGCCAGTGGAGGTACTGTAAGATCCACAGAGACTGAGAGTAAACTGAAATGTACAAAAAACACCAGTAAACCTAGGAAATAAAACACAGGGTCTTTTACATAAGGCATAAAACTAGGTACTTTAATGACAGAAGAAACTTGCTGAAAAACAATCATGACTGGAAGACAATACCAAAGACTGTGTTCAGGAATCAGTTTTCTAACAGTGGCAGACTGCAAGGAAGTAAGAGGTAGCAGAATTAATTACTGGCCATGTTTAGCTCATGAACCTGTCTTCACAAAATGCTGTGATGTCTATTTAAAAGCTTTACTGTAGGAAGAGTACAGTTTGTTTCTGGATGCTGTCTTAAGAATATTTAAAATATCTGTTCATCTGAATCTACAGTAGCTGTGCATTTTTACTTTGATTTAATTTTTGTGTACCTTATAGAAATCCTTAATGACCTGTTCTATCACAAAAAAAAAGTTTCATGTTTAATTAATGCAATTTCTTATCTGAATATAAAAGTGCATTTCCAACAACTTTTCAGTTGCTAGCAAGTGCTATTTCATCTTTTATGTTTTGCAGACCTGGGATGCAGCTTTGGCACGGACTGCAAGGGCATGGGCAAAGAAGTGCGTTTTTGCACATAACATACACTTAAGTAAGAAACATCAGTGCCATCCCAATTTCACATCTATTGGAGAGAATATTTGGTATGGAAGTCATCAAATATTTACTGTTGCTGGTGCCATTAATTCCTGGTACAATGAGGTCAGTTTCTATACATTTGCAGTGCCGAAATGTTCTAAGGTTTGCGGTCATTACACTCAGGTAAGAGTTACCTTTGATAAATGTCCTGTATAGTGCTCACCAGCTGGATCGGTAGGGGCTGTAAAGAATAGAGAGTTGTATGCATGGTTTGTAATGACTAGCAGCTTACTGCCTTTTGTCATCTCAACCAATGGCTGTACTGCCAGTTAGCCCCGCACTGGGTCTCCTCTTTGTCTTGTATAATAATCCATTCCTGCCCGCAATATTTGCCTCACTCCTCATTTTCTTGTATCAGTACTACATGAACTTTATAAAATAATCATTTCAAGCTCTCTAGCTGCAAAGCCACATAGCTCTGAGTTCTGTAAGTCTGGAGATGCTATTTGAAATCATTACAGTAATTGCAGAAAGTCTGTAAGTACAGTAGGTCTGTAGTAGAAATTTCAACAGGAGAAAATCCAGCCAAAGTAACTTGTATTCTTTACAAGTCTTGTAACAAAGGAAGGGAAAAAAAGAGCATCAACAACAAAAGAGGAAATTTATGATATATTTCTGATTTCTCAGTGGCAGTCCTGACAAACTTAATTCTGTTGAGAAAGTAAAGCTTTTCTATGAACACTTAGTACTTAAAATGGATTTATTAATCTCCATGTTTAAAAAACAAGCTTTGCAGTAGAGTTAGTTTCATCTATGACCAAACACATATTACAATGATCTCAACCAGAAGGTAATTTTAAGCTAGTAAAAGTGACTCTAATTCCTTATCACAGTATTCAAAGATGCTTATACTGCTCTCTGTGCAAATTACAGATGAAAATACTGTGCAGCATACTTACAGTGAAGCTGTAACCAGACACAGCAGTAGCAATGATGTTCTTTTTCAGTGGACTTTGGACTATGAAATGAAAGCACTTCAAGTTACCAGAATCACTGAAGAAACATTTTCTGTTTGGGACTTTTTGCACCTCTTTTTGTGTCTCACATATTTCTCCTCAAGTGTTAATTCTTATTTCCTGCTCCTGATTCTGCCTTGGAATTACCCCACAGTCATAAGTCAGGGACTCTTTCTGAAGTTGTTCTGTAAAAGATTCTGGAAACTTGTAGCATAGGTCATTTTATCTTGAGGGGTGAATATTTAGAAGTTAATCTTAAAAAGCTCACTTACCATCATTTTAGGAGATGTTGCAAAATTAAACTAATACATAGGATCCCTGAAAATGATGGAAACTTTCTGGATATTAGACTAGATAACTGTTGAATACAGTTTTTAATTTATTTTTAAAACATGTGGTTTTAGGTTGTTTGGGACTATTCATATAAAATTGGCTGTGCTGTTACTTTTTGTAAGGAAGCTGCAGGAATACGAAATGCAGCAAAATTTGTTTGCAACTATTCACCAAGGTAAGTTGCTCCTTTAAATGTTAAAACAATGAAAGCAATTGTAATGACACTTAGCTGTAAGTAAATTGGGTTCGTTATATATTCGTGCATATGCAATCAGAGAAAAAGGTGGTTGTCTAATTCAGTTATCAAGAGAGCCATGAGCATTAGAAAGTGTACTTGCTTAGTTTCTTAAGCTGTTTGCTTTACTGATAAGTCTCATTCTGTTCCAATCTTAAGCAAACAAATCTCAAACTTATGCTCCATTGATTTCTTTTTCCTGTGAAAGAGAACAAATGAGAAACTCGCTGCAGGCAACTGCTGTCGGAGCTGGAATTACCTTTTGCAGTTCTGTACATTTTTAAATGTGTTATAGCTTTTTACAATGTATGTTTATTTTTTTTAAAATCTTTAGAAATTATAGACATTATAGCAAACTATTAGATTGGTTGCTTTTCTGTTACTAAGTAAAATGAAATTAACATAATTTCTTGCCCATTTAATAGCTGTGATAAAAATCTTTAAGCATTAGAAAACAGTGATCAATGCAAGAAAAAGCTAACTGCAACATGGGATTTTACATTTAAATTGATTTTCAGAAAAAACATAGGCCCTAGACAGTGCTGTTCCTAAAGCAGGAGGAGTTTGAAAACACAGAAGCAGATAGTTTTAAAATAATATATTTTGTCTCATAAGAATGCACAGTCCATAATCAAGCACATGCATATACAATGTTTGTCATTTTTAAAACATAACATAGCTTGTGAGCTTGCATGACAACTTTTTTTCTTTCTTTTTGAGTAAACCAGGGCCACTATTGGGGAGTTCAATTAGCCTGAGATAAAAATTTCATTGAGCTCTGTCCCTCTCTCACAGTACCCCAAAACTGGATTTGTATTTGAACTGTTATTTTGAAACTTGCTAGGGTATGGCTCCTTGTTGTTATCTTTTTTAAATGTGAACTAAAATATTTCCAGTTGCCAAATCAGAGTAATGACATCAAGGGCTATTTGTAAAGCCTTATCATGTAAGTCTTTTCCAATCTGTAACCATATGCCACGTTGGTTTGCTGTGCTGTTCTGCACATCTTGGAGAGTCATAGCTAAGTCGAATAGCTGTCTAAGGTGAGGTCTAGCATGCCACTGTTCTATCCATGGCTTGATAGCAAGGATGCTGATCTCCACATCACCACAAAACCGGAGTGGAGTTAGAGCAGACAGACCATCTTCTAACAGCCTTTTCCCTTCCTAAGCTGTCTGGAAAAATAGGTAAACCTTAACCTTGCCACCAGTCATCACCATGCTCCAGGTACTGGAACAGCCTTTTCCAACTTGACGTTCATGACTCCTTGAGACATATACCCTTAGTGTTCAGTTGCCCTGCTAGATAGATAGCAGTTTCTTTTCAGAGTTGAGAATGCAGCAATTTAAGGATCACCTTGACAAAATTACTTTATTCAGCACAGCAGTAGTCCTTCTATAGACCTTTTCAAAAGGGCTGCTGCTGGGACTATCCATGCCTGAGATGCCCGGAGAATCTTTCCCCCTGTTTAAAGGCAAGTTTATGGTACTTCAGGATATGCCCTGCGCTGTAATGATTCTCATACCCAAAGTTAGCTTCCACATCCTTGATACCAGGCTGTATTTGTCATGCTGTTCTTCTCTTCTACCTACCTTCCTCTTCATAGGTGATTCTTTGCCTATTATGTCCAAGAAACCTTTGGATCTGAGAGGAGCTTCAAGACGGTCATGAGTACTATGTTTGAAGGGTAGCAAAGTCTTAGAAATGCCCTTGGAAGCATCTTGTAGGATATCATATAGCTTACTAGACATTCTTCTCAACCATCCTTGAAAGCTTTCACACCTAGTTTTCATTTACCTTGTTTCCTTTTCTATTTTAGCTCTTCAGTTTCTGCACCGTAGTCAAAAAGTCCAAACTAGAAAAAACTGAATGCTTTCTCATATCCCCCTCTCCTTTCTGATAATGATGGCTGAAGGCAGTAAGTGTGAACAATCTGGTGAATCCTGAAGCCTGGATAGATACTGTGGTGATGTACTACTTTACAAGATACTGTATCAGTTACAACTTCCAAATCACTAAGCGTTGTATGCTTTATGTGAATAAAGGATGCTGCGACATGTACAAGATGTCAAAAAACTCCTGATATCTGACAGTTTCTGGAGTCTTCACAGCACTGCTGGGTAAAGGGAAGCTATCAGTCTGAACTGGATTCACAGAATCACAGAATCACAGGATCACAGAATCATTACGGTTGGAAAGGACCCTCAAGATCATCTAGTCCAACCGATAGCCCTACACTACTCTTATCCCTAAATCATCCCCTGAAGAAACACATCTATCCTCTTCTTAAAAACCTCCAGGGACGGTGACTCCACCACCTCCCTGGACAGCCTATTCCAATATCTAACCACTCTTTCAGTAAAGAAATTCTTCCTAATATCTAATCTAAACCTACCCTGGCTCAGCTTAAGCCCATTCCCTCTAGTCCTGTCACCAGTCACAAAGGAGAAGAGGCCAACACCCACCTCCCTAGAATAACCTTTCAAGTAGCTGAAGAGAGCAATAAGGTCTCCCCTCAGCCTCCTCTTCTCCAGGCTAAACAACCCCAACTCCCTAAGCCTCTCCTCATAAGGCCTGTTCTCCAGACCCCTG